>JANAVB010044535.1:0-397500 GCA_029216955.1 Iris pallida | reverse complement strand
AGCCTAGAGAAGGCCCATAGCCCATTAACTCAACCCTAACCCTAATTTCACTTTATGACCAGTCACCTAGGGCTATTCCCCCTATAAATAATCTCTTCATTTATTGTTCTTGCCTCTTTATTGAGATTTCAACATTTTGGAGAAAGAGGTAATATCATTTCTTTCCCAATCCCTAGATTCTTCATTTAAATTCCTTTTCCACTCTAGTCTTTTGCATATGATCCTAATCTAGCCCTATTTCGTGTTTATGGAGAGAAATCTCAGGTTTGAACCAAATTGGAGCATTTGGCTATCAAGGAGAACACCCCCCATTGAGGCTTTTTCTTGCAATTTGCACATATAGGTAAAACCCCTTAAATTGTATTTTAATTCCGATTTCTTTGCATATTAGACTAGCCCTAAGTGTCCCCTAGCTGTCCCTAGAGTTTGGGTGGATTTCGTGTCCGTTTGGTGTCCGTATCGGACACGTATCATGATGTGTGTGTAGGTGTTTGTTAAAATGTCACAAAGGATTTTATTTTCGATTTTTGAAAAACTAATTACATAGATACCTAGGCCTATATGTGTACTTAAATGTTTGTGAAGACTGAGTTGCTGTTGTGTCGGGTTCGTGTCCTAATTTGCTCTGGACACACAGCACGAGGGGCTCGGCGGGTGTCCTGCTACCCGTGTCCGAGTTCTCCCTAGACACAACACGAGAGGACACCAAATTTTGCGTGCACATAGAGGACATGACTGACACTGAGCCTATAAAATTTTGTAGGATTTTATGGAGTGGTTTGGGAGCAATCGCACGCGCACGGATCACGCACTGTTGCGTACGTACTGCACACACGCGAATTTTTCACCCTGACACGCGCTTCGTGCGACACATGGACACGTTGTGGTTCTGTGTCAGGCCCTTAGACACTTAGCCCTATCCTAGGTGAACCTATAGGCACGAGCACGAGTCCTAATTCGTGTCGTGTCGTGTCCACGAACGACGTGCACGCGTGCACGATGATTGTGTACACAGATTTGTGTCTGTGATTGTGTGGTAGTTTTGGACACATTCGTGTCCATCTTGTTGGACAGAACACCCTCCCCATGACACGTATTATGCGTACGCATGTTTGCACACTAGTTTGAAGGTTTTAATTGGGTTTTCAAGTTCAATTGGTTTGATTCGATTTCTCTGATACTGTGTTCCTGACATGCATTTCTGAATCTCCGATTCATTTTTTTTAATGTTTTTAAAATGTTAATCTACATATAATTAGCATACCAGCATGTTAATGCATATATATATGATCTGTATATTCATCTGGATATGGAGTTTGGGTGGAATTGGATGTTTTTGAGTTCAAATTGGGTTTTCTGATACCTAGCTATATATACACTGTTTGAATGATCCTGAGATGTTAAGGTCGTTTACACACAACCCCCTATCTCCTAATTTCCTATCTATTAATCCCTGCACTCTTGAACTGAACTGTACGTACATATTACATTGAACTGACACCCATGAGTAAAATCCCTGTCACTATTACACCCACATCCACCTAAAAACTGTAGGTAAGGTTGAATTCGAATTTTCCTGAGAGCACATGTGCATTGCATTGTTTTAACTGAAAATTGATCTTGATTCTCAATTTTTTTCTGATATATATATATATATATATATATATATATATATATATATATATGTTGATGTCGATTTCATGTTTGGGTGATTGGGGAAAGGCTGTGTATTGATTTGAGTTTGAAATTAAAGAATCCAACTGTGAACTGATAAGTTCACTGACATTGATCCTTTTACTGATATTGAAAACCAATTTTTCATGAAAACTAAAACTGTCATGAGTACCACTGATGATTATATTTATTTTTTGGGTTCCATTGGGATTTCGAAAATGGATTTTGGGTTGCTAACTAATTCATGGTTTGATTGAACTGTCATGGTTGGGTTTTCTTAGAACTAATGTTCTTTCGCTTTGACACTCACTCCTTAAATTCTGATATCATCACATATTATGTGTAGCACACTGACACACGTATTCCTGTCACTCACATTTTTACTAAAATCTGAGAAATTCTTCTCTTTTGTGTGAAGCATGAAACTGAAACTGTCATGTGTATCATTAAACTGTTTTATGTTTTCCATTTGACTGTTAATACACTGTTTAGTTAAACATTGAACCTGAGAACAGTCCCTTCATGTGGATCCTATATATATATGTATGTCAGTTCACTGTTTTTCCGATTCTTTCACAAATTGGTATTGGGGATTCGATCTTGATTTGGATAGCATATGGATTCAGGTTTCTAGTATATAGGGATTGAGTTTTGTTTTGTAAAAACTGAATTGATATTTAACCGAGATTGTTATGATAACAAGCTCACACACACCACTGTTTTTCTATGCATCATCTATGTACACAGGTACACCTATTCACCACTGTTCACATACACAAAATCTGAGACTATTAACCTATTAAACTCATTCACATTAACACACACTCTATCCTAAACTCCCTGTCACACAGGTTCCCTCAAACACTCAGACACACATGGCCTCTTATCTAAGCCACTGTTTCAGTCACACACAATTTGAAACCTGAGACATTGATTGTTACACTGTTTTCTCAAATATTGACACACACATGGTTATACATGTGAACCTGTGTATGTAACTGATTTTTCCCTGAGATTTGACACCCACATTGAGGTACCCTTATAACCTATGAAGTTTCCCTACATGTACACACATGTTAGTACCCCCACATCTACACACACACACCCTAGCCTATATCAAGTACACACACTCACCCATATTGAAACACACACACACACATGTCTATCTTTCTATGAATATATATATATATATATATATAATATCTCTAATTTGTTGGATGAATATGTAATATATATAGTGTATATGTATATTGCCTATAATGTAATATATATATGTAATGTTGCTTATATTAAGATAGTATATGTATATAATGTATGGAAGCAATGTATTACCAATATAGATTGTATTGGCCTATGTAGATTCCTATAATATAGCCTATGTATATATGGCATATATATACACATGTGATTTGTGTGTTGATAGACTTGTAAGGCTTTGTGATGATGTGTGCTTGCTAGAATAGGCTGGCTAGGCTTAGTGAGACTTGTTTGGGTTAGGCTTGACCTAGTTGACTTAGTTGACTAGTATAGCTGACTAGAGTTGACCAAGTGTTGACTTTAGTCTAGTTTGACCTAGACAGCATGCAGATGCATAGTATATTACATTTATCATCCCCTGTATACATCTTGACTTGTGTTGCTCTAAATAGGAGTCAGGTACCTCATCTCGGACAGTACATTTACTTCAGATATTCAGATACGAGGCGAGTACATTCTCTGACCGTTTCAAACTTGTCTGGATTTACATTCTTGCTCTAGATTATTGTACTTGATGCTGACACGATTGTTATCACGGATTGGTACTATATCGATCTTCTTTTGAGATGTTATCCCCTTGTATTCACTAAATACATATTGTGATGTGCGTTTCACTTACATATTGTATTTATTGAATACCTTTATCCTTGTATACTTATTGTGCATATTGTACTCTCACTATCACATGAGTCCCATGGATAGACCATTGTACAACTATTGTATAACATTGTACATCTATTGTATAACAATGTACACTATTGTATAAGATAATATAACTGGAGTGGATCCTTGTGTATTGATTGGAGAGGGAGAGTAGAATTGGTTATGTAATCAAATCCTATTGTACAATATTGTGTAACTATTGTATATGTCCATTGTGCACTCACGTACAAAGGAGTTACCATTGCATTGTCCTAAACCGTTTACATAACCATATTGTACTCTAAATCACATATTGCTTACAGTTCTTACTTATCATATATAGATATTTCCTATTATCAAATCTCTGCAGTTTTTCATATACATTCTTCTTTCAGCGTTTCCTGTATCTTACTCTATTGTATGCTTTATATTTCCTAACTTGATATGAACTGCGTGAGATGTATTGTATTCGCTCCTGTCCTGACCGGACCTGTTAAAATTTTTACAGAGGATGATGAGGAACCCTGCACCCTTACTTGGAGCTTGCCTAGTTGACACTCGCGACCTGGACCCCTGGAGAGGTTCAGGCATCTGCTGAGGACGATACCTTGCACAGTGTAGATAGCTTAGAATGTTCTTTCTTTTCATGTTTAGTTGTTGTCCTTATTTTCAGAGTTGTATATTTAGAGAAGTTGAGACTGGTAGTTGTTGAGACTTGTTATTTCTTTCTGCTGTACCTCAGTTGAGGATTTCTTTATCTATTTCCATCGTGCTACATTCTACCTTAGATTGTGATTGAGTTGTACCTCTGTGTTGGACTCCTTTTGGAGAGTATTCATATTATGCTAGTAATAGTTCATGACCTAGAACAGCGTTCTACCGCCGACACTGCGGCATAGGCTGGGCGCTGTTACGTACTCGTACCCTCACGGTGGGTGCGGGTCGTGACAGATACCCTCTCCCGAGGATAGATGACTTGTTTGATCAACTCAAGGGGACAGCAGTATTCTCGAAGATCGACTTACGATCAGGATACCATCAGATCAGAGTCAGAGAGCAGGACATCCCGAAGACAGCTTTCAGATCTAGGTATAGGCATTGGGAGTTCCTTGTGATGCCATTTGGAGCCACCAATGCGCCGGCCGTATTCATGGACCTCATAAATCGTATCTTCATGCCTTATTTGGATTAGTTCGTGATTGTATTCCTAGACGATATTCTGGTCTACAGCAAGAATGAAGTGCAGCATGAGCATCATCTCAGAGTTGTTCTCCAGATTCTCAGAGAGCATCAGTTGTACGCCAAGTTCAGTAATACGAGTTCTGGCTCGATCGCATTTCATACTTGGGTCATATCATCACCCGAGGAGGAGTTAAAGTGGATCCCCAGAAGATCGTGGCCATTGAAACGTGGCCAGTGCCCAGCACAGTTGCAGAAGTTTGCAGTTTTCTTGGCTTAGCCGGCTACTACCGGCGATTTGTTTCAGACTTTGCTCGAATTTCAGCGCCATTAACCCGGTTGACCCGCAAGGATGTGCAGTTTGTTTGGACAACAGAGTGCCAGGATTCTTTTGAGAAGTTGAAGCGAGGCTTGATGACGGCTCCTATTCTCACGCTTCCAGATGGAACCGAAGGATTCTCAATGTATTGTGATGCTTCGGGCAGAGGTTTAGGATGTGTTCTGATGCAGCATGGGAAGGTAATAGCTTATGCGTTACGACAACTTCGTGATCATAAGATGAATTACCCAACCCATGACTTGGAGCTGGCAGCAGTAGTGTTTGCACTTAAGCTTTGGAGGCACTACTTGTATGGAGATAGGATGGAGATTTTCACCGACCATAAGAGCCTGAAGTATGTTTTCACCCAGAAGGACCTTAATATGCGTCAGAGAAGGTGGCTGGAGCTGCTTGTGGATTATGACGTCAACCTGCAGTATCATCCTGGGAAGGCCAACGTCGTTGCAGATGCATTGAGCAGGAGAGCCGAAGTTTATTTACTAACAGCGCAACTTGAGCTGTTAGCCGATCTTCAGAAGATGGAAATAGAAGTTGTCCTTCCTACCAATATGGCATTGATGGCCAGCATGCAAGTTCAGCCCACTATAGTCGAGAGGATCAGGATGGCGCAGTCAGCAGATTCTAAGCTTCAGCGACTCAGAGCAGAGTGTGAGGCAGGACGAAGACCAGAGTTATGTATCCATGAAGACGGTACACTTTGACATGGTAAGCGTCTTTGTGTACCCAGTGGAGATATCAGACAGGAGATCATGGCAGAGGCCCACAGTTCGCAGTATTCCATTCATCCCGGTGGTACGAAGATGTACCGTGATATCCGCCAGCACTTTTGGTAGAATGGCATGAAGAGGGAGATAGCCCGGTTTGTCTCTCGTTGTTTAGTTTGTCAACAAGTTAAAGCTGAACATCAGAGGCCAGCTGGACTACTTCAACCATTGCCAATTCCAGAGTGGAAGTAGGAGCATATTACCATAGATTTTGTGACTGGATTACCTAGACCCCCAGCTGGTCGAGATGCTATTTGGGTTATAGTTGACAGGCTCACGAAGGTGGCTCACTTTCTTCCGTTCAGAGTTGGTCAGTCGACGGCTCAGCTAGCGGAGATGTATCTCCGGCAGATTGTCAGATTGTACGGTGTACCAGTCAGTATCACCTCGGACAGAGATTCTAGATTTATGTCGTACTTTTGGCGTAGCCTGTAAGAGCGTTTGAAAACTCGCCTCAAATTTAGCTCAGCATATCACCCGCAGACAGATGGTCAGTCGAAACGCACGATCCAGACTCTTGAAGACATGTTGAGATCTTGTACGCTCGACTTCGGTGGTTTGTGGAAAGATCACCTGCACCTGGTGGAGTTCTCATACAATAATAGTTTCCAAGCTAGCATCCAGATGACACCGTTCGAGGCACTGTATGGTAGGAAGTGACGATCCCCGCTAGCATGGGACAATGTCGGAGAGAGGCAGATGCTCGGTCCAGAAATAATTGCTCAGACCGTTGAGGTAGTCGGGAGAGTCAGGGATCATCTTCCAGTTGCCCAAGATCGCCAGCGTCAATGGGCCGATTCTCATCGGCGTCCCCTTGAATTTTCTGTCGGCGACCATGTATTCCTGAGGATTTCGCCTAACCATGGCGTCATTCATTTCGGCGTACGGGAAAAGCTTAGTCCTAGGTATATAGGGCCGTTCGATATTCTGGAGCGAGTAGGTGATGTGTTCTATCGTCTCGCTCTTCCGCCGTCATTGCGTGAGATACATGACGTATTTTATGTATCCCAACTGCGACGGTATATCCCGGACCCGAGCCACATCCAGGACCATTCGGAATTGGTTGTTGGTACCAACCTTTCGTATGAGGAGAGGCCCGTGTCTATATTGGACCGGAGAGATAAGACACTCAAGAACAAGACTATCAAGTTAGTCCGAGTTGCTTGGGGTCATCACTCCCTGGGTGAGTCAACGTGGGAGCGTGAGGATGATATCCGATCGCGATATCCCGACCTGTTTGATTCGTGAGGTATAATGTCCTTCTTATGCCTTACACCCTTAGTTCCTTGCTTGAATGAATGATTGATTGTCTAGTTATAACTTGCTTGTGATTAGTATAGCTTGCTCTTGTCCCTCTATCCTCTTAATTAAATTTCGAGGACGGAATTCTTTTAAGGTAGATAGAGTTGTAATGTCTGTGGTTCGTATTACATATCTTGGTATACGTATACGTAATTGACCCGTATTGCATGTCTCCCTGCTTGATTTATTCTAGCATTTCATTAGCTGGTTTATTCTTGGCTTGGTTTGCTTTGGTTCGTCATGAACCAAAGGTGAACCCCCACCTACCACCTCTTCACCATTTATTAACCCACTCCCTTCTCTCTCTTCTCATTAATTCCCTCCATTACTTCTTCTTTTCCACCATTACTTCTTCACCCACCAGGAGAGAGAGAGAGAGAGCTTAGGCAAGTGTAGCTTGCTTCATGGAGAAACTTCGTTTTTATTGTTCCATTCTCTTCCTCTCGAGATTCTAACACACTTTAATATTTGGCATTTCTAATTTCCATGGTTCAATTTGCGTAGATCTAAGTTTATATTATTTTTGGATTTCTTGGATTTGATCTACTTAACATTGTTATTTCCAACTTTTGTTGGTTCCATGTTGTAGAGAATTTCGTTCTGTCCCATTTTGACCTATGGAAGTTCGGATTTGGGCTCTGGATGATGGAATTACGGAACTTGAAAGCCATGGACTTCATGGTTATCCTTCTCGGAATAATGGAGAAGATGATCAGTTCTTGGCCGCATGACAAGTACTTAACCGCATGAACATTCATGCGGCTAGTTTCTGTCAGACGCATGGACCTAAATCCCGCAGCCGCATAAAGGCCTCCCTTCTTTCTGGCCGTATGAGACCCGAACACCCTTGGCCGCATGGCACATAACTCCCTACAGCCGTATAAGGCTCGGACAAATCCCCTGCCACATGGACCTGTCCTTGGCGCAGCCGCATAAGTTCTACTTGACCCAGCCGCATAGGCGCAGCCGCATAGACTGCGTCCTCCCGCAGTCGCATACCCTTGCTGAATCCCGTGCTGCATGAGTCCACATTTCTCCCCAGCCGCATGGCACTGTTCCTTTACTAGCTGCATATGCTCCCCTCTTCCCGGCCGTATGGCTTTGCTAGCGCAGCCGCATGAGACCCTTCATCTCTAACCGTATATGCTTATCCACCCTTTTTTAGCTGCGTGACTCGGGCTGGCCTGAGCCGCATGAGCCCGATTCTCACTAGCAGCATATGCCTAGTTCCGTCCTGGCTGCTTGGCCTTCCGTAGCTGTGGTCCTCTTTATTTTATTATTATTATTATTATTCTCGTTCATATATATTGGGATATTACATTTATGCTTATATAACTTGGGTTTCTTGATAGAAGGCTGGTACAAGGTAGATTTGCACATATTCTCTGAACACGACTGTGGCCCGCTGTGGCGCACTCTCGACAAGTAAACTGACAAGATTATATCATGACATGCTGTTACAACAGCTAGCCCGATATGACAAGTACGAATGGCCTGGACACCGTGGACGATTGTGTTTGTACAAATAAACCAGTACTGTCTTGTATCATGTCTAGGATAGGGATCCCTGAGTACCACGGTTAAGGATACCTACAGTAATTGACTAAGGCTAATAAACTAGAATAATTCAGTAGACATGAAGAGATTCCCAGCTACAGCTGGCAATCCCGTTATCTGGGCGCATTCAGTGGACTTGTAGCCTACCGACGAGTAGGGCACATTTCCAGCACACAGTCATGTGGTGCACCCTTATAAATGGACATTCGACCCTGATAACCGGATGGTCTGCAGGGCTTGTGGCTGTTGGGATAATCTTATTGTATCTTGCTAGTAACTAGGCTTGTGATAACCCTAGTTAGTTAAGAGTATCAAGTTGTACTTCTTGATTGGTCGTGATTGATTGGATAGAGTTTATTCCAGCTTAGTCTTATCTTGATCCTGTACAAGACTGTGACATGATACGTTGATTGTGCCTTTCTCAACAATAAATGATCAGGGGTCCAGTTCTGTTCAGGGAAGGGTTACAACCCCGGTCCTTGTTTGGTTTAAGGGTTGTAACCTGGCTCCCGGAGCAGTTATGTGTCCTCTCTTCGTTTATTGTCTTAGTGTACCCCATGCCATGCTCGTCATGTTTTACTTCACTTCATCAGTATGATTTATTACTTATGTTGGCCTTAACAATAAAGATCAGGGGCCCAGTTCTGTTCAGGCGAAGGGTTACAACCCCGGTCCTTGTTTGGTTTAAGGGTTGTAACCTGGCTCCGGGAGCGGTTCTGTGTCCTCTCTTCGTTTATTGTCTTCTCTGTACCAATAGTATTTGAGATAGGTTTTTATTCAGGTGAAGGGTTACAACCCCGGTCCTTATTTGGTTTAAGGGTTGTGACCTGGCTACTTGAATGGTTTCCTCGTACTCAGTTTACTGTGGTTATCCCTATTATCATCAGTTCTTTATTTATTATCTTTTATATTCTATTGTGTTATGCTGATTTAGTTCCTAAGTGAAGTCTCATTTGTGGCACTTGCTCTTTCTGGGGTCTGACCCAGCTGGTTTTGTGTGGCCAGATATCGGAGCAGCACCAGAGGATCTACCTACCTTCCAGCCAGATGGTGACCACCAGGCGTAACCCTGGGAGTAGGTTTCTTTTTGTTCTCCCACTTTATTGTAAAAATTATTCTTTTGAGGCATTTAGCCGACGAGAACTTGTTAGCTCGGTTGTACCTTTATTTACTATCTGCCTACGGGCTGTGACATGATTAACAGATCCTAGGGTTGATCATGTATGACTAAACACTTACTAGTCCTGACATTTTGTAACGACTAGCTTCATGATCAGCTGAATATATAATGTTTGGGATGCCTTACTATTGTATATTTGGTGATCTTACATCTTGTAATACTTACTTACTTGCTTGTGATTGAGACACTAGGCTTGTTCATGACCATAAGAGACTGTTGGCTTGTAGTTAAACCCTCATGTATCTAGACAGCCGTGACCGTATAGCGAGGTGGGTTGCACTTCAACATACGTAGCTGGCTATGTCTGCCCTCGCTCTCCAGTATTCTGGTTCTAGGGCGTGACAGGCGCCGACGCCGCCGACGCCGGCCGACTGCACACCCCCTTTTGCTTCTTCTTCTTCTCCCCCTTGTTCTCCATTCCTCTCCATTTCGATTTTAAATTCATTTCTAGGGTTATAATTAACCCAATTTCATTTTGTGCCCAGGATTTTGAATTGGGGCTTGGGAAGAACTCTTCTAATAGGAATCATACCCAAAAGCAAGACAAGTCCTCTCTCCTTCCTCCTCTAGAATGTGTCCCTTGTTAATTATTAATTGATCTTGCATATTGCATGATATTGTTAATTATCAATTGAGGTTGTATTTGCATGATAAATATTTATAGAAATATATATGTAAACATATTCTGAATTTTTTGAAATCATTAACATTTCAACGTAAGGCAATATACTGTGCTTGCATTCTGTTGTGATTGTGTGTGCATATATATAGAGATAGATACTTCATCGGAATGATCTTTAAGCTCGAGACTTACGTACATGTATAGGTCTATACACATAGTACTCTTGACACTTTTATATATATATATATATATATATATATATATATATATATATATATATATATATTAAAATATATATATATATATATATATATATATATATTAAAATATATATATATATATATATTAAAATATATATATATATATATATATATATTATATATATAATATATATATATATATATATATATTAAAAATATATATAATATATATTGAAATTTCACATACACACGATTGGGGGGCTCGAACCTTGTCGGCCCCTCCGAATGTCTGCTCCACTGCCACTAGGCTAGAGAGCTTGGACATATGGAAGCGAATCAAAAGCCCCTCCTTAGAAAACCCCCTAAAAATCTCCCTCACTCTCAGCCGTAATTTAATGTTAATATTAATGTTAATATTAATGTCATGTTAATATTAATGTTAATATTAACATTAAATACTAAAACTAACATTAAACTTAACATTAAAATTAATATTAAATTAACATTAACATTAACATTAATATTAACATTAACATAAAAATTAAAATTAATATTAATATTAACATTAACACTAATATTAATATTAACATTAATATTAATATTAACATTAATATTAACATTAATATTAACATTAACATTAATATTAACATTAATATTAACATTAAATTACGGATGAGAGTGAGGGGGTTTTTAGGGGGCTTTCTAAGGGGGGCTTTTGATCCGCTTCATATATATATATATATTAATATATATATATATATATATAATATTATATCTATATATAATATATATTATATATATATATATATCTATATATATATAATATAATATATTGACATACACATGCACAAGTGTATTGATACTTTAACATATTCATGTGGATATAACTCAACCTATAAGTCTTGCTACAATTTGGAACTTGACATTTCACTTCAACGAAATCAACATATATGGTTTTTCTAATTTTTTTTAATCATGTCTACTTGTGGTAATTTGCTAAAGTAGGAAGAGTTTTACCCCTATATATCTATATACTCCAAGCACGTTCGTATATCGCCTATACTTTAACTATTCGTGACACTATAGGAATTCTTGTTAGTCCCATGAAATACTAACATGTAGTTGTAAATTTTCGTACAATGGTTTATTTATATATGTATACTTAGTATTAATTTCATGAAATAATTAGTCCAACAAGGTTGCCTTCAAGGGAGTACTTCAAATAACTTCAAAATGAGGTTTTATGAATTATTTTATCATTATTTTGTTGTTTAAATTCTGTCCGATTTGGAAATTATACATATCTAATCAAAATCATTGAAATGACATAGTTAATATATTTATTCATATATACCAGTTCATTTAGGTAACTTCACTTATAATTCCCTAGTCAAAATGACTATTTTGTGCCCTAAAAGTTTTGTTTTAAGTATGAAATTACTTTGGATATGTTAGAAGCTGAATTTAGATAACTTATCTATTTCGTGGTTATCTTAGAAACTTTACTATGTAGTTTTTCCACTACAACTTGTATGCTTGAGCTTGTGAAGATCTAAAGAATACATTTTATCCAAAGATACATTTTGCACTAAAATAGGATTGCTAGCTCGCTAAGGTATGATAAATATATATATATATATATATATATATATATATATATATATATATATATATATATATATATATATATATTGCGTGTTGTCGGTGTTGAGGGTTGCTCCACCGAAGGGGTCGCGTACCAGGGTATATATATTGCGTGTTGCCGGTGTTGAGGGTTGCTCCACCGAAGGGGTCGGCGTGCCCATATGATTTTTCTTTGTATTTATTTGTTCTGGAAATGTTTTCGAGTCAGTAAATGCGAAGGAGACTCTGCCGAAATTTTTGAAAATTTTTGGAGATAGTCTTTTTTTTCGAGTTTTCGAACTTTTTAGAAACTATTGACTCAAGTTCTAGACCATTGGAACCATCCATCTCCGACCTATAATATCGGAGGGACTCTTAGAAATTATTGTCCAATTAGATACCTTGGAATTTTGTCTTGGTTCCAACATTTCTTGGACTACTTTAGTTTCGGAAAAGACGAAACTATTACTTGAATGCGACTTGACTTCTAGGACTTCCGTTTGGGGGATAGTTTCTCTGGAGTCTGAATGTCTAGAATAGGTTGCATGGGGTTTTGGGAGAGAAACCGTTGGATCACACCCAGCTGACTTCTTTACATATAATTTTTATTTTCGTACTGATCAGTCCCTGATACGGTGTTCGTACGGCCACGCGGATATCCGGGGTGAGGCTTAGCTCACTTTCTTGATCGCAATTGGACATCCAGGCCCTGAGTTTCAGCTCCGCTATCAATTGCACAATACCCTGAGTTTCAGCTTAGAATACTTGTTAATTCATTAGATATCCAGGCCCTGAGTTCAGCTCTGCTCTCTAGTGAATGGGTTCGATATTCTTGGAAAAGTCTAAGTCATACGAACTTCTTGTTATAACACATGATGCGATGACTCGACCCAGATGATTCGAAAACCACTCATGATGTTATCTTGCTGTAATCACATCAATATGTGATAGTACAGAGGCTGGAGAATCTAAGCACCAACTTTTTGTACGAACCTGATCCTGGCAAATGGGATTATTGTTGAGATGCTAGGCGAGTGTGTGATCCAGAAAGTTTCTCTAAATTGCATTTAGGTCTAGAAAGATCTTGTCGTGTCCTTTGTGACATTAATTTGAGAATTACTACTTCTTGACTGATATACAAGGTATGAGTTTAATCGCTCTAGTTACTATATTTTGTTTTCACTTGTCTTATCATACACATTCATAACTTCCTCCTTTAACTGAGGGCTTGCTCATCGTATTGACGACCTAGTTTTGTTCACTAGGGATTGTTGAAGATCAGGATGGAGATCTGGAGTACCCGAGAACGAACTCTACGAATGACGTGGAACTGATAGATTGTAGTTTTCATTTTGAGAACATTCTCAGTTATGTAAATTATGTGTTTTGAAGAAATGAATCGAATATGTATAATATGTGTTTTGATGAATCTTGATCTGTAAAACCCCTAAAATTCTACTATTTTTTTATTTATTAAATTTGGTACTGATTTAAAATTTTAGTATTGTACATCGCGCACGAAATTTTATTTTTCGTAATTGCTCGACGAGTGCGAATATGTGCAAGCGTACATATTTTTTTGAAAAATATTTTTTCTTATTTTTATAGTTTCAAGATAATATATATAATAAATATTTTTAGCTATCAATTTCCTAAAGTTATGATTTTAATTATGAAAAGCCTTTCATTTATACACTTATAAAATAAATAATTTTTTTCTATAAATGGTGTATTAGAAAAGTATGTAAATATTATTTGGACATACATATAATTAGTAATTATTTATTAGTATTTTTTAATGAATTTTCAGATTATTATTAGTAGTATTTTTTTTGAAAATATATTTTGGAATTATTATAGCAAATTAAATCTTTGATTAGATTTTTGATTTAATTTAAAAAGTTTAAATTTAAAGATAGATTTTTTAATTTAAGTTAGAATATCTAGATTTAATTTGGAAGTTGGATTTGGATTATTTTGGATTAGATCGATTTAAATTGATTTAAATTAAATTAAGAATTATCTATTTTGGGTTTAAATACTCCTAATTCTTATCCAATTGGAAATTCCCACTCCTATAAATAGGCAGGTACCTCCATTCACAAATTTTTCCACAAGTATACGTGCGTGCATCGTGTCCGTGTTTTCCATCTAAATTCTTATTTCATGTTTTTTTTACAAATACAAATTCCCTCCGTGTCGACAACTCCGACACAAATAAATCCTAACCTAAATTTCATCCCCGCTGTAATCGCAGCCCTCGCAAATCAATCTCCACCTCCGTCCTCGTCAGCCACCCGTCCATCTCCCTCCTCCGAACGTCGTCGTCCCCCAGTCATCACCACCTCAAACACAGACTAGCCAGCCCGACCCCCTACCAATCCCGACACCACACAACCACTGCCATCGTCGCCCCACCCTATACCGGAAGCCAACCCCGAAAAAACACACATCGCCATCATCATCCGGCCACTTCCCGGCCAAACTCCCAACACAGCCACCGTTCACCCGAGCACAGCCCCAAAATCTGCCACCAGACAAACCAGCACCAACACCACCACCGCAACCACCACAGTCTTCCACCACCCGCCATCAACCACCTCCGTCACCACCCTTGCCATACCCCATTGAACCACAGCACAACCACCACGGCCACCTGTCGAAAACCCCAATCCGCCACAACAACAACAGAAAAGAAAAGGAAAACCCTAACCTTAACTTACTTGACCTCCGACGAGTCGGCGCCTTCGTCGATGACGAGCGTCGCACCTCGCGCATCCACTCGTCCCGTCAGACCCACCGGTGTAGCCGTGGTCCTCCATCACCTGGAGACGCTCCACTATGGCCGCCCCACCACCAACCGGAGCCGCCGACGAGCGGAAAACCCGATCCCGCGCCGTCGCTGACCCCCTCGACCTTCGTCGCGGTCTCCGCCCCGAGCACGCATCTCCTCCACGAAACTCGACCGCCTAACCCCCTCCGCCTCCTTACGCCGACCATCGAACCCCTCCGAACCTCCACCTTCCCGTTCCCTCCCTAGCTCCGCCCGGCGCGCGACCCCTCTTCGCCGGAGCACCGCCGACCTTCTCTGATCTCCCGCCGGCCGATTTCGCTGTGCCGCCTACCGTCGCCCTCTTCCTCTGTCTCAACCGCTCCTCCTTTTCCCCTTCCCTCATCCAGGCGTCCGCCCTCCGGTGCAGCTCCACCGCACCACGCCGTGCAGGTCGCCACCAGCACTTCTCTTCTCTGTCGATCGCCGTTTCTCTCTCCATCCCCTTTTGCCTTTCCCCCTCTCTCTCTCCTTCTCTTCCTTTCTTTCTTAAATGTTTTTTTTATTTCGAACTAAAGTCTGCTGACTTGATTCACATACAGGATTTGGATTGCTTAATATATTTATTATTATTATTATATTATTATTATTTATTATTATATTATCATAATTATTATTAATATTTTTACTATTATTATTGATATTATTATTATTATCATTATTATTATTATTATTATTATATTAAATACCTTTTTCTATTTTTATGTATTTAATTCAGGTATAAAAATATTCTGCTGATAGCATTATATTACTAAATATTTTTATTTTAGTGATATTATTGATAAAATATATATTTACGTATTTTGTTATGTTAAGATAAGTAATCAGTATTACTATGTCCAAATATTATTATATGCAGTCATTATTTTTTATATTATACATATTAATAATTTTCTAAAAAAAAAGTTATCTTGCAACAAAAGATTATATCGAGGCTTGGCCCTATACATATTTCCAATGTTAGTCTTAGCCTTAGATAATGTTTCCATATAATATACATATATATATTTCTAAAATTATTTTTCAACTATTATAAATATAGTCTTCAAGGATTATAAATAGTTTTCTAAAAATCATAAATATTTTATTATCCATTTTTCTTTGATTTCTCCTTTCCATGACCAATCCCGTTATTCCTATTCCTTCGCCAATTTCGAGACTACCTTATGTCCACCCTAGCTAATTTGACCGTCCTGGACCCAATGGAACCGTCCGTACCGACATCAGAGGTCACCTTGCATAGTTGTTACACCGAAGTCGAAGTTAGTGCCACATTGATTCGCAGCACACCAGGCGCTCTACCAGGCAAGACACCTTGCCTTTACTGTTTAATTTCTGGCTCAATATCATGCATATTTATTTTTTTGTTCTTTCAAAACCATATGTAGTTGCAAATTATTATACTTTAGTTTTCTTTATGCACTTGGCCTAGAGTTAAGGGACCACCTTTGTTTGTGCCGTATTCATTGATCGACACATGTGTGCCACGATGTCACGGTCTCATATAGATTCGGACTTGCGTACCGACCGTACATAGGTGCGTATAGGACGAGCGTTAGGATATAACTGAATATAGTTGCCTAGAAGACTTAGCGATTATTAGAAATATCGTGGTGTGGATTCAGCACGAGTAGTGCATGAGGGGTGAAGACAGTTACTAGGCGCAGGGGCTTTCACACATTTACTTTTCTCTAGCTGCCATTTGTGACTCAGCCGAGAGCTAGTGTGTCGTGCACTTATTTACTTTTCTCTAGATGCCACTAGTGTCTCGGTTGAAACACAAATGTGCCGTGCATTTACTTTCCTCTAGCTGCCGTTAGTGACTCACCCAAGAGCTAGTGGCCGTGCATTTACTTTTCTCTAGACGCCACTAGTGCCTTGGTTGAAATGCTAACGCGCCGTGTTTCTAGTCTCGAGAGCCCTTATGTGGAACGTTGTCTTCAAAGTACATTTTTACATAGAATGATTAAGGACCTTATTTATTTAGTATATATACTTTTATGTTGAGCTTCTATTATTCAGTTATTGGCATGATATTATGTGTCTTGTTACGTCCCTCTGAGGACCTGGTTATCTTGCCAGGTGTGTGCTCTTGTCTTACGCAGGTGTTCTAGCTCTAGCCGTGATCATCGTTGTCTCTCGAGGATGATTGCACTTGGATCGTCTTCGCTTTGCTCGCCAAAATCATTCTCTCATGTATTTTTCCTTTACTTGTTGGTAATGGATTTGTCTCCGCCCAACATATTGTATCAAGACAATTCATTATCATTATATGATATCTTTTATTCATTATTTTGTTGTGGATGAGATTAGTTATGGTTCTACTGTATTTTACAGCTTATGTATCTATACGAAGCCTATGTACTTTGTATAAATATAGCTGGCATGTCTACGTTCCTAGTCCTACGTATTTGGGACTGGGGCGTTACATGTTTGTGGTGGCCCATGCAGGTCAAGATAAATTGTTTGGTTACTTTACCGTACCAAGCAAGCCTGCGTTTAGGATTAGAAGTCTAGGATCTCATCCACATACTTGACCTCTTTCCTTGATTTTATCTACCGTTGACTCATCAATTGCATCTTGCTTGCTTGCTTCCATCCCTATTCTTATCCCCCTTCGTGCTTGCTAGAGATTGACCCTACTAGTTTGTTGTCCCCAAAACACCATTAGTTTAATTCTTTAAGTTGGGTAGAATACCTTATGAACTAGCAACCCCTTTGACCTAGTGACCTATATTAGCAAGCTTATTTAGATCCTATAATCTAGAGAACCTAATCATCGTCTAGCCAACCAAGGACTTGGACAAGAAGACTATAGGACGACTGTATAAAGACCATCACAGGACATGACTTAGCTCCTTTTAGAAGTTCGACTATACTCCCTCTCAATTTTAAACTCTCGTGCCTATAATTTCACTCTTGACAAATATCGCTACTATAACCTAGATTTGCAAGTTCATTGATTTATCAAGCTTGTTCACGACATATGTATTGGAAGAGCTCCCACTAACGTATCGTCTAATCAGAACCGGTGCATAATGATCAACCATGTGCACTTTAGTTCACTTCTATATATCGTTCTACGTGGATGGAGACATAGCTAAACTTGTCCTTTAGAGTCTCATCCACGACTGCCTTGGCAACTCCTTTTGAAATTTTTCGGTCGTCCTTGAACCACGTATTCGTACTCGATGATATCGCCTTTTGAACTCCTTATTGCTTTCGCCTTCACCTATTTTAGAAGAACGAAAGCGTTGTACTAGAACTTCCTCTAAGCCTTCATATCGATTATGACCATACCGTATTGTTTTTCTACGATTTAGGACACGATTTCTTATAACATGATTTTGTTAAAACATTGTCATTGTTTGTTCCCCATCGATACCTTGTGTCTTCTCACCCCCCTACTCATTTTAATTTCGAGGACGAAATTCTTTTAAGTTGGTGGTAGGATGTAAAACCCCTAAAATTCTACTATTTTTTATTTATTTTATTAAATTTGGTACTGATTTAAATTTTTAGCATTGTACGTCGTGCACGAAATTTTATTTTTCGAAATTGCTCGACGAGTGCGAATATGTGCGAGCATACATATTTTTTTAAAAAATATTTTTTTCATTTTTATAGTTTCAAGATAATCTATATATAAATATTTTTAGCTATCAATTTCCTAAAGTTATGATTTTAATTATGAAAGCCTTTCATTTATACAGATATAAAATAAATAATTTTTTTTCTATAAAATGGTGTATTAGAAAGTATGGAAATATTATTTGGACATACATATATAATTAGTAATTATTTATTAGTATATTTTTTAATGAATTTTTGGAATTATTATTATTAGTATTTTTTTTTGAAAATATATTTTGGAATTATTATGGCAAATTAAATCTTTGATTAGATTTTTGGATTTAATTTAAAAAGTTTAAATTTAAAGATAGATTTTTTAATCTAAGTTAGAATATCTAGATTTAATTTGGAAGTTGGATTTGGATTATTTTGGATTAGATCGATTTAAATTGATTTAAATTAAATTAAGAATTATCTATTTTGGGTTTAAATACTCCAAATTCTTATCTAATTGGGAATTTCCACATCCTAAAATAGGCAGGTACTCCTCCATTCACAAATTTTTCCACAAGTATACGTGCGTGCATCGATCCGTGTTTTCCATCCAAATTCTTATTTCATATTTTTTTTACAATAAAATTTCCCTCCGTGTCGACAACTCCGACACAAATAATCCTAACCTAAATTTCATCCCCGCTGTAATCGCAGCCCTCGCAAATCAATCTCCACTCCGTCCACGTCATCCTAGCCACCCGTCCATCTCCCCTCCTCCGAACGTCGTCGTCCCCCAGTCATCACCACCTCAAACACAGACTAGCCAGTCCGACCACCCTACCAATCCCGACACCACACAACCACTGCCATCGTCGCCCCACCCTATAACGGAAGCCAACCCCGACAAACACACATCGTCATCATCATCCGGCCACTTCCCGGCCAAACTTCCAACACAGCCACCCGTTCACCGAGCGCAGCCCCAAAATCCGCCACCAGACAAACCAGCACCAACACCACCACCGCAACCACCACAGTCTTCCACCACCCGCCATCAACCACCTCCGTCACCACCCTCGCCACGCCCCATTGAACCACAGCACAACCACCACGGCCAACGGCCGAAAAACCCCAATCCGCCACAACACAACATAAAAGAGAAGGAAAACCCTAACCTTAACTTACTTGACCTTCGGCGAGTCGGCGCCTTCGTCGATGACGAGCGTCACACCTGCGCAACCACTCGTCCCGTCAGACCCACCGGTGTAGCCGTGGTCCTCCATCACCTGGAGACGCTCCACTATGGGCCGCCCACCACCAACCGGAGCCGCCGACGAGCGGAAAACCCGATCCCGCGCCGCCGCTGACCCCCTCGACCCTCGCCGCGGTCTCCGCCCCGAGCGCCGCGTCCTCCACGAAACTCGACCGCCTAACCCCTCCGCCTCCTTGTGCCGGACCACCGAGCCCCTCCGAACCTCCACCTTCCCGTTCCCTCCCCAGCTCCGCCCGGCACGCGACCCCTCTTCGTCGGAGCACCGCCGACCTTCTCCGATCTCCCCGCCGGCCGAGTTCGCTGAGCCGCTACCGCCGTCTCCCTCTTCCTCTGTCTCAACCGCTCCTCCTTTCCCCTTCCCTCATCCAGACGTCCGCCCTCCGGTGCAACTCCGCCGCACCACGCCGTGCAGGTCGCCACCGCACTTCTCTCTTCGCCGATCGTCGTTCTCTCTCTCCATCCCCTTTTTCCTTTCCCCTCTCTCTCTCCTCTCTTCTTTTCTTTCTTAAATGTTTTTTTTTATTTTTTTGATTTCGAACTAAAGTCTGCTGACTTGATTCACATACAGGATTAGGATTGCTATTATATATTTATTATATATTATTTATTATTATTATTATTATTATTATTTATTATGATCATAATCATCATTAATATTATTATCATTAATATTTTTACTATTATTATTGATATTATTATTATTATCATTATTATTATTATTATTAAATACCTTTTTCTATTTTTATGTATTAATTCAGGTATAAAATATTCTGCTGATAGTATTATATTACTAAATTTTTATTTCAGTGATATTATTGATAAAATATATATTACGTATTTTGTTATGTTAAGATAAGTAATAGTATTACTATGTCCAAATATTATTATGCCGTCATTATATTTTTTATAAATAAATATTAAATAATTTTCTAAAAAAAGTTATCTTGCAACAAAAAGATTATATCGAGGCTTGGCCCTATACACATTTCCAATGTTAGTCTTAGCCTTAGATAATGTTTCCATATATATATATATATACATATATATATATTTCTAAAATTATTTTTCAACTATTATAAATATAGTCTTCAAGGATTATAAATAGTTTTCTAAAAATCATAAATATTTTATTATCCATTTTTTTTTCTCCTTTCTATGACCAATCCCGTATTCCTATTCCTTCGCCAATTTCGAGGACTACCTTATATCCACCCTAGCTAATTTGACCGTCCTGGACCCAATGAACCGTTCGTGCCGACATCAGAGGTCACCTTACATAGTTGTTGCACCGAAGTCGAAGTTAGTGCCACATTGATTATCGCAGCACACCAGGCGCTCTGCCAGGCAAGACACCTTGCCTTTACTGTTTAATTTCTGGCTCAATATCATGCATGTTTTATTTTTTGTTCTTTCAAAACCATAGTAGTTGCAAATTATTATACTTTAGTTTTTTTTATGCACTTGGCATAGAGTTAAGGGACCACCTTTGTTTGTGCCGCATTCATTGACTCGATACATGTGTGCCACGATGTCACGTGGTTCATATAGATTCGGACTGGTGTACCGACCGTACATCGGTGCGTACAGGACGAGCGTTAGGATATAACTGCTAATATAGTTGCCTAGAAGACTTAGCGGTTATTAGAAATATCGTGGTGTGGATTCAGTACGAATAGTGCATGAGGAGGTGAAGACAATTACTAGGGCAAGGGCTTTCACACATTTACTTTTCTCTAGCTGCCATTTATGACTCAGCCGAGAGCTAGTGTGCCGTGCATATTTACTTTTCTCTAGATGCCACTAGTGCCTTGGTTGAAACACAAATGTGCCATGCATTTACTTTCCTCTAGCTGCCGTTAGTGACTCACCCAAGAGCTAGTGGTCGTGCAATTACTTTTCTCTAGACGCCACTAGTGCCTTGGTTTGAAACGCTAACGCGCCGTGTTTCTAGTCTCGAGAGCCCTTGTGTGGAACGTTGTCTTCAAAGTGTATTTTCACATAGAATGGTTAAGGACCTTTATTTGTTTAGTCATATAATACTTTTATGTGAGTTCTATTATTCAGTTATTGGCATGATATTATATGTCTTGTTACGTCCCTCTGAGGACCTGGTTATCTCGCCAGGTGTGTGCTCTTGTCTTACGCAGGTGTTCTAGCTCTAGCCGTGATCATCGCTGTCTTTTCGAAGATGATTGTACTTGGATCGTCTTCGCTTTGCTCGCCAAAATCATTTATTCTCTCATGTATTTTTCCTTTACTTGTTGGTAGTGGATTTGTCTCCGCCCAACATATTGTATCAAGACAATTCATTATCATTATATGATATCTTTTATTCATTATTTTGTTGTGGATGAGATTAGTTATGGTTCTACTGCATTTTACAGCTTATGTATCTATACGAAGCCTATGTACTTCGTATAATACAGCTGGCATGTCTACGTTCCTAGTCCTACGTATTTTGGGACTGGGGCGTTACATGATCAAGTTGTAACTTTATGGACAAATGAATATCATATCAATTGTGGAATTTTTGTTGATTATGCCTTATATCTATGCCTATCCGGGACCTTACGGGCGACAATTGCATGGTACAATACGGTATTCATTATACAGTTGCGTAGTCTGGAGAGAAGTATCACGTGCCTCGAGTCATCTTGGGAACCGGGGCGTGACACGAGTTTTTGGTTGGTGGCCCATACAGGTCTAGTCTTTAAGGATAGTGTATAGGTTAAGGAAATTGTATAGGTAGATATTAGATATTCTAAGGACTTACTTGAACTACCCTAGGACAAAAATATTTAAATTGAAGATTGAATTCATAATTAAAGAATCGAGGATTTTGCAAAGGTTTCGGATATGAATCTTGATTAAACTTCATTTAAGCTTGATGATACATTATTTCATGTCATAGATTTCTTATTCGAGGATTTTTGGGTATAGGTGATGGCTCGATTCATGCCAAGCATTTATTGGAACGGGAGCGACCGAACCTTCTATGGATATGAGCAGTTTGCCCGGAGAGCTTGGCTAGTGGTGGACGATGAGGAACTTCCAGTATTCAGATTATATTTCCATCGCCTGCGTCCCAAGATTCGAGACATTGAAGATGGAGCCGAGGTTTATTTTGAGAAGGAATTACGCCTTATATTCTTTCTTGCGAAGGATGGTCCATCTCCATTCACTTATGGATATGAAGGGACCATAAGTGAATGGGTGGAGATCAATCCTTATGATAAGATTCTCGAGATCACCTACCTAAAGCTGACAATGGGTTAGGCATGACGGTTAGGAATGGGGTAGCTTTTTGTCTGCTGCACAACATTTTGAAGGATCAGCAGATATATATATATATATATATATATATATATATATATATATATATATATATATATATATATATATATATATATATGTGTGTGTGTATGTAGATAGATATGATGTGGAGATGTAGAGGAGAAATTTTTTTGTCTGTTGTACTATATTTTGGAATTACAACAGAAGTAAATAGTTTTGTATAGGGTTTAGAGTATAGAAGTTGTGAGGACTTCCTCTTGAAGCATATTGTAACCATATTTTGTGAAATGAATGAAATATGCTTCTTTTTGGTTCTGATTATCTATATTGCAACTGCTGTCGCTTTGTTCAAGCTCATCTTCTTTAGTGATTAACTTATTTTAGGATCCTCTTCCAATTTTATATTAAGATTTTCTAATCCTTGATATTTAGGCAATGTCTTCTTCACCAAATCCCGACACATTGCAAACGAAAACCACCGAGACGCGTTCGACGGACGCTATAAAAAGTTTTCAGAAAATCTTGGAGGCTAATACCCAACAGATCCAACTTTCCCAAGCTGTGTCTGCAAAGTTATTGGAAAGGTTGGATGTCGCAGTTGCTCCTAAGGCTGGGACCATTTCGGATTTCGGGACGATTAAGCCCCCAGAGTTCAAGGGGACTGAAACTTCGATGGAAGCGGCACAGTGGATTAGAACCACCGAAGGGTTAAGATCGCGCCAGATGACATAGTGTCACTAGTGAGGATTCAGCTGAAGGATGTAGCCGATATTTGGTGGAGCTCCTTACACCCGGAAGAATCTGACGAAATTGTATCCTGAAAAAGATTTAAGGAAGAATTTGAAGAGAGATTCTTTCTCCCGAGTGCCAAGTTGGAGCTGGAAAGGAGATTCCTATATTTGAAGCAGAATAAGACTTCTGTCGATGAATACTCGGCAGAATTTACAAGGCTCAGCCGATATGCTTCGAACATGGTGACTACGGAGAAGGCAAAGGTAGTTCGGTTCATGAAAGGACTGGACGATAAACTGAAGATGAAGGTTGCCCCCTACAGATGTCAAACGTATGCAGAAGTGGTCGAAGCTGCAAGAGACCAAGAAAGGATGCAAAATGATAAGAACAACTCAAAGGCTAGAGGACAAAAGCGGAGTCTGGAGACCGGCTCACCTCAAGAAATGACTTCGGGACAAGGACAACAGAAGCATGCTCAGCATGAGCAGAATAGAGTCACGCTAAGTTGTTCTTACTACGGGAAGTCAGGACATACGAAGAATAACTGCAGAAGACTTCAGAAAAAGTGCCTGAAGTGTGGATCCTCCAACCACCGGTTGAACCAATGTCCCCAGAACAATAGAAGATCTGTAGTACAGAATAATGCACAAGGACCAAGAGCTGCAAACCAAGGATTTCAGCAAAGGCCTTTCTTTCAGAATAATGAGCCTAGGTTTAATGCTGCTACAGCACCACAAGCGCAAGGTCATGCTCCTATAGGATATCAGCAGAGACTAGCATTGGCACCTCAAGCGCATCAATTTTATCGAGCTCAGAAGGCTTGTTAGAACCACAACAACAAGAAGAAAAAGAACCACGGTCAAGCCTTTATGATGGATAGCAATGAAGCAGGAATACCAGGGGACGTGGTGACAGGTACTATACTCGCTTCATCTAGCCCTACATCAGTACTGTTTGATTCTGGAGCTACTCATTCTTTTATATCTAATATAGAGACTCACCCTCTCGTTAGAAAATTGAAGATCCTTACGGGCAATGGTGTAGTAGAAGTGAGTCGAGTTTGTAGAAACTGTCCAATAAAAATAAGAGGAGTAAGTTTTCAGGCTAGACTATTAGTTTTTCCCATGAATAGCTATGATGTAGTGTTTGGAATGGAGTGGTTAACACTAACATCGACAATTATCGATTGTGGACAAGGGAAGGTTCAATTTACCATCCCTGGTAGGAAGTTGCATGAGTTTGTTAGAGCACAGAAAGAGTT
Source organism: Iris pallida (assembly GCA_029216955.1). NCBI lineage: Eukaryota > Viridiplantae > Streptophyta > Magnoliopsida > Asparagales > Iridaceae > Iris > Iris pallida. Next base: position 372,203 of record JANAVB010044535.1, on the reverse strand, counting down.
TGATAAAGAGGAGTTAGAGAGGTTTGAACTAAGGAGTCTCCTGAACCAAGTAATAGAAGAATGGCCAAGGGTGGTGAATGAATTTAAAGATGTATTTCCTGATGAGTTACCCGGATTACCACCGGATAGGGCCGTTGAGTTTAGTATTGATCTAATTCCTGGAGCTGCCTCCATTGCTAAGAAGATATATCCAATGAATAAGGAAGAATTGGCGGAGTTAAATAAACAAATCAAGGAGTTGCTAGCTAAGGAGTTTATCATGTAATATCCCGTTCTGCACGGTGCATTATGATGAGTCGTTGACTCGAAGAGTTACGTTGACCTGATGAGGTATCGATGCAAATCGATGCGAGAGTTACGTTGGCCAAAGGTAAGCCTTGCGTCGATTGGAATCTATGAATCGAATTGATGTAAAGAATAAGTTCCGTTTGAGCAAGTGTTGATGTTAGTTGATCTGGTGTGTAGGCTATGCCTTTATGCTAGATTACGGATCGTGGCATGGGCGCGATAGGCCAAATCAACTGAGTAGTTCAAAGGAATGGCTAAGTCCGAGAGTTAGCTATGCAACCAAGTTATGGAAGCGAGCCGCTTCAACTCGACGAAACGCCAAGGCGTATCGGCTTAAGGTGGGCGGGTTCTTGACTCTCTCTCTCCCTATTCCTTCACGTCTAATAAAATATATATCATTATTTGCGTAAGATGTTTATCGAGTTAGCGAGCGTGGCTCGGGCGACGAAAGGTCCAAATATGTGTCGAACACTAAGATAGAACATTGAACAATCGAACAATTGAAGCGACGTGCATCAAGTGTACGAGTCGCGGTAGGGCGGTGATGGTAGAACATTGAAAGACAATATCGAGATGTGCATCACGTGCACGCCTCCGAGAACATTGAACACTAGGCGTAGAACATAGATTACGGCGCTGAACGTGCCCTCGTGTACGGAAGCTAGGGAATAACTAAGCAACTACGGAATTAGGCTATGAGAATGACTTACGAATGGTACGCATTGAATATGAGTATGAGATGACTAAGCCGTTGGGCATCGTGCATCAAAACGGATGTGTTGGGGCATAATGCCGGCGGAGCTTGAGATGAGGATGGTGGATTATGTTTATGAGACGCGAATATGTTTATGGAGCGAGATTATGTTTATGGAACACGAAGATGGGTTGGAATGTATGACTTGTATGCTATGGCGCGTATTGCATGGTCAATGGACTCGGATGGCCCGTACACGGGTACGGCTTCCCTCGGACGGTTACGTCGGGGCACTGGGACCATTCGGCCTAGGAGAGAATTATGTGTAGTATTTATGGTATAAATCATTCGGACGGATTGCGACCGTCCAGTGCTGTGATAAGCTATGATATCCGTAAGTTTGGGATCCTTCAGATATTGGGCTAGCAACCCGTATCGAAGTGATCATAGGCTTACACATAAGAGATGCCAAGTCCATTACGGTGCGAAACACCGTGACCTTCATATAGATAGGGCCGATGGGCTGAGATATGAGTTGGATGCAGGCACAGGGCCTGCGATCCTTATGCATTGTCTAAGTTTATGATTGGAATGTTGCGTGAATTATATGGTTTCTTACGTAAGTTCTAACTAGTGCAGGGTAAGAAAAATGGGACGGAGCTATGCACAATTCACTATGTTTATGTTTTTAGATTATGCCTAACTGTATCTGTTGCAGGAACACGGTGTAGGACACATCTACGATAAGTTGCTATGTATGACTATTGCCATGAAACCGATCCTAAGGCTAAATAGAAATATCACAAATTAAGATGCATGTTTTACTAAATATATTTAGTGTTTGGTTTTGGTGCAAGCGGATCTTGATCAGTGCGAAGCGAGGATGAAAGTACTAATCCCCCACTAGTTTATGTGCAGGTTCAAGTATGTTCGGCTTGGGGCGGAGCTTGGCTTGGACGTACCGAGGCATGGAGTCTTGGCGTTCAAGAGGAGCTACCGCATAAGCATTCGGACTTGCGACATGGAGATGTTCGGCCGAAGACTACTTGGTGGCTATAAAGAGACATAATGTATGGTACCATAATCCTTTGTGAGCTAGAGAGATCATGAGCGTTGTAGCCGATTGGCATATTAAGTTGGGCTATTCAGAGCCTTGTAACCTTCAGTTCATTATGAATAAAAGGGATTCTTATTGTATTCTTTTTTTCCTTCCGCTGCTTATGTTACGACTTTGAGATAATCACTATGTGAACCGTTATCTTGCCTTGCACGAGCGTAACTCCAGGCTCGTGCAGCATCACGCCCCAGCGAGGACGATAATTCGGATAAAATCTAGCGAGGATGAGCGATTTTCTGGATCGAGGCATGACAAGTTGGTATCAGAGCGGTTCCATCCTTTGGACCGTGCATGAATCTCTTTGACCCTCAGTTGCTTCGCTATCGAATTCAGTTGACTCTAAGTTGTTTCCGCAACCGCATGGCTCATGTATCTGCTCGACGCTACATTGGATGTTCCATACAATAAGTCTATATTAAGTGAGTACTTCTGCCACAAGTATGTCGTGACTATCACGTGATCTCCGGGTGCCTTCAGAGAACGTTGGTTGCATGAAGTGCAACAAGTTATGGAATGTTGGTCGCACGAAGTGCAACGAATATGGTGATGTTTGTTGCACGAAGTGCAATGATATACGTATTGTTGATCGCATGAAATGCAAAAAGTTATGTGTTATTGGTCGTACGAAGTGCGAGGAGTTATGTGTTGTTGGTCGCACGAAGTACAAGGAGTTATGTGTTGTTGGTTGCACGAAGTACAACGGATCGATATGTGAGGCGATGCATGTTATGTTGCTATACGAACGGTTATGTGTTGTTGGTTGTACGGAGTGCAGCAAGTCGTGAATCGTTCGTTGCATCAGTGCAACGAGTCGACATGGTAGGATACGTGTTGTATGGCTATGCGGATGGATAGCGATATGTTGGACAAGATTGAGCAATGACATTAAGTATCGAGAGTGAATTGTTGCACGAGTTACAATGAGTGAGATCGGAAGAACGTGGATGCGATTCGAACAAGTTGAGTTGGTCGCTAAGTTGAGTTGAGTAGGCGAACGTCTATGTTGGTCGTATGTAGCGTTGAGCCTTAAATAAGCGAATGTTGCGGGTGTGATCGATATGATCGCCATGGTACGGTTAGATCGAAGGTATGTCGAACTTGAGCGAATGATAGGACATGATGGTTCAGTTGTTGTGCCAACTTAAGTAAGCAAACGCTAGAGCTGGGATAGAAAAGATCGCCACGGGATAGTTAAGTAGAAATAGATGTCGGACCTATGCGGAGTGTGATGTCAAGTAATGACTCGATTTTGAGTGGTATATGCAATACCACTTGTGCGAGCAAGTATAGCGAAGTATTGTATCGATAACGATAGGCTCGATTCTGAGTGGTATATAGAATACCACTTAACGATAGCTATGTTAAGCCGTTTGGTGACTTGCGATAGATTTCATCGAGACGATTATGTTGTTACGATATGTTTGTCCTCAACGGACGAAGTAGTACCGAGACTCGAGCGGGAATGACTTGATAAAAGTCGATGCAATTATGCCTTGATGAATTGAGTTGAATGATTATGTGCGAAGTCGTACCCAAGGATGATACGTCGGGCGAGGATTCGTTAAGCGTAAGTCGAACGATAGGCTGAGTATAGCAAAGAAATATTGCGTCGAGGAAATAATTGACTCGGTCAAAATTGCGTTGAGTTAAGTCAGTACGGAAGCTTGTTTGAAACGTGTTGGGTAGGTACAGAGAAATCGTGCGAACGAATTTGAGTTAGTGCGATAAGTCAGTTGCACGATTTAGAAGTACGAGTTAGGGATATGAGAATGGATATGTGGATTAGAAATTGTGTTACGATGATGGTAGTTAGTTACAGCTGAATGAATCTTGATGTGCGTAAGACTTGATTCGTATTCGAGTTCGGATAATGGCAATGATTACAACGAATTGGAGCTTATGAGAAAGAAAGATGTTCAAGTTATGCATATCGACGATGGTATTGAGGCGTATCAAAGACGATATATAATAACTCGGAGATATTCTGATCGAATGAACGAAAATTATGTTAAACCTTGTTGTTGGATGAACGAGATGCAAGTTAAGTTGATGTCGGTTCGGATGATAACCGTGGAAAAGCGTCGAAAAAATTTAAGAGTCGATGGATGTTACTCTGAAGAAAACGAAAGTGCTTGATTGTTTCGAGGATAACCACAATGTTGACATTCTTGTCTTATGCGAGTACAACTCCAGCATCGCACATGCATCACGCCAAATTAGGACGATCATTCCGCGTGAGCGCTGGTATGGTGATTCATCCAGCGGGGATGATCGAACTTACAAGGCATGGCAAATTGGATTCGACTTGTGGTTTGATGCGAACATTGTTCGAGGATGGTTTTGATGAGTACGGAATGTGTCGGACTATGATCACGAATAGGTAAACTCAGACTTGAGGCGAATATATGTCATACAACTAGCGAAGATAGTTGACGGCATGCAATGTGCATAAGCGATTCAAGTAGTTAACGGCGCATCAGTTGTACGGGGGTAGATAAATTATGGATTGGTATGTCGGATTGGGTAAAGTCCCATAGGAATTGTCGAGAATTGATTTGGCGCCACAATAAGATATAGCATGGTTCGTTGTAACTGTTCTTCGTTGATGATCTTCAATTATCGAGCGTAGTTTCAGGGCAGATGACCCTAGAAGACTTAACCGCCAAATCAAGTGATTGTTGAAGTCCCATAGGATGACCCTAAAGAAGTCGCATAAGAAATTTTATCGAGGAGGAGGGATGATATAGTGCAAGTTGAGGATAAGTCTAAGCGAGTGAGTATCGTGTTTTGTAAGTTAGCGAGTAGCCTTCGACTAGAACGATACGGTCAGAAAAGAAAATTTATGATCAATCGAATGAGTGCATAAATAGACTTGATTGGTCGATAATCAAATAGATATGGAGGAACATGTGGTAAGACGATTGCAAGAATTCTGCAATACGCGAGAGCAACGGATAGTAGAACGACCCTAAGAGTTGTGTCGTAGATCAATTGGAGTAACGGTTAGGTTATGTGTGTTAAGCGCGCTATCTATGTTACAAAACGAACGAGTCGGGATTGATTCGAGAATTGAGTAAAGAATTCGCACTCGGTCGAGAATAGGAGATGGACGTATCGTAAGAGACCTTGAGTCGGAAAGATTGTTGCCTTTGAGCATCATAGACTCAAGTGGACCTCTTCTGTCGGGAGAGATTAAGCATGATGTCTAAATAAGTTACCTAGCGGGGGTAGCCCCAGACGCGATGTGTAGGCAGTTCGAGAACGTGGGTCATGATGGGATAGTTGTATGCAAAACTTAGTACGGATTGTAGGAAAAAGAATTTGTGACATGTTAGACTTAGTCCATGTCGTTAAGGCCAAATGTTATGAATGATTGGATGAAAGACTTGAGTTACGTGAGAGATAGGAAACGATTGGACGAGTAGGCATTGCAGAGAATTGTTGTGATCAGATGCGCAACGGCTTAATGCGATGTATGCGTTAGATGGCCGTCGAAAAACTTATGAGATCGAAGTTATGGTTTGGATCAAGTTATATACGAAGATGTTTGCGAGCAGGACTCTAGGAAATATGTGTTAAGATCTGACTAAGTCAAGTACAGACTGATTGGTGCTTGAGGATTTAAGTGGAGCTTGTTAGTTGTCCCGATATCCTATAACTAAGCTTGGCTGAAATGCATATATTGGTGGGACGCCTAAAATATGTGTATGATCCAAACTAAGTTGTATGATTCCAACGATAGAAGCACGAGATCGTGAAACAATCTAGCGAGACACTTGGATTAAGTGTTGGTTTCGGTTCGAGGACGAACCTTGTTTTGAGTGGTATATTATGTAATGCCCCGCTCCGCACGGCACATTATGATGAGTCGTTGACTCGAAGAGTTGCGTTGACCTGATGAGGTATCGATGCAAATTGATGCGAGAGTTACGTTGGCCAAAGGTAAGCCTTGCGTCGATTGGAATCTATGAATCGAATCAATACAAAGGATAAGTTTCGTTTGAGCAAGTGTTGATGTTAGTTGATCTGGTGTGCAGGCTATACCTTTATGCTGGATTACGAATCGTGGCATGGGCGCGATAGGCCAAATCAACCGAGTAGTTCAAAGGAATGGCTAAGTCCGAGAGTTAGCTATGCGACCAAGTTATGGAAGCGAGCCGCTTCAACTCGGCAAAACGGCAAGGCGTATCGGCTTAAGGTGGGCGGGTTCTTGACTCTCTCTCCCTATTCTTTCACGTCTAATAAAATATATATCATTATTTGCGTAAGATGTTTATCGAGTTAGCGAGCGTGGCTCGGGCGATAAAAGGTCCAAGTATGTGTCGAACACTAAGATAGAACATTGAACAATCGAACAATTGAAGCGACGTGCATCAAGTGTACGAGTCGCGGTAGGGCGGTGATGATAGAAAATTGAAAGACAATATCGAGATGTGCATCACGTGCACGCCTCCGAGAATATTGAATACTAGGCGTAGAACATGGATTACGGCGCTGAGCGTGCCCTCGTGCACGGAAGCTAGAGAATAACTAAGCAACTACGGAATTAGGCTATGAGAATGACTTACGAATGGTACGCGATGAATATGAGTACGAGATGACTAAGCCATTGGGCGTCGTGTATCAATACGGATGTGTTGGGGCATAATGCCGACGGAGCTTGAGATGAGGATGGTGGATTATATTTATGAGACGCGAATATGTTTATGGAGCGAGATTATGTTTATGGAACAAGAAGATGGGTTGGAATATATGACTTGTATGCTATGACGCGTATTGTATGGTCAATAGACTCGGATGGTCCGTACATGGGTACGGCTTCCCTCGAACGGTTACGCCGAGGCACCGGGACCGTTCGGCCTAGGAGGAAATTATGTGTAGTATTTATGGTGCACATCATTCAGACGGATTACGACCGTCCAGTGCTGTGATAAGCTATGATATTCGTAAGTTTGGGATCCTTCGGATATTGGGCTAGCAACCCGTATCGAAGTGATCGTAGGCTTACACATAAGAGATGCCAAGTCCATTACGGTGCGAAACACCGTGACCTTCATATAGATAGGGCCGGTGGGCTGAGATATGAGTTGGGTGCAGGCGTAGGGCCTGCGACCCTTATGCATTGTCTAAGTTTATGATTGGAATGTTGCGTGAATTATATGATTTCTTACGTAAGTTCTAACCAGTACAGGGTAAGGAAAATGGGACGGAGTTATGCACAATTTACTATGTTTATATTTTCAGATTATGTCTAACTGTATCTGCTGCAGGAACACGATGTATGACACATCTACGATAAGTTGCTATGCATGACTATTGCCATGAAACCGATCCTAAGGCTAAATAGAAAGATAACAAATTAAGATGCATGTTTTACTAAATATATTTAGTGTTTGGTTTGGGTGCGAGCGGATCTTGATCAGTGCGAAGCAAGGACGAAAGCATTAATCCCCCACTAGTTTATGTGCAGGTTCAGGTATGTTCGGCTCGGGGCGGAGCTTGGCTTGGACGTGCCGAGGTATGGAGTCTTGGCTTTCAAGAGGAGCTACCGCATAAGCGTTCGGACTTGCAACATGGAGATGTTCGGCCGAAGACTACTTGGTGGCTATAAAGAGACATAATGTATGGTACCATAATCCTTTGTGAGCTAGAGAGATCATGAGCGTTGTAGCTAATTGGCATATTAAGTTGGGCTATTCAGAGCCTTATAACCTTCAGTTCATTATGAATAAAAGAGATTCTTATTGTATTCTTTCTTTTCTTCCGCTGCTTATGTTACGACTTTGAGATAATCACTATGTGAACTGTTATCTTGCCTTGCACGAGCGTAACTCCAGGCTCGTGCAGCATTACACCCCAGCGAGGACGATAATTCGGGTAAAATCTAGCGAGGACGAGCGATTTCCCGGATCGGGGCGTGACATATCAGACCTAGTGTTTCTCCGTAGGGAGCACCGGTACTATTTGTAAAGGAAAAGGATGGGAGTCTGAGATTGGTGATAGATTATAGAGCACTAAATGAAGTGACAATTAAGAATAAATACCCACTTCCTAGGATCGATGAATTATTCGACCAACTTGGCGGAGCGACTGTATTCTCTAAGATAGATCTCAGATCAGGCTATCATCAAGTGAAGATTAAGAAAGAAGATATACCAAAGACTGCTTTCAGAACCAGATATGGATATTATGAATTCCAAGTCATGCCTTTTGGATTGACAAATGCTCTGGCCATATTTATGGATCTGATGAATAGAATATTCTACCAATATTTGGATAAATTTGTGATCGTATTCATTATTGATATATTGATCTACTCGAAGAACGAGGAGGAGCACGAAGAACATTTGAGGATAGTACTTGAGACTCTACGGCAGGAAAAGCTATATGGGAAGTTGAGTAAATGTGAATTTTGGTTTAAAAAAATTTCTTTCTTGGGACACATAGTAAGTGGAGAAGGAATAACAGCAGATCCTAAGAAAATAGAAGCAGTTAAATCATGGCCTACTCCCAAGAATGTAGCTGAGATTCTGAGTTTTGTTGGCTTAGCTGGATATTATAGAAGATATATGGAGAACTTTTCCAGAATTGTTGAGCCGCTTCTCGATTGACTCAGAAGAATAAGAAATTCGTTTGGACTGATAAATGTTAAGCGGCATTTGAGGAATTAAAGGAAAGACTTGTCACAGCACCAGTACTAGCTTTATCCTCAGGATCAGGAGGTTACGAGATTTACAGTGATGCTTCTGACAAGGGTTTGGGCTGTGTGCTGATGCAGCACGGAAGCGTTATCGCTTATGCTTCGCGGCAGTTGAAGGTTCATGAAAGGAACTATCCAGCACATGATCTGGAATTAGCAGCTGTTGTATTTGCACTGAAGCTGTGGAGGCATTACTTGTATGGTGAACAGATCAAGATTTACACAGATCATAAGAGCTTGAAATATGTGTTCACCCAAAAGGAGCTAAATATGAGACAACGTAGATGGCTGGAGTTGCTTAAGGATTTTGATATGGACCTGGAGTATCATCCAGACAAGGCGAACAGAGTGGCAGATGCTCTGAGTAGGAGGCCTGAAGCTTTCTTTATGAACACGCCCAAGGAGATATTGGATGATCTCAAAAAGATGGGGATTGAAGTGATATGTCCAGTAGTAGATGGAATCTGGGAAAGTTTATAAGTACAATCATCCTTATTAGAGAGAATTAAGGAGGCACAGAAGAAGGATGTGAAGTTGCAAAAATTGTGGAATCAAACTGAAGTTGGGATACAAACTGGGTTAATTAAGCATTCTGATGGATCCTTGAAGTTCGGAAGTCGTTTGTGTGTACCATTTGGAGAACTCCGGACTGAGCTAATGTCTGAAGCACATAGTTCTCAGTACTCCATTCATCCTGGAAGTACGAAGATGTACAAGGATCTGAGGCAAAAATTTTGGTGGCATGGAATGAAGCGGAAGATAGCTAAATTTATCTCAAAATGCTTAGTGTGCCAACAAGTGAAAGCTGATCACCAACGGACTTCTGGACTACTGCAACCACTACCAGTACCTGAATGGAAGTGGGAGCATATTACAATAGATTTTGTATCAGGACTTCCAAGGACACAAAGAGGTAACAATGTTATCTGGGTAATAGTGGATAGACTTACAAAGTTCGCGAGATTTCTACCGTTTTGAGTCGGACAATCTACGGAGCATCTAGCGGAGATATACATGAAGGAAGTTGTTAGTCACTATGGGGTGCCGGTAAGTATCGTCTCTGACAGGGATACTCGGTTCACCTCCAAGTTTTGGAAAAGCCTGCAAGACAGTCTTGGCAGTCGCCTGAAGTTTAGTTCAGCATATCACCCACAGACTGATGGGCAGTCAGAAAGGATGATACAAATTTTGGAAGACATGTTGAGAGCGTGCTCTCTAGATTTCCAGAGATCATGGGATGACCATCTGCATCTGATAGAATTTTCATATAATAACAGTTATCAGGCCAGCATCAAGATGGCACCGTTTGAAGCACTATATGGAAGAAAGTGCAGGTCACAGATATGTTGGGGTGACGTCAGAGAACGATAACTTCTAGGGCCAGAGTTGGTCACTCAGACCATAGACATAGTCAAGGCAATCAGAAGTCATCTTCAAGCGGCACAAGACAGGCACAAGATGTGGACAGATAAGCATCGAAGGATCTTGAACTTCAAACCTGGTGATCATGTATTTCTGAAGATCTCACCAACTAAAGGAACAATCAGGTTTGGAACAATAGGGAAGTTGAGCCCAAGGTATATAGGTCCATTCGACGTCCTGGAACGAGTCGGCGACGTGTCTTATCGATTGGCCTTGCCACCATCTCTAGAAGGAGTCCATGATGTTTTCTATGTATCTCAACTATGAAAGTATATGCCAGATCCCAGTCACATACTGGATCATTCGGAAATCACAGTTGGCCCAACTCTCCGCATTGAGCAGAAGCCAGTAGAGATCCTGGATCGAAGACAGAAGACTCTTAAGAACAAGACCATCTCTTTGGTTCGAGTATCTTGGAACAAGGACTCACCGGGAGAATCTACTTGGGAAAGGGAAGATGAGATGCGACAACTGTATCCCTACCTCTTTGATAATTAAGGTACTTAGCAACCTATTCTTTCCAATTCTCTTTCCTTAAATTTCGAGGACGGAATTTAATTAGGTGGGTAGAGTGTCATAACCTTATTTTTTTATATTTTATATGTATTTAAATTGTTTTCAACTATTAAAAATAATTTTCTTATATTAATTTTCTTCCAAAAATTAAAATTTCTTTTCTCCCTCATGCAAATGCAAATTTTGTATTTTGCACAAGGGGCATATGTGGCAGCCATGCATGGAGAAATGACAAATGTCATTCTCTCCTCATGACATGGCCCAAAGGGCAATATAGTTATTTCATGCCTCCACCATACTAATTGTTTTATATATGAATTAGGAAGAGAGGAAGAGAGTTTCATTCTCTCTAGCATTTTCATCCAGGTAACTCTCTCTCTCTCACTCTCTTCCTTTCCTTCTTTCTTTCTCCTTCCTCCTTTCTTCCTCTCTCCCCTTTCTCCTAACCGAGCTCCCCCTCCTAAGCGGCTGTTGTCGCTGCTCCTAAGCGGTTGCTACTGCGGTTGCTTATGTTGCTGCTGATGCCGCTAATACTACTGTTACTGCTGCTAATGCTTCTGCCGCTACTGCTGCGGCTGCTGTCGTGGGCCGTCGCCGTCGCCTCCGCCGCCGGCCGACTGCACAACCCCTTTTGCTTCTTCTTCTTCTTCTCCCCTTTGTTCTCCAATTCTTCTCCATTTTGATTTCAAATTCATTTCTAGGGTTCTAATTTTAATCCAATTTCATTTTTGTGCCCTAGGATTTTGAATTGGGACTTGGGGAAGAACTCTTCTAATAGAAATCATACCCAAAAGCAAGGCAAGCCCTCTCTCCTTCCTCCTCTAGAATGTGTCCCTTGTTAATTATTAATTGATCTTGCATATTGCATGATATTGTTAGTTATCAATTGAGTTGTATATTGCATGATAAATATTTATATAAATATATATACGTAAACATATTCTGAATTTTTTGAAATTATTAACAATTTCAACCGTAAGGCAATGTAATGTGCTTGCATTTTGTTGTGATTGTGTCTGCATATATATAGAGATAGATACTTTATCGGAATGATCTTTAAGCTTGAGACTTACGTACATGTATAGGTCTATACACATAGATACTCTTGACACTTTATATATATATATATATATATATATATATATATATATATATATATATATATATATATATATATATATATATATATATATATAAGACCGGCGGTCCTAGCTCTATTGGTTAGGACGAGTGGCTCCCAGTGGGGAGGTCGTGAGTTCGAGCCCCTCTGCGGGTTTGTGCTCCCGCTCACTCCACTCGGGGTGGCTCGGCGGCCATTTGGCCGCGGCTTCGAGTGGGGGCGCTGGTCAGGGCAATGATGAATTGGCATGTGTGATGCGGGGCATCCGCAACGTCGGAGGCCGGTCGACATAGTGCCACGAACTGAGCCCGGAGAAAAAAAAGAAAAAAATAATATATATATATATATATATATATATATATATATATATATATATATATATATATATATATATATATATATATATATGTCTTGACATACACATGCACAAGTGTATTGATACTTTAACATATTCATGTGGATATAACTCAACCTATAAGTCTTGCTACAATTTGGAACTTGACATTTCACTTCAACGAAAATCAACATATATGGTTTTTCTAATTTTTTTAATCATGTCTACTTGTAGTAATTTTGCTAAAGTAGGAAGAGTTTTACCCCTATATATCTCATATATACTCCAAGCATGTTCGTATATCGCCTACACTTATATATATATATATATATATATATATATATATATATATATATATATATATATATATATAAATGTCTTGACATACACATGCACAAGTGTATTGATACTTTAACATATTCATGTGGATATAACTCAACCTATAAGTCTTGCTACAATTTGGAACTTGACATTTCACTTCAACGAAAATCAACATATATGGTTTTTCTAAATTTTTTTAATCATGTCTACTTGTGGTAATTTTGCTAAAGTAGGAAGAGTTTTACCCCTATATATATCTCATATATACTCCAAGCACGTTCATATATCGCCTACACTTTAACTATTCGTGACACTATGGGAATTCTTGTTAGTCCCATGAAATACTAACATCTAGTTGTAAATTTTCGTACAATGGTTTATTTATATATGTATACTTATGTATTAATTTCATGAAATAAATAAGTCCAACAAGGTTGCCTTCAAGGGAGTACTTCAAATAACTTCAAAATGAGGTTTTATGAATTATTTTATCATTATTTATGTTGTTTAAATTCTGTCCAGATTTGGAAATTATACATATCTAATCAAAATCATTGAAATCACATAGTTAATATATTTATTCATAGATACCGGTTGATTTAGGTAACTTCACCTATAAAGTTTCTAGTCAAAATGACTATTTTGTGTCCTAAAAGTTTGGTTTTAAGTATGAAATTACTTTGTGTCCTAAAAGTTTGGTTTTATAGGTAACTTCACCTATAAAGTTTCTAGTCAAAATGACTCCAGTAATAGAGGCCAGCAAGTAAGGTATGTGTCGATACATGAATCCAGAAATATCCATACGTGTTGATACTGAGAATCACATAGAACTAACTAGAACTGAAATACAGTAATCGACAAATAAATGAGAGAACTATCAGAGAATGTACTCGTCTGTTACTCTGGAAAGAGTAGTGTAATATCAGATGTCTGTACCAGGGTCACAATGTCCTAAAATAGAGCAATACAGTTATGACATGTCCAAAATGATGGTAAATGAAATCTACGATGCAATCTATATGAATTCTAAGCCAATCTAGGTCAAAGTCAAACTTGGTCAACACTACAGTCAAACTAAGTCAAATTAAGTCATACTAGGTCACAAGAAGTTAAACTAAGTCATACAAAGTCAAACAAGGTTAAACAAGTCTAATCTAGGTTAAAGTCAACTCTTGGTCAAATATTCTAGCCAAACTAGTTAAGTCTAGTTACTTGGGTCCATATAGGGTCAAGTCTTAGTCTAACTAAGGTTTTGGTTAATCATAGACTAGTCAATAAGGTAATTAGGTTAATCTTGACTAATGGTCAACATCCAGTCAAACTCTATAAGGCTAACTCAAACCATCATAGGCTAACATGTCTTAGAATACCTAAGATACTATACTACAATTACCTATACAAAGTATACTACACATAAATACATATAGTACAATACCAACCTTAATCCTATAATCAAGCTAATCCCATTCTCCAACTCAAGTCATGACTCAACTCTAAGTATCTCACTTAACCCCATACATATCTTCATCTATATAGGATTGCCCTTATAATCTATATGGTTAACCTAATCATCTAGTTAGGGTTTAGCCAAACCTTAGTCAAATAGTCCTTCTATGTTCATCCAAGTCATTTCTAGGTCAATTTGGTCAAGGTTTGACCTATAGTTGACTTTGGTCAACAATGGTCAACAAGGGTCAACTTGCTAGTTAAACTAGGTCTACAAGCTATTGGTCAACTCCAAACTCACTAACCATAGACCATAGGCTAGTAACTAGGTTCCATAGGCTAATACCATATAGGTATCTACCTTATACAATATATATATATATGACTTACATATATATATATATACAATATACTACTTAGGCCTATAGGCTATGTGTCATAGGTTTCTATATAAACCTATATCTAGAAGGTCATTTATATATATACATATCTATATATATAGATATACAAAAGTCTATCTACTACATATATATCAATATATGTATACCCTATATATATAATACCAATCATTCTCACATATATACATAATATATATACATATATAAATAGCTAACATATATACATATATAAATTTTCATATATATATATATATATATATATATATATATATATATATATATATATATATATATATATATATATATAAGCCCATAAATGTATACCCTCAACTATATATATACCAATATATATAGTTGTATATAATATAACATATATATATATATATATATATATATATATATATATATATATATATATATATATATATATATATATATATAGAGGGAAATAGAGAGAGATGTGAGAGAGTGAAAGAGAGAATTAGAGAGAGAGTGAAAGAGAAAACAGTAAGAGAGAGAGAATGGGTTGTCACAGGAAAAAGAGGGGAGGGGTGTGTTCCAGTTTTCCTGGAACCAGGAATCCAGTCCCCACACAACACACATTCCTACATTATACATACATGTATATACACATGTATATACATGTATACACCCTAAAATCCCACCTACACACTCACATACACATATACTACCTATACATACACTAAAAATACACATATACATGCATAAATCATAATAAAAATAGATTTGAATCTCGATTTGAAAAACTGGGAAATAACCCAAATCTGGAATTATGGCACTGTGTATAGGTAACATAGGTAAACCCAAATACACACGCTAAACCGAGCTAAGACTCGAACCTAAAGGTTGGTAATTGTGTCCCAACATGTGTACGTGTCGTGTGTGTCCATGGGAGTCCACCATGACACGATACGGCGTGTCCAGGAGTCTAAAACCCAAATCGGGTAAATTGACAGTGCACAGTATCACAGTGTCGTGCACGAGTTCATGTGTCTCGTGGACACGACACAAGGGTCTAGAAGTCTCGTGATCATGTGGGTAGATTTGCCTAGGGTCAGGCTACACACCTAGGACCCTGATACGATCCCACGTGTCGCCGTGTCCGCGTGCGAAGCGCGTATCAGTGCGCGTTTTCACACACGCACAGCACAGGCACGGGTCGGTGCGATCGAGTTTCTCTCGATCCACTAGACCAATTCGCCTAAAATTTTGTGTACAGTGTGTCAGACACTAGGCGCACGTGTCCACAAAAAATCTGGCCATGAGAGGCCGTGTCGTGTCCTGTGTCGCCCCCGAGCAGTAGGGCACTGAACACGAGCGTGGGGCGGTCTCGTGCAGCGAGGACAGAGCCTCGTGGACACGACACACGCATAGATACGTGTCGTGCTTGTGTCAGGGTGTAGCCTAGGTCTAGGGTTAGGGATTAGGCATGACACTTTATGTCCACGTCGTGTCTAGACACGACACGAAGGCCGTGTCAGTGTGTGTTTTACATTGTGTGCAGTGTAGTGCACGATCAGTGTGTATCGAATTTCTCACTCAATACGACACGAAGTGTCACGAAACTCGAGGGGGGGCTTGTCAGAGGGTGCCCCCACCTCTGTGCCAAGTGGCACGTGTCCACGTGTCCAATTCGTAGAGAAAACAGTGTCAGGTTTCAGGGACAGTGCACAGTGTGTGCACAGCGTGTTTGTGTCCATTTTGGACACGGACACGACACGATAACGTGCTCAGTCAACTAGGGTTGTGTCCTACATGTCTAGGGCTACCCAAAAATGTAATTTGTTTTAGAAAACAACAACTTTGAAACCATAGTGATATTTTACCAAACACTTAATTAAACACACAGATACGTGTCCGATACGGACACCAAACCCAATCCATATCCTACCAGACTTGACACACAGTCAGGGTTTACCTATATGCATGCAATCATGAAGAGAAAACACAATCTTAATAGGTTTTGTGAGTGTTTACCTATTGAGTGAAAACTCAATGAAAACAAGGATTTGGGGGGGGTATCGTCTTCGCTTGATGGTGCCCAAAATGCTATGCAACCTAGCTAGCTAGCTCCCCTTAGCATCCTCAATAGTAGGGGGTTCCAATGCAAGAAGTTTGGCTCAATTTGGAGCTAAAATGGCTAAATGGTGAGGGTGTGAAGGTAGAGGAAAAAACTAGGTTTTAAGTGTAATGAAAGGAGGCATAAATGAAGGGAGGGTGCATATATATGGTAGGGGGTAGGGTTGGCTGCCATGGTTAGGGTAGGCGTAGATATTTAGGGTTCATCCACCTTAGCAAACTTAGCTCCTAAGGCTTTGACCAAGTAGATAGATATTTAGGTTTCTAGGAAATATCTAAAAGTAAAATATCTAGATATTATCAAACCTAGATATTTACACATAAAGCTAACATCCTCTACTTAGTCTCCTAAGTTAGTGACTAATCTCTAGATTAGGGTAAACTAGGTTAGGGACTAATCATGGTACTTAACAATAATTAAATAATATTAAATCACATAATACAAATAATTCCAAATAACTCCTAGAAAATTACTAAAATACCCTTTAGGCTAAAAAGCCCTAATTTGATGTTCTAAACCTATGGCTAGGCTCACATGATCATGGTTGGTCTCTAAGACAAGTAATCTCTAGGGTTTACACTAGGGTTATACTAGTAAAATCACAAAGTCATAAGTCGTGACTTAGAAAATAGTTTTAAATTAACTAAAATCACCAAAAATCATATCATGACTAAAACACCATTAATAAATAATAAAATAATAATTTTTCAAAAATACCCCAATTTCAGAAAACTGGGTGTTACAAGTCTACCCTCCTTAGAGAAATTTCGTCCTCGAAATTAAGATAGTCGTACTCCTCCTAGGTCAAACCCCCAGTCAATCAAAGTCAAAAAGATAACATGCAATCATAGTCCTACTGGTCGTGATTCCACAGTCTTGAACATGGTAACTACACTATCTAGCATATCACAAGCATATCCTGACAGGTACTAATAGAATCATACAACAAGATGGGAAAGGAATGACAGAAAAGACAAACCTGCTAACCCGTCACCTGCAGCGTTGGTCTCCTCGACCGTCATCGCAAAAGCTCCACCCCTCTGGTGCTGAGCTACAGGTGGCCTAGCCCCCATATAAGGAGGTGCAATAGGATAATCCATCTTCTGGTGAGTATCAGACCCACAGGTATAGCAAACCTTCAGCCTCTTCCTACACTGCTCCCTGATGTGTCCCTGCTTCCTGCAGTATGAATAATTGATCGTCTTCGGGTCCTGACCTCGATACTGATGCTGCACCTGCTGAAATGGCCTCTGCTGCTGTCGGGGTCCCGGGGCTCTAACTGGCAGGGTCGAATGATGTGGTGTGGGAGGATGATATGTCTGCTGGTGTAGCGTCGGCACTTTCTACTGGAAAGCCTGACGCTTGGAGGGTCCATCAATGTGTACAGAAGCTGGCCTCTTGCAAGACAGAAGACGCTCCTCGATACTCCGGGCTAACTCTAAGCTCTGGTAGTAGTCAGTCATACCGTTTGCCACTATAAGAATGCCAATGTCTGGAACTAGACCACGGCAAAACCTACGCGTCATCTCCTCAGGGTCAGCAACCAAACTAGGAACAAAACGGCTCAGGCGACTAAACTCTGCCGCATACTCGTCGACAGAACGGTTCCCCTGCTGGATGTTCTGGAATCGTAGCCCCATGGCTACCCTAGCGGTGGTCGAGAAGAATTTTTTCTTGAACTGGGTCTTGAACTGATCCCAAGTGGCTCTCCATCTCGCGAATAACGGCTCATTCCGGAACCAAACTCCTGCCAAGTCTATCAGCAGAAATCCCGCTGCCTCGACCTGGAGGTCATCCGGCATCCTAACTCCAATGAGCTTCCTCTCTACCGAGTCTAACCAGTCATCTGCTACTACTATGCCCTCAGTCCCTAAGAACTCCTTGGGGTTCAGACCAACGAAGTCCTTGATCGTCCCTGCTCTCTACCGTGGCTCTACAGGTGGTGGGACCACGGTACGTTCCTCAGAATGCTCCATGCTCTGACGGAGTAGGGTGGTCTGCTCCTGATGGGTTGCTAGGAACCCCTGGATCAGAGTGAGCAGTTGGTTCCCATCGAGTGTGACGGAAGCCTGGGTGGGTATAGTGATAGGGGGTGGTGGAAGTATTGGGTCCTACTGGGCCTGTGATGTGGAAGGTGGTTGTGGTATCTGGGTTTGTGGATCTGTGGAGTGGGGGAATGTGGTAGGTGGAGGTGGAGGTGTATCAGTCAACTGGTCAGCTGACTGGATGGGGAGTGTGCCATTCTCAGGTGTGACATGCTGGGATGAACGAGTAAGCACCATCTAATTACAATAAAAAGGACTTATAAGGACTCTTAAAGCAAAACAATCATAGACAAGAAAATCTAATTATAATAGCAAGCATGTGATGTATTTCCTATGTTGCAATCCTAGTATTCCTCTAGGTGTTCTAAGTGTCATTCCTAATGTTGTCTAATTACCTTAAGTTCCTAATTGCAGGCATGCTTGGTACAATAACGTAACCAAACAATTTAGTCGACGACCTGCATGGGCCACCACTAAAAACGTGTCACGACCCGCACCCGGTATAGAGGCACGAGAAGTGGGTACGTCCAGCCTACGCCGCAGTGTCGGCGGTAGTAAGCTGTCCTAGGTTGCTAACTAATCTCATGCAGTGAATATAAAATGTACTTGTCCAGATACCAGCTCCGAATGGAGGACAAGTAAAGGGTATGATCTACTCAAACACAGTCTAAACACGAAAAGATAACACAGAAGTTATACCTAAGGAATTAAAGACAACAACAACTAACTACTAAAATAATACACCAATATCTCAAACCAACTTAATACAGACTCAATATCTTAACTTTAATACAACAAGTCAAAACATGAAAGCTAAAGTAGTCTACTAGCTAATCTTCTGAATCACTCCTGAGAGTCGGAACCAAAGGTAGCTAATCCCTCGCCAGGTCCATGGGAAGTAGGGCATGTGTCCTCAGGATTATCATATGTAATATTTTCAACAGGTCCAATCAGGACGGGAACGAGTACAACTCATCTAGAAAAACCCAAGTAAATGACAAAGAACTATAAAGCAGTTATAGACAGTTTTATTGATGAGCATGGCAGTTTTATACAGGTAATGATGGCATAGAGAAACAGTAAGATACAAGAAAAGAAAGGTAACTAAAACAAGAGAAGAATCATGGCAATGAAGACTGTAATAAAAGCTAACTGAACTAGAATAATATGTACGAGTCCAGACAGTACGATATAAGTCTAAAGTAATCCCAGTGTGAGTCCAGTCCATATAATCTGATACCAGATGATTTTCCAGTACAAGATGAGTCCAACAGTGATCAATGAATCCAGGGTGAGTCCAACTATAATCTAACAGTGTGTTTTAAAATACCGAGGTCGACATGCAAACGGCTGTAGGTATCAGGCACATCTCTCACTGATCGGGCAAGAGATGGCTATGCTTCCGGTAGATTCCAGTAGGAGATTCTGGATTTGGGGTATGTCTACATGTCTTACTCAATATTTCCCCGTCCAGCAAGTGAATCCAAAATCGACAAAAGAATCGAGATGAGTCTGGCCAATATATAATGATTCCAGAAATGATTCCGGAATGATACTAATGACTCCAGTAATAGAGGCCAGCAAGTAAGGTATGTGTCGATACATGAATCCAGAAATATCCATACGTATTGATACTGAGAATCACATAGAACTAACTAGAACTGAAATACAGTAATCGACAAATAAATGAGAGAACTATCAGAGAATGTACTCGCCTGTTACTCTGGAAAGAGTAGTGTAATATCAGATGTCTGTACCAGGGTCACAATGTCCTAAAATAGAGCAATACAGTTATGACATGTCCAAAATGATGGTAAATGAAATCTACGATGCAATCTATATGAATTCTAAGCCAATCTAGGTCAAAGTCAAACTTGGTCAATACTACAGTCAAACTAAGTCAAATTA
Organism: Iris pallida; assembly: GCA_029216955.1. Taxonomy (NCBI): domain Eukaryota; kingdom Viridiplantae; phylum Streptophyta; class Magnoliopsida; order Asparagales; family Iridaceae; genus Iris; species Iris pallida. The sequence goes on along the minus strand of JANAVB010044535.1, from coordinate 351,793 downwards.
AGTCATACTAGGTCACAAGAAGTTAAACTAAGTCATACAAAGTCAAACAAGGTTAAACAAGTCTAATCTAGATTAAAGTCAACTCTTGGTCAAATATTCTAGCCAAACTAGTTAAGTCTAGTTACTTGGGTCCATATAGGGTCAAGTCTTAGTCTAACTAAGGTTTTGGTTAATCATAGACTAGTCAATAAGGTAATTAGGTTAATCTTGACTAATGGTCAACATCCAGTCAAACTCTATAAGGCTAACTCAAACCATCATAGGCTAACATGTCTTAGAATACCTAAGATACTATACTACAATTACCTATACAAAGTATACCACACATAAATACATATAGTACAATACCAACCTTAATCCTATAATCAAGCTAATCCCATTCTCCAACTCAAGTCATGACTCAACTCTAAGTATCTCACTTAACCCCATACATATCTTCATCTATATAGGATTACCCTCATAATCTATATGGTTAACCTAATCATCTAGTTAGGGTTTAGCCAAACCTTAGTCAAATAGTCCTTCTATGTTCATCCAAGTCATTTCTAGGTCAATTTGGTCAAGGTTTGACCTATAGTTGACTTTGGTCAACAATGGTCAACAAGGGTCAACTTGCTAGTTAAACTAGGTCTACTAGCTATTGGTCAACTCCAAACTCACTAACCATAGACCATAGGCTAGTAACTAGGTTCCATAGGCTAATACCATATAGGTATCTACCTTATACAATATATATATATATATATGACTTACATATATATATATATATATACAATATACTACTTAGGCCTATAGGCTATGTGTCATAGGTTTCTATATAAACCTATATCTAGAAGGTCATTTATATATACATACATATCTATATATATATATATATATTTTTTCTATATATATATATATATATATATATATATATATATATATATATATATATATATATATATATATATATATATATATATATATATATATATATATATATATATATATACAAAAGTCTATCTACTACATATATATATCAATATATGTATACCCTATATATATAATACCAATCATTCTCACATATATACATAATATATATACATATATAAATAGCTAACATATACATATATACATTTTCATATATATATATATATATATATATATATATATATATATATATATATATATATATATATATATATTTTTTTTTTTTTTTTTTTTTTTTTATATATATATATATATATATATATATATATATATATATATATATATATATATATTGGTATATATAATGTATACCCTCAACTATATATATACCAATATATATAGTTGTATATAATATAACATATATATATATATATATATATATATATATATATATATATATATATATATATATATAACATATATATAGAGAGGGAAATAGAGAGAGAGATGTGGGAGAGTGAAAGAGAGAATTAGAGAGAGAGTGAAAGAGAAAACAGTGAGAGAGAGAGAATGGGCTGTCACAGGAAAAAGAGGGGAGGGGTGTGTTCCAGTTTTCCTGGAGCCAGGAATCCAGTCCCCACACAACACACACTCCTACATTATACATACATGTATATACACATGTATATACATGTATACACCCTAAAATCCTACCTACACACTCACATACACATATACTACCTATACATACACTAAAATACACATATACATGCATAAATCATAATAAAAATAGATTTGAATCTCGATTTGAAAAACTAGGAAATAACCCAAATCTGGAATTATGGCACTGTGTATAGGTAACATAGGTAAACCCAAATACACACGCTAAACCGAGCTAAGACTCGAACCTAAAGGTTGGTAATTGTGTCCCCACATGTGTACGTGTCGTGTGTGTCCATGGGAGTCCACCATGACACGATACGGCGTGTCCAGGAGTCTAAAACCCAAATCGGGTAAATTGACAGTGCACAGTATCACAGCGTTGTGCACGAGTTCATGTGTCTCGTGGACACGACACAAGGGTCTAGAAGTCTCGTGATCACGTGGGTAGATTCGCCTAGGGTCAGGCTACACACCTAGGACCCTGATACGATCCCACGTGTCATCGTGTCCGCGTGCGAAGCGCGTATCAGTGCGCGTTTTCACACACACAGCACAGGCACGGGTCGGTGCGATCGAGTTTTCTCTCGATCCACTAGACCAATTTGCCTAAAATTTTGTGTGCAGTGTGTCAGACACTAGGCGCACGTGTCCACAAAAAATCAGGCCATGAGAGGCCGTGTCGTGTCCTGTGTCGCCCCCGAGCAGCAGGGCACTGAACACGAGCGTGGGGCGGTCTCGTGCAGCGAGGACAGAGCCTCGTGGACACGACACACGCATCGATACGTGTCGTGCTTGTGTCAGGGTGTAGCCTAGGTCTAGGGTTAGGGATTAGGCATGACACTTTGTGTCCACGTCGTGTCTAGACACGACACGAAGGCCGTGTCAGTGTGTTTTACACTGTGTGCAGTGTAGTGCACGGTCAGTGTGTGTCAAATTTCTCACTCGACACGACACGAAGTGTCACGAAACTCGAGGGGAGGCTTGTCAGAGGGTGCCCCCACCTCTGCGCCAAGTGGCACGTGTCCACGTGTCCAATTCGTGGAGAAAACAGTGTCGGGTTTCAGGGACAGTGCACAGTGTGTGCACAGCATATTTGTATCCATTTTGGACACGGACACGACACGATAACGTGCTCAGTCAACTAGGGTTGTGTCCTACATGTCTAGGGCTACCCAAAAATGTAATTTGTTTTAGAAAACAACAACTTTCAAACCATAGTGACATTTCACCAAACACTTAATTAAACACACAGATACGTGTCTGATACGGACACCAAACCCAATCCATATCCTACCAAACATGACACACAGTCAGGGTTTACCTATATGCATGCAACCATGAAGAGAAAACACAATCTTAATAGGTTTTGTGAGTGTTTACCTATTGAGTGAAAACTCAATGAAAACAAGGTTTGGGGGGGGTATCCTCTTCGCTTGATGGTGTCCAAAATGCTATGCAACCTAGCTAGCTAGCTCCCCTTAGCATCCTCAATAGTAGGGGGTTCCAATACAAGAAGTTTGGCTCAATTTGGAGCTAAAATGGCTAAATGGTGAGGGTGTGAAGGTAGAGGGAAAAACTAGGTTTTAAGTGTAATGAAAGGAGGCATGAATGAAGGGGGGGTGCATATATATGGTGGGGGGTAGGGTTGGCTGCCATGGTTAGGGTAGGGGTAGATATTTAGGGTTCATCCACCTTAGCAAACTTAGCTTCTAAGGCTTTGACCAAGTAGATAGATATTTAGGTTTCTAGGAAATATCTAAAAGTAAATATCTAGATATTATCAAACCTAGATATTTACACATAAAGCTAACATCCTCTACTTAGTCTCCTAGGTTAGTGACTAATCTCTAGATTAGGGTAAACTAGGTTAGGGACTAATCATGGTACTTAACAATAATTAAATAATATTAAATCACATAATACAAATAATTCCAAATAACTCCTAGAAAATTACTAAAATACCCTTTAGGCTAAAAAGCCCTAATTTGATGTTCTAAACCTATGGCTAGGCTCACATGATCATGGTTGGTCTCTAAGACAAGTAATCTCTAGGGTTTACACTAGGGTTATACTAGTAAAATCACAAAGTCATAAGTCGTGACTTAGAAAATAGTTTTAAATTAACTAAAATCACCAAAAATCATATCATGACTAAAACACCATTAATAAATAATAAAAATAATAATTTTTCAAAAATACCCCAATTTTAAAAAACTGGGTGTTACACACACCCGGCTGACTTCTTTGCAATATGATTTTTATTTTCGTACTGATCAGTCCCTGATACGGTGTTCGTACGGCCGTGCGAATATCCGGGGTGAGGCTTAGCTCACTTTCTTGATCGCAATTAGACATCCAGGCCCTGAATTTCAGCTCTGCTATCCATTGCACAATACCCTGAGTTTCAGCTCAGAATACTTGTTAATTCATTAGATATCCAGGCCCTGAGTTCAGCTCAGCTCTCTAATGAATGGGTTCGATATTCTTGGAAAAGTCCAAGTCATACGAACTTCTTGTTATAACACATGATGCGATGACTCGACCCAGATGATTCGGAAACCACTCATGATGTTATCTTGTTTGTAATCACATCAATATGTGATAGTACAGACGGCTGGAGAATCTAAGCACCAACCCATTTTGTACGAGCCTGATCCCGGGCAAATGGAGTTATTGTTGAGATGCTAGACGAGTGTGTGTGATCCAGAAAGTTTCCCTAAATTGCATTTAGGTCTAGAAAGATCTTGTCGTGTCCTTTGTGACATTAATTTGAGAATTACTACTTCTTGACTGATATACAAGGTATGAGTTTAATTGCTCTAGTTACTATATTTTGTTTTCACTTGTCTTATCATTACACATTCATAACTTCCTCCTTTGACTGAGGGCTTGCTCGTCGTATTGACGACCTAGTTTTGTTCACTAGGGATTGTTGAAGATCAGGATGGAGATCTGGAGTACACCGAGAACGAACTCTATGAATGACGTGGAACTGATGGATTGTAGTTTTCATTTTGAGAACATTCTCAGTTATGTAAATTATGTGTTTTGAAGAACAATGAATCGAATATGTATAATATGTGTTTTGATGAATCTGGATCAAGTTGTAACTTTATGGACAAATGAATATCATATCAATTGTAGAATTTCTGTTGATTATGTCTTATATCTATGCCTATCCGGGACCTTACGGGCGACAATTGTAGGGTACAATACGGTATTCATTGTACAGTTGCGTAGCCTGGGGAGAAGTATCACGTGCCTCGAGTCATCTTGGGAACCGGGGCGTGACATCTTTCTCCAAACCCTAGTTTATTTTTCTTCTTCTTGTTTGGGCATTATGGATGAAACCCTAGTTGTAAAAAAAATTGGGTTATCAAATCTATCAAATATATTAATCTATTAGTCTATTAACCAATTTTTCTTTATTAATAGAAGAATTATGCATGAAATCCTAGTTGTAGAAAAAAACTATGGAAGAAACCCTAGTTGTAGAAGAATTGGATTCATATCAGAACTGCCACAATTTCTGATAGTCCTAGAAGTATTGAGGACTGCCAAAAATTGTGGCAATCTTGAAATAGACTCGATGTACAAGAGGACTGTCACAATTGCTGGCAGTCCTAGAAGTACTGAGGACTGCCAGAAATTGTGGCAGTCCTGAAAGGGACATGCTCTACAGCAGGACTACCACAATTTTTTGCAGTCCTAGACATATTGAGGACTGCCAGAAGTTGAGGCAGTCCTGAAAGGGACTTGCTGTACAGCAAGTTCCTTTCAGGACTGCCACAATTTCTGGCAGTCCTAAAGTCGAAATTTTCGAATAAAAAATATATATTAGGGTTTATTTCAATCTTGATAATAGAGTGAAATATGCATTTTAGGGTTTATTTTTATGCATTCTTTGTGAGGAAAGAAGTATTTAAACTTTATTTCCATGCATTTTAGGTTTATTTAATTTTTGGGGTGCCATCGAAATTGGGAATGAGAAGGAAACTAGGGTTTTGATGGAGATGGTGATGATGGAAATGGTGGAGAAGAAGAAGAAGATGATGATGAGAAGAAAACTAGGGTTTTGATGGAGATGTGAGAATGGAAATGGTGGAGAAGAAGAAGAAGAAGATGGATAGAAGAAGAAGAAGAAGAAGAAGAAGGGTTTTGGAAGTGTGAGAGAGTAAAATTTAGAAATGAGAGTGAAATTTGGGGTTTTGGGGGGTGTGGGGTTTGGACAGCCCCCTGAGTGGAATATTTGGATAGCACGAGTAAAATTTCCTCAAACATTGGCTAGCCCTAATCCTGGCTAGCCCTGATCAAATTGTTATGTGGCCTTATAAATTGCCAAAGTTTGTTAGTATCTTGGGGGCCACCCTAGTTAGTTAGCAACTTGAAAAACACTCTAATTAGTTACCCCAAATAATTAATTAACCAGCCATGATAATAATATCAATGAATAATTCATATTAGCAAATAAATTAGTCCATGAAATATTTATACTAATTATTTCTTAAATCAATAATACAAAAAAGCCAAAAATTATTTTTTGGGGAAAGCGGAGTTACACTATTTGCTTGATTGGGACTTCATCTCGCGGGACCTTCTCTATCATCTCACTCCATCTTATGATATTTGTTAGCCAAATAATTAAAATTTATTTTTGTTATGGTTAACCGATTAAGTCTAATATGTGCTTATTGTATTTTATTTATGATATAATTATCCAGCTTAAACTTATTCAATTTGTCATAATAAGAGAGACGAGATTATGCTTCGTTTGCTCTCATCTGACATCTGGTCACAAGGAAGGTGACCGACAGAAATGAAACTCAAACGCATATGATGTCATAGGTTGTACCTAGTTTTCTTCATTATATTCTGATCAACCGAAAACCATTCCATCGCATGAGTAAGGCTTTACTCTCAACATATGATCTTATTCTTTTTTTATTTGGTTAATTAGCGTTTAGATTCCGAAATACCAGCTTAGAGTATAAGTCCTGACATATTCAATTTGAAATTTTGGAATCGGTTTTTTTTTTTCCATTATAGCTTAATTTTGGGCATCTGTTGATTGTTACCGTGTACTCATGTTCACGGTATAATGAGAAAAAATAAAAATAAAAATTCAGGATCCAAAATTTTTAATTGGATATCACTGTATATGACCATATGTAAAGTTGAGAAAATGAAATACCTAAATCATCAAATAAAGGAACTCATGGTGGATCATATAATGATCTACTTTAGGACTTTGCATGAAGAGGCCTTGTTTGGTTCTTGTAACGAAAAATCAATTCCCTCATCTTTTTCATGGGGATGAAAAACTAGAATTCCTGTTAGGTTTTCATTCATAGGTTTGGTAAAACGAGGAAAACATTCAAGAAAAACCGATTTGCTTTGCTTTCTAGTGTTTGGTTGGTGCAGGAAAGAAAAAGAAAGAATATATATATATATATATATATATATATATATATATAAAGTTCAGTACTATAAACATTTTTTTTCCAATTGTTTTTGATAATGATGAAGATACAAAATAAGTTAACATACAGTACTGAAGACAGATCCAATAATATTCTTGCATTTTAAATAAACATAACATCATGGAAATCCAAATGTAATCGGTAAAAAAGTCAACGAACCATTTGAGTACGACTATTGTCGTCCTGAATTTTTGTAATAAATGTTGAAAAAGGATAAGAGAAAATCGATCACATGAGTCCATGAGAGGAACCATCTTAGATCTCTCCTATTTTCTCCTTTCTCGAGAATAGTTTCCCACTTTGTGGCTACTAAACATAGAAAATATTTTAATTCCTTAAATCCATGAACCAAATATGGCATAAATATTGTTGAGTTGTCATAGGATACGCACAAAGATCCACAGTCCACAGTTGTAGGATAGAGAGTATGCAGAAGGGAATCGTGCAGGCTCAACAGAGTTGGAAAAACGAAAGAGCTTCCACCTTGATATTCATGGTCCAGTAGTAATCTAAATTCCTCTATGGGAGCCGTAGCTCTCATTCTACTTTACTACTCAAAGAAACTTTACTGTCTAAAATTGATAACTGAGTCTTTCCGGATGGGATCAGCCGTATTTTCTGGTTGGGAGATCAGAACTATCGTCTCAACATGCCGGATGCTGAGGTAAGGGAGTTTGTCACGACGAAACAGTGTGATGAATTTTAATCCTGGGACATAATTTTAAGATAAAAAATGGATTTTGACAACACTTCGAAGAAGGTGTACAACTTAGATCCCAAAAGATTCAGAGAGACAAAATCCGATGCAACACTTCGAAGAAGGTACAAATGATTTCGTTGCAGCAGCAACAAACATTCCACAGTATGTTTTTTGATTAGATCAGAGATCATGTTTAGAACGAGATACAAGTGGATGAACAGAAGAAAAAATGAACAGAAGTAGAGATGAAAAGAAGAACGGCCTGCTGGGATGACGGATTATCGGCGCTCAAAGCTAGATTCGCCCCACACGAATAGCTTCTAGGAACCAGCAAGTTGAACACTTGTTCTTTTGACTCATCGGATGGACAGAAATCGCATACAGTTCTCTGTTCTCTAGAAATTCGTAAAAAACTTATTCTGAACAACTTGTAGTCAGGGACTTATATAGGCGCGCGTACATTAAGGCCTCGTTTGGTTCGCGGAATCTCCCGGTTGGGAAAGGAAAGTGATTACTTTCCTATGTTTGGGCGTCCAAGGAATTGAGGAGGAAAGGAAAGTGATTCTCAATGGAAGGAAAATTAGGGGGGAAAGTGATTCCATCCATCCAAGGAAGGAATCACTTTTCCACATTGAAGTATTCACTTTCCTTTCCAAATTCCTTGGCATTGCCAAACATCGGAAAGGAAATCAATAGAAATTAAAGTTTTCCAAAGAAAAGGAAATGACATGGAATTGATTTCCTTTCCCTTCCATTCCGCGAACCAAACGAGGCCTAACTGTCTAGTAGCGAAACGTTCAGTAAGTGCAAATTGTGCCAACAAAATGTCTCATTACGCCTCATGACCCTATGAGCCCGAGTCCGAGTCGCTAAGTCCAAAGCATGACAAAAAGCAGTAATGCTTTATTGTTGAGTTAGTCTTTTTTTCCACTAGAAAAATACCCCCATATGGCACCCATGTGCCACTCCTCACCTGATGTGTATCTCTCCACAAGCAAAACTATATAAAGAGAGACATTTTATTTGGCCTAGGCAATGTGGGACTATTTTTTCTATTGCCTACGGCAAAACACCAACAATGAACTCATTAAATGCGACCAGATAGTAAGTATATCATTCACTTAAATGTTCATGTCGCCAAAGTTTTCTGAACAAATTAGTAATCTACCGCGATAGATATTGACATATTCCTGTTGATTGCTGATGATATGAACAAACAGCTAAGCAACGATCTAAGGAGTGGGCGCATATATATTTGATGGCTGGAAGGAGGGCTTGATTGATTTTGCACCTACTTACAAATATGAGATGAACTCTGATAGATCTGTTGGAGAAGATGCTAGAGAAGGAGAGAAGATGAGGACCCCCGCCTGGTATACGTATATGTTCAATACCTGAGTTGACTCTAAACCTTCTCCACACTTTTTTTTTTTTGGCTTCACCATATTACATTTAGCTGTCTACTAAGGATAGACAAGGTACATGATAAAGTTTATAAGTATGTATGTTACACTGATTCTTGCCATTTAGAGTCTGCTTGGCAATTGTTGGCGTAGTGGTTTACGTGGTATTCGATTTTTGGTAATTTTAAGTAGCGGCTTTTAAATCAGTCAAATTCGTACTTTTTGGTAATTAATTAACAAGCGGTTCTGAAAATTTTTATATGAATAAAATTATCTATATGCCCATATAAACAAAAAAGCTCTTCCAAAGTTTTATTTATGATGTTGAAGTATGCTTGATGGAAGATTTTTGAAAATATATTTATGTGTGTCACACAGTCTCGAGGATTCTCAATTTGGGGCAACCTCATGGCAAATTCATTATTTATAACAATCTAGATGAGTTTGTCATGAAATCAGTACTAGATGGACTAAGGATAGAGTTTGCTATGAAATTAGTAATCTAGATGGATTAAGAATTTATAAAAATGATCGTCTGGATGAAAATAGGAGAAACTATATAAAAAAATAAGATTTAGAAGATAAAGATGAGAAAGAGGAAACATGGTGGTGTATTTACAATTAGTAATTATAAATTTATTTTTTGGTGAGAATATAAATAGAATAAAATAACAAAAATCCTCAAAACCTACTGAGTTGAGATGCTTATAAAGACACCCAAGATTATACTACACCGGTTTTGAGAAAATTTTGAGCCTACCAAAACCAGTGCATTAAAAAAAAATCAAGCAGATTTGTTTTAAATACTTCATAAACGACCGGCTCAAAAACACTCAAAAATCGATGAAAACATGGTTGTCATGTAGTCCCTTATTTTTTTTAAAATTCAATTTCTTTGTTTATTTCTTTGCATAACTCAGAGTTTTCATTGGCCCTGATGATGACAACACCATTAATCATGAGCACTCAGGTGTGACCGCATCCTCTGGTTGGGGAAGGGAATCGAGCAGCTTTCATATCGGAGGTCTGAGCTAGACCTCTCCGATCATCGTCCTGTGAGCTCGAGTTTCTAGTAGAAGTAGAAATGTTTAACCAAAGGAAGCTTCAACGAGCTTTGAATTTCACCAATCCTGATGTCCTACCTGAAAATCTTTGCTATGAACTGGATGGATAACAGAGATTCAGGTAAAAGTAAAGCCTATAGATGTGGACTCGTTAACAGTTTCATGCTATCTTGCACGAACACACATATGACACGACACGGTAAGGACATTGAGACACGAACTAGGGAATGATTTTGCAAAAAAAAAGGAAACAAAAATAATAAAACTATCGATATTTAACCCTCATGTTTTTGTTCTAGGTACTGCATTACACCCGAAAACATGGTTCTATACTTGAATTTTTTGTGTGTTAGAATAGATGGTGCGTAAAGCTTCGAAACCTAAGGTAATGCCAGGAAAATTATATCCAGTGTCGAGAAGGAAAAAAACTAGTCCTACATGTACCGATGACAATGTTACTCTAAGGCAACAAGCATATATATAATTAAATAGACTCGATAGCACTTCATATATATAAACTTCAGCACTACAAACATTTATTTCAGTTGATGATGATGATGATGATGATGATGATGATGATACAACATAAGTTAACATAAAGTACTCAAGACAGTTCGATCGAAAGGATACTCGATTGATCGAAAGGATACTCGATCATGATCATTATTATAATCTTACAATCTTCTGTTTCTATGACGCTGCTGACTTGCATAGAACAACTATAATTTTACTCCATCCAATGTCTTCCCTTGCCACCAATTTCTCGCAAAGTAGTTGAGTATAAGTCTCGAAGAGAGGCTCTATAATCTCTTCTCCAAAGTGGTGACAAATAAACGATTCAATAATGGCTCTGGAGAAGTTTGATAACATCTTTGGAGCATATTCATGAATCGTCCAGTCATGGGCTTGTTTCATAGAATCAATAGTAAAAGATGCTTCTCTATGTACTTGGTCTTCTAGTTCTTGAGTAGATGGAGCATAGAAAGGAAGATTAAAAGAATCCAGCTTCTCTTCTGTGACCAGTTTCTACATTTTTAGTAGAGAGGAGTTAGAGTATTAAAGAGAGAGTAAAAAATTAAAGAATTCACAACTTTATAGAACAAGACCCTTATGCCCAACATTTAACCAAAATCTTCATATATTAAATGCTATTTAGTTGAAAGAATGATTATCAACAAGTTGTAAGCAAGGTTTGCACTATCGGCTGTTACCTCTGCATGCATATCCCCCATTGATATATACTAAGGTGATACCAGACTTTTGGCTCTCTTTCACAATCAATTCAATAATGCAAAGGTTTTAAAAAAAGACAACTATGACAATCCATTCTACTTAAAACTGATCAAAAATAAATATATAGGCATTGTTGCACTTACTTGGGATACAAGTATAGAGAGTGATTTCTCCAACGCTTCCAACAAGGGACACTCATTAATCTTCTCGTGACTGTCATGGCTCATCCTCCCTATGATTGAAAATACCATTCTTCCTCCAACAACAAGTTCTTGTGATCTTGACCTAAGGAACATGTTGATGTCCTTTTGGAATTGTTCAAAGTATAGAGTTGCTACTAAAGGCAGACTTGCTGGAGACATGTAAATGTTTCCTTTATTTACCGACTCCTCGTTGTTGAGAAGTCCAGCAGGCACCTACATTCATTTCGATTTACATTAACTTCATTAGAACACATGTAAGTGAGCAAATTGCAGAGGGATCATATTGTTTACAATATGTTGTACAATTCTAAAGGACTAAATCAAAAATTGATTTTTTTAGCTATAGCATTATAAACGGTTTTAGAACTTGTTAAAAGTGTGAACCGCTTTAAAGTATGTTGGAAGCAATAAAAACCACTATAAGATTGTTGCTAATATTAGCAGAATAATGATCAGAATCACTGTTGCTCATAACAAGATTACACATTCTTTTCATTGATTCGTCTTTAGGTACCATTAAGTTCTGATGCAAAAGCTGACTGCTACCTCTGTGGTTATTCCCTTTGGTTTCTTTGACTATATATCTTTTTTACTAAGTGATGGTGCTCTCCTTATATAGGAAATCAACTTGGCCAGTTAGAAAATTAATGAACAATATATTGTTACGAATATGAAAAAGACTTGTAATTACAATATATCGTTCAATTAGGAGAACTCCCAAATCTAAACAAACCCAAGGGTTGTAACAACCAGTCTCTATATAGTAGAGCATTCAATTAGGAGTAACTCTCGAATTTGAACATATCCAAGGGTTGTAAAACTCAGTCCCTTGCAACTCAGCCTCCTTGGCTACCAATGAAGCTACCTCGCAACTACATGATGTGAAGTGCAAAGTACACTAACAAAGCATGATTTTGTGTCCTTTACCCAAGTCCAACATTGAGCTAAAGCCGACTTGGCTCGAAGAGATAGATCAAAAAATGGTGATAAAAACAAATATTTGATACGAAATTCAATCATTGTCCATGTGCAAACCCATCCCACCCCACCCCCACTACATACCACTTGGGCTTTGCAACATGTGTATCCTTCAATAAATGATGAAACAAATATTGAAATACACACGAAGAATTTGCCCTAAGTAGGACCATGTTAGTATGGACGAGCATCCGCTATAAACCCAAATTAGAGATTATATATTATTTTTATTTTGTTAAAAAAAAATCCAAATTAAATTATTAATTGCTTATGAAACTGGTTACATGATATGTGTGTGTGTTAAACGGGGTATAGGGACGACGTCCTTAATATTAGAAATATTGAGAATTGTCAAGCTTCCCTCGAGAAGATCAAGAGGAGTTTGATCTCGGATCTAACACTGACACTCCCGGTGGGACCAGACGGGTTCACCTTTTATTGTGATGCGTCACGTAAGAGACTAGAATATGCCCTTATGCAACATGACAAAGTAACAGCTTATGTGTCTCGACAGCTTCGAGAGCATAGGAGAAGTTATCTAACACATGACCTAGAGTTAGCCGCAGTTATTTTTGCACTCAGTTAAGCTCTAGAGGCATTATTTGTATGAGGATTGAGTGGATATTTTTATTGATCACAAGAGCTTGGTGTTTACAAAAAGAAATATCAACATGCGGCAGAGGAGATGTATAGAATTACTGAAAGATTATCATTTAGACCTTCAGTGTCATCAGGAAAAGGCCAATATTGTCATTGTCGATGCATTGAGAGTCGACAAAGAGCAGGAGCATATATCATGACAAAGTAGAGCCAGATCTTGGAGGATCTTCAAGAGATGGACGTAGGTTGTGCTACCGCAAGATAGAAGTTTGACGACCGATATGCAGATTTAGTCTACATTCGTCGAAAGGATCCGAGAAGCACTATCATGAGGATGCCATGATTTAGCACCTCATAACAGCATGTGATATTGGATGCAAAGTATAGTTGAGGATTTATAAGGATGGGAATCTTTGGTTCGAAAGTAGTCTTTGTGTGTAAATTGGAGATATCCGACACAAGATCATGTCCAAGGTGCACAATTCTTAGTATTATGTTCATCCAGTCTTCGGCATGCAAAGATGTAGTATGGGTGATAATTGACTGGCTCGCGATGGTTTCTCACTTCCTACCCTTCATAGTGGAATAATACATGGAGTGGTTAGCTAATATATACATGAGGCAGATAGTTAGGCTGTATGTGGTCCTGTTTAACATAGTATCAAATAGATACTCCAGGGCCACATCACACTTCAGATCTTGGGCATCCACTTGAGATACAATTCAGAGGATTGGAAAGTTGAAGAGCACGATTGAGACCTTGAAGGATATGTTACGCTTGTGCACTCTCGACTTTGGTAGATCTTGGGAAGATCACCCACATTTAATATATTTCTCATACAACAACTGTTTCCAGGCAAGCATTCAGTTGACACCATTGGAGACATTGTAGAGGAGATGTAGGTGTTCGTTGGTAAGGGATGACATTGTAGAGAGGTCTACGTTTGGACCCGAGATGATCATGCAGATAATTGAGAACGTTCGACAGATTAGAGAATACCTCAGAGTAGCCCAAGATCGGCAACGTCTTTGGGCATATCAGCATAGGAGGCTCTTGAGTTTGTCGTCGTCGACCAAGTATCTCTTCGAATTTTCTCTACCCGTGTATTTAACAGATTTGGAGTTCTGAAAATCTTAGTCCGAGATATATTGGTCAATACGACATTCTCGAGCGAGTAAAAAATGTTAATTATCGTTTCACTCTTACTTCATCGCTTCGCGGGATACACGATGTATTTCATATATTTTACTTACAGTAGTATGCTCCGGATCCAAGCTATATCCTTGATCATTTCGAGTTGGTCATTGGTACCAACCTATCTTATAAGGAGCATCCCATTTATATTTAGGTTGGAGGGAGAAGGTGCTTAATTAAGAACCAGACTATCTGACTAGTCTGTGTTGCTTGGTGCTATCACTCGCCAGGCGAGTCGACATGGGGAGCACGATGATTATATCCGAGTCCGATACTTGCATTTGTTCGACTCTGGAGGTAAACTCTTTCATATAGTAGTACTCCATGCCTTATCTTGGAACGTATGTTTTAAAGTTATATTTGCTTGTTGTTATAGTTTAGAATTAATTCCTTTTTTAATATCTCATAACATGTGTATATTCCTGAATTTCTGACTTTTCAATGGATTTTTGGTAACTTCTATTTTCTATATTTTCTAGCATGTTAGATGACTTACTGAAATTATGTGGCCAGAATTTTTCTACTAGTATTTTTTTATGGATACATTTTCATATTATCATGTATCGTATTTCTCGGTTTTCATAATTTTGGTATCATGATCAAGGATAGTAGAATTTTGCCACATGGGCGTGTGGTCACTCGTGCAAAATATTATTTTCCTTATATAAATCAATTTCTACCGAGCTATTTTGTATAGTCGGAAAGATAAATATATATAGAGAATGAAGAGAGGATGACCAACCTGAGAGAGCCAATGGAGGCTGGTAAAAGATGTGATGAAGTGCAAGCTACTGCTGGGAAACAGCCTCCCATAGAAATTCCCGGGAGCTCCAGCGACCGAAACCAATATCCCTCCGCCATCATCGTGCTCAGCCTTCAGCTTCTGCACAAACTCCGGCACGAGTGAAAACAACGTGTTGAAGTCGTTGCTCGGAAGGTCATTCAGAAACACCATGAACTCCGGCAGCTGCTGCGTGGCCTCGCGCCTCCTCTCGCAGACCGCCCGGATAACATTTTCGACGACGGAGAGCGTGTTCCGCCCCGAAGAGCATCCTAGGTCAGCTATGCTCACCGTCTCTGCAGCACAAGCTTCCATTGCTGATCTTAGGGTTATATCCATCACTGATTCAATTACTTCCTTCTGAAACATTTGTGAAAATGGATACAACATTAAAATAACAAACAGACAAATTAAGAATGAAATTGAATATGTGATTCGAAATAGTTGCACAAGTAAAGTAGTACTGTAACGACCTGAAGAGGAGAGTTCTGAGCATAGCTCGTCTCTCCCAGCCCTTGTGCCATGTGAAAGTTTCTGACCATATCCATGGCTAGCTATAGCACAAGTATTCACTCTATGCCTCTCTTCTTCTTCTTCTTCTTCTTCTTCTTCTTCTTCAAGTTGAAGCCGAAGGCACTGTGAACTACTATTGTTATATGGACGCATCTACGTACGGACAAGGGAGGCAGATGCCTAAAGGATTGGCCATGGAGTAGGCAGCTGCTTCCTTTGCCTAACGGATGCACCGGCCCTGCCAACCAAAGGATTGGCCATGACCCCCACCACCCTCCACCCACTCGACCAAAGGTTTGGCCATGGGCACCTGGCCATTAATCCAAGTGTAGGGAGGAATTTTTATTTAGATGACGTAGGAGGATTTGATGGATTAGTTTGTGATATTAATTTGTTAATTTTGCACTAAAAAAATATATGACGCTCATATCTTTGTTATTAATATTAGGGTAAATTGTAAAAAATTCTCGTTAAATGTGCATCTTTTGAGTAGAAAGAACTTTTAGTCAAATTTAGCAAATAAAGACCAAATCTATGACTTGCTCGGCCAGCCCCCTACCGTCTGTTGACCGTTAGTTTTGTCCGTTAAGTGACCTTTTTTAAACCCCCCCCCCCCCCCCCCCCCCCCCCCTCCTTCCCTAATCTCTCCCCTCCTCCCTCCTCCCTCCTCCCTCCGGCCAGCGACCCATCCTCCTCCTCCCCGCCCCCCTCAGCCCCCCTCCTTACTCCGGCGAGCACTCCCCCACCCCCACCCCCCCCCCCCCCCCTTCTCCCTCCTCCCCGCCCCCCTCATCCCCCTTCATTACTCCGGCGAACACCCCCCTCCTCCTCCCAGCTCCGGCCAGCCCAGTCCCCTCCTCCTCCTTCCCGCCCCGGGCAGCCCCCCCTCCCTTCTCCTCCCTCCTCCCCGCCCCCCTCAGCCCCCCTCGTTACTCCGGCGAGCATCCCCTCCCCCCCTCCCCTCCTCCCAGCCCCGGCCAGCCCAACCCCTCTCCTCCTCCTCCTCCTCCCCGTCCCGGCAAGCCCCGCCTCCCTCCTCCTCCTCCCCGCCCCGGTCAGCCCCGCCCCCCTCCTCCTCCCTGCACCACTGGAGAGAGAGAGGGGGGGGGGGGGGGGGGGGGGGAGAGTGGAGGGGTAAAATGGTCATTACATATCCCATTTAACATCAGTTAACGGAAATGGGACAAAATGAGCAGATTTTATATTTTTAGAAATTTTAAGAGCATGAGGTATTTTAGTGCAAAATGCAGAAATCTAACGAGGATTTTTTTGCACTTTACCCTTTTTATTATCATCATTATTATTGTTGTTTTTATTGTTGTTCTTGTGCTATATGTAAGAATTCATATTTGTAACATCTAATTGTGACTAAGCTGTTGAAACTTGAAAGCATCTCTCGGCTACATTTTTTGGCTGTATGAATTGTAATTTTTGTTTGCTATTGGTAAATTCCCACAAGAAGTTAGGTAAATGCGTAGGAATTTTCTATTTAACTATGTTCAAATTGTCCAAAACGAGCCTGAACAGTCTATAGTTTCAAATTGATTTTTTATAAAAGAATTACAGCCCAACCCATTAAACACTAGGCCCGATCAACCAACCAAACCGAATAAACAACATAAACTGAACAATTAACTTATAATGGTCCAATTCGGTTTATGTTTTTTTTTCTTTCCCCAAGTCTCCGTTTAGTTTGGTACTAGGAAATGGGGTAAAGTGCATTTAAATCCTGCTTAGAGTTGCCTCGTTCGCAAAATAAGACTTTTTAGGAAACTTAAGCAGTTTGTACCTCCCGCAAAACCGTTTTTGCTCGAAATGCCCCTTTCCGTTAAAATGACGTTAGAACTAGCCGTTAGAGTCCATATTTTGGATAAAAAAAAATGTGCACTCCCCAAAATACCCCTAATGCTTACATTGTGGCTGTTGGCTCTCTTTTATTCTCTATATGTAAGAATATTTGTTTGAAACATAAAACCTAAGCTTTATATTTTCTATTTTTTGACCAGTTGGTTGGAAAGAAAAATAATATTTTTTTTTATATTCCTTTTTTTTTACTTATTTGCTCTCATTTAATGTATTGAAGCTTTTTCTTACCTACAGATCTCAAATCCAACTGCAAATTTTTTATATTCCCTTTTTTTTTACTTATTTGCTCTCATTTAATGTTTGAAGCTTTTTTTTACTTATTCCTTTTTTTTTCTCATGACGTCCAAATAGAAATTACGGAAGCCTATCCTAGATAATCGACAAAGGCGGTGGCAGCCACTGAACCCGGACCATGCTTCGACATACATGTTTTGCAATTTATTTTTGGATTTTTGACACGTTTAGTAATATTTAAGTTATTTGTTTAAGTAATACATGTGATGAAAATAAATTTGTACCAAGATTTACAATTTCAGTTAGAATTAATAAATAAATAATTACGATAATAGTCATGACTAATAAATTATTAAGTAAGACTATAATGATGATTATAATGATGATTACTAAATTATTAAAATATATAAATTATTAACTATAATTATAATTATGATTAAATTAATATTAATTAATATTAAAATAAAATTGTAATTAATAAATTATTAACTAAGATTATAATTATTAATTAAGATTATAATTATTATAAAATATTAAATAATATAATATTAGTTACAGTTATCTAGCTCCAAATAAGGTTTAAAAAATATGCCCTAAGTTAAATGGCTGGATAGTTCAGGACTAACCGTACATTTGTTAAAAGATTTATTTTTTCCAGAAAAAATTTAAGATGAAAACCTACTATTTAGATTATAAACATTTATTTTCGAAAATGACGTCAGGCATGAGAATTATATCTTTTTAAGAACGGGAGGTTATTTTAATAATCTTTTTAATATTTTATTTTTTGTTTCCATTTTTAGTTCTTATTTCATATTTTTTTTCATCTTTTTAATAATCTTTTCTAGTTTTTTAAGAGTGACTTTTATTTTCAAATTTGTATAGTTTTTGTTTTTGTCTTTTTTCATTGTTTAAGATTTATCCTCATTTTTTGGTTTTTTGGAATATTTTGTCTATTTTTTATTTTTTCCATATTTTAATAGTATTTTTTTTGTTTTTTATTTGGTATTTTTTTTTTCCAGTTTTTCATCATTTCTATTTTTTAAGAATTGATTTTTTTTGTATTTATCAGTTTTGTTTTTCCCAAAAATATTTATATATTTGTTAAGTAAAAATAATTTATGGCAAAATAATTTTAAATAATATTTATCCACTTTTTTGACGGAACTAACCGTTTTTAACAAGTTAATATTAATTAAAATAATTTTAATAAATAATTTTACTAGCAAAGACCATTTTCCCTTTGTTAATATTTATCCACTTTTTAACAAGTATTTTTGCGTAACCGTTTTTAACAAAATAATTTTAGAACTAACCGTTTTTAACAAGTTAATATTAGATAGCCCAGAGGTAAAATGGTCAACACAATCCCATTTTAACACCCGTTAACAGAAAAGTTAGCTTAGGGGGTGATTTGAGCATTTTCGTAATATTTTGGGTTTTTCAAATCAGGGAGTCTTTAATTGTGTTTTCGTAACATCTAAGGAGGGTTTAAATGCACTTTACCCCTAGGAAATGCGTGTTTGGTTCAACCAAAACAACCAAATGCTCACCCCTAGTTGCTACCCTCTTTGCTTGATTGGGACTTCATCTCGCGGGACCTTCTCTATCACCTCACTCCATCTCATGATATTTGTTAGCCCAATAATTAAAATTTATTTTTGTTATGGTTAACCAATTAAGTCTAATATGTGCTTATTGTATTTTATTTATTAGTGATATAATGATCCAGCTTAAACTTAACCAATTTGTCATAATAAGAGAGACGAGATTACGCTTCGTTTGCTCTCAACTGACATCTGGTCACAAGGAAGGTGACCTACAGAAACGGAACTCTAACGTGTATGATATCATAGGACGTACCCGGTTTTTCTCGTTAGATTCTGATCAACTGAAAACCATTCCATCGCATGAGTAAGGCTTTACTCCCAACATATGATCTTATTCTTTTTTTATTGGGTTAATTAGCGTTTAGATTCCGAATTACCAGCTTAGAGTTTAAGTCCTGACATATTCAATTTGAAATTTTGGACTTGGTTTTTTTTCTTTTCTTTTTTTTATTATAGGTTCATTTTGAGCATATGTTGATTGTTACCGTATACTCATGTTCACGGTATAATGGAAGAAAAACTAAAAATAAAAATCAGGATACAAAATTTTCAATTGGACATGTCAAGTCTTAAACTTTAAATTGGTATAAAATCCAAAACCTAAACGCTAATTAGCTTTTTTTTTCCTTGCTTACTTTTAGCTTCACCATGGTTCTTTTATCTTGTATTTGATATCGTATAGTGCAGTGCCCTGTATATGACCATATGTAAAGTTGAGAAAATGAAATACATCAATCTTCGTATAAAGGAACTCATGGTGGATCATATAATGATCTTCTTTACGACTTTGCATGAAGACTAAGGCCTTGTTTAGCTCTCGTAATGAGAAATCAATTTCCTTGTCTTTTTCATGGAGATGAGAAATTAGAATTCATGTAGATCTTCTTTCATGGGTAAAACAATGAAAACAATGAAGAAAAAACAATTTGATTTGCTTTCTAGTGTTTGGTTGGCGCAGGAAACGAAAAGAAAAGAAAGAAAATATATATATCTATTATACAAAACACAAAGGTTTTTGAATCCTAGGGCTGACTGTGCCAAGATAAAGAGTGGTTGGGATTTAATCTTGGTGAATCAACGGTTGTGGAGTTTTATGGGGAAGAGCATTATTGGGAGTGGGGTTTTATGGGGAAGAGCATTATTGGGAGTGAGGTTTTATGGGGAATCCAAAGATGGGGATTTAATATTTTGATGGTTGGGATTTAATATTTTGATGGGGCCTCATAATGGTTGTGGATGAGCATTATTGAGAGTGGGGTTTTATGGGGAATCCAAATAAAATTCACATCCAACAGTGGTTGGGATTTAATATTTTGATGGGGGCCTCAAAATTATTATTGTTCGTTTAAAATTGGGGGTCCAAGATTTTGAGGGGGAATACCTTAAATGAACCATGCCCTATGGGCACGGGTTATGACTAGTATATATATATATGGATGTTCTAATAATATTCTTGCATTTTAAATAGAAATAACATCATGGAAATCCAGAAGCAATAGGTTAGTCAACAATACATTTGAATAGGACTAATTTCGTCTTGAATTTACGCAATAAATGTTGAAAAAGGATAAGAGAAAATCAATCACACGAGCCCATGAGAGGAACCATCTTCTCTCCTATTTTGTCCTCTCTCAAGAAAACACTTTCCCAGTTTGTGGCTACTAAACAAAGAAAAATGTCCTGATTCCTTAAATCCGTGAACCAAACACAGCCTAAATATTGTTGAGTTGTCTTAGGATACGCACAAAGATCCATAGTTCACAGTTGTAGGATAGAGAGTATGCAGAAGGGGAGCGTGCAGGCTCAACGGAGTTGGAAAAACATTACGGGCTTCATCTTGATATTCATGGTCTAGTAGTAATCTGAATTCCTCTATGGAAGCCATAGCTCTCATTCTACTTTACTACTGAGTCTTTCCGAATGGGAAGGCGTAGCTGCCATAGCATCAACTCAATCTCCAGGTATTTACAAGATTTCTTTTTCCCTTTAGAATTTAATTGCGTTCTTCCTTTAATTTACTTACAACTTAAGAAAGGATCACGGTCCATCTTATTTTTTTTTGTTTTTGCAGTCTTGCTCTTTACAGTCTTGAGTGGGAATATCATCTGTACTAAGTGTATAAGTTTTTTCTTATACAATAATTTTTTTTTCTCCCTATTTCTAAAATGATATTTGATTTAGCAAACAAACATGAAAAAATTGTTTCTTACAAAATTTCTATATCGACCACAAACACCTCATCTTGAGTTATATATATATATATATATATATATATATATATATATATATATATATATATATATATAGTCCAAGTAGGACCTAAATTATTCGTATGGAAAATCGATACTTCTTTCGTGATCTTTAGTCTGTTCATCAAGTAGCCAAATATGTTTTCAATAGCAAGTTTTGCAAATCAATAGATTAGAGTATTCAAATTTCATTGTAACTTGTTGTACGTGGTTTTTTCAACATGTTATAAGATCGATGTGGTACCATTGAGGATGAGAGAAAATCTTCTTAAGTTTTGACATGTGCTACACAAACTAATAGATGCTCCAGTAAAAATGAGAGATAAGATAGTAGTTAAAAGGAACCGTCAGTACTAGAGATATGCCTAAATAAACATTAATTGAGGTTTTAATAAGGACACAATTTTTTGTTAGTGTTATAAAGTATATGAACCTTAAGTAAGCTGAGTGAAAGAAAAGGATTCATATTGCTAGCCTACTGAAAATGCCAACTTGACTTACAACTATTTAAAACCAACTGAAATACTTTGTTCCATACATTACATCATTTTATTAAAAATAAACTAAAATAAACCTTCAGAAAAAATCTTCAAAACTTGGAATTGAAAGTCTTCAAGACATCACAAGTGTTTGGAATTGAGTGGATGAGCTTCTAATGCCTTTGAACGTCCAATTGATTTCCGACACCTGTAGGGACGAGGATCAATATATTAAGAAATGTATTGGTGAGCGATATTAACTCAACTCACCCAAATCAACACAGTAACATGTGCAAGCATATACTATTATTAAGTGATATTTCTATCTTTTTCTAGGGTTTATTAACAATTCATAACCATAGCATAAATACTTTAGGGTGGTTCTTGCAACACAATGGTTATAACAATCTATAATTTTTTGTTTATGAAAAAAGATAATTAACATATATTTGTGTAAGCATCATATAAGTTTGTCTTTGCATGAAACGGTTAGGCTTGCAAGACAATTACTATTATCATACAACATAATTATATGATGGTTCACTGGTGACTCTCCATATCTAGACAATGGGACATGCAAACAACTCTTGGATCGCAGGGATGTACAAGCCCGCGGGTGTTCCCCATCTTTCCTAGGTTAACATGGTCCTAGTGTCTCGGAGATCATTCGAGATTAAACCGTGTGCAAAAGTTGTCCAAGGCCAATGCATGATATACAACACAAATACTATCAATTAAAATAATACCATGCAACATCTATATGCTTAGTAATTCAATTCTCTTTTTCTTTATTATGACGGCCTTGATGTGCTCTTACTTCTTTCCTATAACACTTTCTCAAAGCATTCTTTTATAAAATATAAGGTTCAGAATATAGCTCTTCTGTTATGCGTACATTTCCATAGCAACAAGTGAAACATTCATTATTTTATTTGTACTAGCAGTTTAGTATTTCATATATTTTTAGATAACAAGTTAGCAACAATATAATTACTCTTTTTTATCTTAGTTTTTTTTTTTGGTAAGACATCATTGATTAATTGTTAGGACATAGTTAAGGCCTATGAAGGAGATTTTTATTGTTAGGGAGTGGAGAAATGAAAAAAATGATCAAAGTCACTCATAGATTTAAAAAATTTCGAGAGAGAGGAGCTCTTACGCAACAGTCAAGTCCCGCCTATGCGTCTTCCTAAAATTGTACCAAGAGTGGTTTAACATACTTATTTATATCTTCTTCTCCCTTTCTCTCAGAATTCAATGAATATGACAAACAATGAAACCAAGCAATGGAACATCAACCAACGAACAGCCCACAACGAAATCTATCAATCAAAAGACAACAACGAAAATGTCCAATAACAAGCAAAAAATAAATATGATGGGAAATGACACTTTATAGAGTTCTTCTCCAAACAAGATTCAATGTATTTTGGAGTCAATTTAACATGAGCCAATCCATAAATTGGAGAGGATCTTCATTCATTTGTCCCGATCAATTGATATCGAAAGAATTTTTCCACAAAGATTCAATTCAAATTGACTATTCAAGCCACAAACCAACATAATGTCCCATGATAGGTGCGGGGCACTACAGGAGATCCCCACAACTATGCACATAATTCACCCTGGATAACCTCCTCTGCAGTGTCCTTCCATTGATTGTTCATGATTACATTAGTTTGACATTCATCGTGGACTACAAAGGGCAAGACCACTAACTCATAGGACCCCCTATGGGATCTCATGTCAAGTCAAACGATCTTGACACCTCCCATCCCTGATGTGACTTTTAGTCTAGCAGTCATCATAAACTTCAACAACAATCACTTCTTTCTCTCTGTCGCCTATCATCTCTTTAGGGGTAGACTTGTGAGAATCTACGACTTCTCCTTCTAAACTAGTGTCGGATCCCACCGCCTTGTGATGGCTATTGAAGGTAAAGAGATGGAAGCAATTCTCTCTTGAAAAGACTTCCATGCCTCCCTTCAGCCTCCACGTGCTTCGGACATTGACGTTCACTAGTCCTATACAATGTCCGAGTTATGGACCGGACCAATAGATTTGTGGTGTTGACAGTCAAGTCCGAGCAACGGTTGTTGAGATGCTGCGTTGGAGGGGATCCATGGATCCCGAGATGTTGAGAAAGAAAGTTGTAATAAAAAGTCCCGTGTATATGCCTGCCGGACATTTAGAATTACCTGTTCAATATATATACATATACGAGATGCTAAAACTCATCCTTGTAAGTGCATTCTATCAATGAGTTACAAAAGTTAAATTTCAGAACTTGTTTGATGCAGACCTTGTTGTTTAAGGTGATACGCTCATATTCTCATTGTTCATTACTATTTTATGTTATTTCTGAAAGGCGCACAAACTAAAGGCCCCCATCAAGACTCCGAAGGCGAAAGTCAGAAACTCTGCGTTTTCAGTACATAAGTAAAAGGGACGTAAGGTTCAGCATATTAACATCCATCATCCATCTAGATTCTTTTAGTTAGGGCTAATTAGTGTTTAGATCCTGAATTTTTATATTAGGCGTAGAGTTTAAGTCCATACATATCCAATTGAAAAATATGAATCCTGAATTTTTATTCTTGATTTTCTTTTTTTCATTATACTCTAAATATGAGTATTTTTTGTGCTTTTTTCCATGTTATATCTGAATACGAGTAAAAGGACAAGAACTAACACATGCTGAAAATAAGAGTATAACGGAAAAAAAAAAACTAAAAAATATAAATACAAGATCTAAATCTTTCAATTGAACATGTTTGAATTTAAACTTTAAACTGATATAAAATATAAGAATCTAACCACTAATTAGCCCATTCTTTTATCTGCCAAAGTGTTTTTGTCTTGCTAATTAAAAAGGTCTTAGGCTAATTGTTACAAATGTTGGTGAATTATATATAGGGTGACGATAGGAACATGGAATGTTGCCGGAAGGGAACCACTCGAGGACCTTGAACTTGATGACTGGCTCTGCACAAGAGAGCAAGCTGACATGTATGCTCTTGGGTGAGTAAGTACACCACTGCTAACTAACTGTTGTGAAGTTGTCGATGTTCTATGAGAATTGTATGTCACTCTTACGGTGTGTGTGTGTGGGGTAATTGTAGCGATAGTGGTTATGAGGTGTTTTTAGAGTACCGGTTATGAGCGGTTATGAGGGGTCCGATTTTGGATGGTTTTTAAGTAGCGACTTTTAAATCAGTCCAAGTCATACTTGGTAATTCACTACGGTTCTGAATGTTTTTAAAACGAATAAAATTAAATAGGGAAGTATTAGTAGTTTAAATTTTATATTTTTGGTGATGATATAAATGGAATAAAATAATAGAATCTCTCAAAACCCACTGAGTTGGGGTGTTTATAAAGCCACCAAGATTTTGGAGGATTTTTGAGCCAACCAAAATCAGCACCTCAAAAAAATTAACAAGCAGGTTTTCATAAATGGTCGGTTTAAAAACATCCCAAAACCGATGAAAATATCGTTACCAAGCAGGCCCTTAGTGGCATTTGTTATGCGGATTTCTTTTTTATTTTCGGATAAATTTAAGATGGAAGACAAATTTAGGATGGAAATGCTATATTTGGTTTATGTTATAAAAATTTATTTTCCGAACTTGCGAATACCCGGGTTATTAATCCTCAAAATTTCAGTTTTCAAGAGGTAGTCCCCTTGAACGCCGGGAATGTCCTGGGAGCCGAGGACGGCCGGCCGATCCCAAAATGGGAGGACATGTCCACAGCCCAAGTCGACCGTCGGCAAATGCTACACCGCCCCGCCCTCTCCGGTGCCTAGAACACCAGGTCCCGCCATTGCGCTCACAGATGACCAGACCACGACGGATGCACCAGGAAACCATGCAACGTCAGAACACCAGGGCTCGTACAAGCTAGACTGGCCAGAGCACTCGCTCGATACGCCGCCGCAGCAAGCCTACGCGTCGAGAACCAAGCTGCGGAGAGTGCTCAGCAGCAACCCGAGGATCGGGTTCGGCTGGTTGGAAGGACCCCTGGTCTGCTCTTCCAACGACCTGCTGAAGCGGGTGCACCGCAGCTCCGGCAACCTCGGGTTGCTGTGGCCGGAGCGGGAAGAGGCCTCCGAAGCTTTCGGTGCAGTTACCGGTGCTGCTTCCGACGGGCCCTCCGAGGAGGAGAGCGGAGAACGTTCGAAGCCTCGTTCCGCCGCCGCGTATGTAAGGATTGTCAGTAAGCAGATGGTTGGTATCTACGTGTTGAGAATCAATAAGGGACTTTTAGTCCCACATCGGAATTTGTAGTATGTAGAGGAGCTAGACTCCCTATAAGTAGTGAAGTAGTCCATCAATAAAATTATACCAACTATTATTTTCTACATGGTATCAGAGCCATAACTCTCTCTCTCTCTCCACAAAAAAAAAAAAATTTATAACTCTCTCTCCCTTCCCCCCCCCCCCCGGAGCAGCAGTCCCCCCACCCCCAACCCCCCCCCCCCCGAAACCC
Organism: Iris pallida; assembly: GCA_029216955.1. NCBI lineage: Eukaryota > Viridiplantae > Streptophyta > Magnoliopsida > Asparagales > Iridaceae > Iris > Iris pallida. The sequence goes on along the minus strand of JANAVB010044535.1, from coordinate 325,142 downwards.
CTCCCCCCCGGAGCAGCAGCCCCCCCCAACCCCCCCTCCAGACCCCCCCCCCCCGGAGCAGCCCCCCGACACCCCCCCCGACCCCCCCCCCCGGAGCAGCCCCCCCCCCCCCGCCCGACCCCCCCTACCTCCCTCTCCCACTCTCGACATGGAAACCCTAACCCTAGCCCTAGCAGCCCCATCAAAACCCTAACCCTAACCCTAGCCGCCAAAAAAAAAAAAAAAAAAAAAAAGAAAAAAATCAGTACCTTCTTTTTAGAAGATCTACTGCAGTTGCTTTCGAGAATCAGTACCTTCTTTTTAGAAGCTCTACTGTTGTTGCCTTCGAGACTCAGTATCTTCTCTTTAGAAGACCTACTGCTACGCATACGAAATCTCTTTAGATTTTCATCTTGCTTCTGTTACGAAATCTCTTTAGATTTTCGTACACTCAGAATCCTTCTAGGATTTCTGTTGCGGCGTGCTGCATACTTCGCCATGCAAGGAGGCACAACTAAGTTTGGGCTGTCCGAACACGTCATAATGACGCGGTTCTAGTTGGTCGCATACACTCCAACATATCAGTGAGGAAGCTAGTTTGTTGTTTCCCCCCCTGATCTCTATCTCACCTGTCAGAATATACAGTTGACGAAGACGCTACCTGAGATCAGGATTCACAGCAGATTGCTGACTAAGACGAAGACGAAGCAAACGACGACGACTCAGGAAACAACAAAACCTCACTGATTACCGTTGCAGAAACCATGGATTCCATCTATGGGAAGTTGACAGCAGAAGAGATGAAGGCCCTGGTCGAGGATCTCCTGACCAAGAGATTACCGGAGGCAACCTCACGCGTGACCCATACTGATGTGGATCCGTCACCGTATAAAATGGAGAAGTTGGACAAACTGGAGACGAAGCTGGAAGGCACGACCAACTACTTAAAATGGTCGCGGCAGGCGATGCGGACGCTGAAGGGACGTGGCTTGGTTGGCTATGTAGATGGCCATACCAAGGCTCCGGTCGATCACTCCTCGAAGGAGTTTGCTGTATGGGAGATTGTCAACAATGTCGTGGCTGGTTGGTTGACAGCCTCTTTAACCGATCAAGTGTCGGGTAATGTTGAAGCAATGGAGGGAGCTGCTGATATCTGGAGAACATTGAAAGATATGTACTCCGGTTCAGGTAACCCAATACGAGTCTTCCAACTGCATGATGAACTCGATCGGGTAGTCCAAGACGATCGTACCATATCTGAGTACGCCACCTTGTTGAAGAAGTACTGGTCTGATCTTGACCATTATGTCCTCTTGGAATGGAGGATTCTCAGGTTGAACCGGCCTTCGCAAAATATTTCCAAAAATTTCTGGATTATATCTCGCGGCAACGGATGATGAAATTTTTGAAGGGGCTCAACCCTGCATTTGAGCAACGGAGGAATGTACTTCTTGCGCAACCGAACCTGCCGACCTTAGAGGATGCCATAGCTGTCATAGCACAAGAAGAAGCACGGTTGAAGCTGATGCCCACCAGGGGCATCTCCCAGGGGGAGCAAGTCGGAGTTGTCACATCTGCTCTTGCTGCTTTCAACCATCCTCCTTCTGCGGGAGGCGTTTGCCACAACTGTGGTGACACAGGACATTACATCCGCTTTTGCCCAAAACCAGCACGGAGTTCCTCGCGTGGTTGGAGCCGTGGTCGGGGTGGACGACGAGGTGGTCGAGGCAGCTACACTGGTAGAAGGGGGCACTTACTCTGGAGGCAACACGACGAATCTGGCGGATGAAGGCCGGGACAATCAGCTGGCGGACATAACTCCATTTGAGAGAGAAGTTCTTGAGAAACTGCGGGGCTCAAAGATTGGTTCTGGTGACCGACAAGTCAATTCTGAGGTGCCGCCCACATCAGGAGATTACTGCACTTACTTTTCCCAAACCAGTGACGGTATATACCTCCGCGTGCTCTTGCATCTGTCTCTCAGCCAGTGTGGATTATGGACTCTGGGGCATCCCGCCATGTCACGGGGTCCCGAGGTGAGTTCCGGGAATACTCTAACCTAACGCCGCCAGAAAGCATTCAGACTGCTGATGGTACCTCCAGGCCTGTTATGGGTAAAGGCACTATTGATTGCACTCGTTCCATCACTCTATCTAATGTCTTACATGCTCCTTCCTTTCCTGTCAATCTTATATCCATTAGCACCATTATCCTTGATCTAAACTGTACTGTTTTCTTTGATATTCCTAAGGTAATCTTTCAGGAGAAGGAAACGGAGAGACGACTGGGCACTGGCACATGGCATAAGGGTCTATGGTACTTGGACAGGAGCGGTCTGGACAGAGCACTGGCATCATTGGTTGCAGACACACAACCAGAAGTCCGAAGTTGAAGTGTTGAAGTCGAGCTACTCCTACACCATCAGCGTGTAGGACATTCTTCCTTTTCTGTTATTAGTCGCATGTTTCCATCCTTATATCAAAAAGCGAATAAAGAGTTGTTAGTTTGTGATGCTTGTGAGATGGAAAAACATACCAGAAGCTCCTATGTGAGTTCTGGGCATCGATGTACTGTTGCTTTTGATATGATTCATTCAGATGTGTGGGGTCCTTGTCCTACAATCGGTGTTAACGGTTATAGATGGTTTGTCACTTTTATTGACTGCTCTACCCGCGTAACGTGGGTCTACCTACTGAAGAATAAAAGTGACATTTTTGAAGCATTTCAGAGCTTCTATCAACGCGTAGAGACACAATATAATGCTCGTGTTAAGTGTTTCCGGTCGGATAATGGGACGGAATATACCCATAAGAGGTTTGTTGCGTATTTATCCTCTCATGGTATACTGCATCAAACCTCTTGTGCCTATACACCGGCTCAAAATGGTGTTGCCGAACAAAAAAAAGGCACCTGCTGGAGGTAGCTCGGACAATGATGCTGGCTATGAATGTCCCTAAATTTTTGTGGGGGCAGGCTGTTTTGACAGCCTCTTATCTCATCAACAGGATGCCCTCTCAATTACTGGACTGGAAGACGCCTTTGGAAATGCTCACGGGGACAACTGTGTACACCGTTCCTCCGAAAGTATTTGGTTGCGTATGCTTCGTCCACGATAACAGGCCTGGTGTTGGTAAGCTGGATCCTCGAGCACTTAAGTGTGTCTTTGTTGGGTACACCGGGACACAGAAGGGTTACGTATGCTGGAGCCCGGTTGAACGAAAGCTGTTTATAAGCATGGACATTCAGAGAGCTGGAACCTTATTATGGTTCGGACGAAGGTTCTGCGTTTGGAAACACGCCTCACCCAGCGGGTGTTAGACGTGAGGGGAAGGTAGTATGCCCAAACGTAGTTGTCGGATCAGTACCTTGTCCTGTCGTGACAAACTGGCAGAAAGGGAGAGAAAGCATCAATGATACTGATACGGAGGATGAAGAAGACAATACGTACATTACGCAGGAGGAGAAGCAGACAAGGGAAAAGGAGCTCCAAGTTTACATAAGAAGAAATGAGCAGAGGTCCAGTACTGTGCCGTACCCTGTGCCTATAGTGCCAAGTCCCTCGTCTACTCCTGCCCCGACTCCTGAAGATGTTACTCCCGCACCGGATCGCTCGGATTCGGAAGCGGATCTCTCCGATTCGGATGGTATGCTTTCTCCACCACCCATTGCTCCCTTAAGGAGGTCTTCTCGCATTAATGCGGGAAAGGCTCATATTCGTTATAAAGATTATGAACATGATATCGCCAACTACCTATCTTATTCTAATATTTCTCCGACTTATCAAACATTCCTCACTTCGTTAAACTCCACTTCTTTACCTAAGAATTGGCAGGAAGCAAAGAAGGACCCAAGATGGAAAGCCGCAATAATGGAAGAACTTGGGGCACTAGAGAAAAATAAGACATGGGAGCTGGTGCCATTACCTGAAGGGAAGAAAGCTGTGGGATGCAAATGGGTTTACACAGTGAAGGAGACACCAGAAGGAAAAGTTGAACGATACAAGACGAGACTGGTTGCAAAAGGCTATACCCAGACATATGGTATTGACTATGATGAGACTTTTGCCCCAGTAGCGAAGATGAGTACAGTAAGAACACTGGTCTCCATTGCAGCAAACTATGGGTGGAAGCTACACCAGTTAGACGTAAAGAACGCATTTCTTCATGGAGACCTACAAGAAGAAGTATACATGGAGACTCCTCCGGGGTGCTACTCTGTGTCAGATTCAGGTGAAGGAACGTCACATGGAAAAGTGTGCAAACTGAAGAAGTCGCTGTACGGGCTGAAGCAATCTCCTCGAGCCTGGTTTGACAGATTCAGAAAGGCTGTCACTGGCATGGGGTACCATCAGACAAATGCAGATCACACGATCTTCCTCCAGCATGCAAGAGGCCACATAACTATACTTGCTGTATATGTGGATGATATAGTGATCACAGGTGATGATGCTGATGAGATCACTAAGCTGAAGTCGAAACTCGCTAAGGAGTTTGAGGTGAAGGACTTAGGACAGATGAGATACTTTTTAGGTATCGAGGTGTGTAATGGTGAACAAGAAATTGTTCTCTCACAAAGAAAATATGTACTAGATCTGCTGAAGGCGACAGGGATGCTGGGATGCCGAGCAGCAGTCACTCCAATTGACCAGAAGTGCAAGATGGGAGCAGAAGCAGGAGAGCCTGTTGATCGCGAAAGGTATCAAAGGCTAGTAGGCAGACTAATTTATCTAGGGCATACTCGCCCTGATATCTCATTTGCAGTAAGCGTTGTAAGCCGCTATATGCATGATCCAAGAACGGGTTATATGGATGCAGTATTTCAGATCCTAAGATATCTGAAAGGGTCGTCGAAAAAAGGACTGTGGTTCAAGAAGAATGGATGCACAGATATTGAGGGATACTGTGATGCAGACTGGGCAAGCTGCATAGACGACAGAAGGTCTACCACGGGGTACTGTGTTTTTGTAAGAGGAAACCTGGTTTCATGGAGAAGCAAGAAACAGTCAGTGGTAGCACGGTCGACAGCTGAAGCAGAATACAGAGCAATGGCTCTAGGGGTGTCAGAACTACTATGGGTGAAAGCACTGCTGACAGAGTTAAAGTTGGATAAGGGGACACCGTTGCATCTTCTGAGCGATAGTCAAGCTGTAATAAGTATAGCGAATAATCCGGTTCAGCACGACAGAACGAAGCACATCGAAATCGATCGATTCTTTATCAAGGAGAAGCTGGAGCAAGGGATACTGAAGATTAGCCATGTCCACTCAGAAGAACAAGTGGCAGACTGTCTGACTAAGGGTCTTAGTTCATTAAGTCTGTCGAAGCTATGTAACAAGATGGGGATGATCAATATCTATCGTCCATCTTGAGGGGGAGTGTTGAGAATCAATAAGGGACTTTTAGTCCCACATCAGAATTTATAGTATGTAGAGGAGCTAGACTCCCTATAAGTAGTGAAGTAGTCCATCAATAAAATTACACCAACTATTATTTTCTACACTACGTCTCGGTCTGGGTTTCAAGAAAGCTGCGGCGGCATATCAACAACTTGAATGTCTCTCCGGTCGGCGTCGGATTAATGGGATTTATGGGGAACAAGGTTATCACTCCACTCTTGGGAAATTGAAAGCTACCAAATAAAATCAATTCTTTGTTCTTTTCTATTCTTTCTCGATTTCAAACACAGAAAATGAATGACTTTTCTTTTTCAGAATATCATGATTATGCGAACCGAACTAGCCATAAAATAGTTGCCAAATGCTAATTCATTCGTTTCTACTTTTGCAGGGTTCGATTTCTGTCAGCATGTCGCTTTTTCAGACGAGGTTGTGCTTCGTTTGCTCTCATCTGACGTCTGGCCACAAGGAAGGTGATCGACAGAAACGGAACTCTAGCGTATACAATATCATAGGACGTACCCGGTTTTCCTCGTTAGATTCTGATCAACCGAAAACCATTCCATCGCATGAGTAAGGCTTTACTCCCAACATACGTTCTTATTCTTTTTTTTATTGGGCTAATTAGCATTTAGATTCCGAATTGTCAGCTTGGAGTTTAAGTCCTGACATGTCCGATTGAAAAATTTGGACTTAGATTTTCTTTTTCTTCAGCATTTGTTGTTTGTTACTGCTGTACTCATGTTCATGGTATAATGGAAGGAAAAAACCAAAAATAAAAATTCAGTATCCAAACTTTTTCAATTGGACATGTCAAGGCTTCAACTTTAAGTTGGTATAAAATTAAGAATCAAAACGCTAATTAGCTATTTTTTCTTTGCTTCTGTTTATGTTGATGCTTACTTTTGGCTTCACCATGGTTCTTTTATCTTGTATTTGATATCATATAGTGCAGACCCTGTATATGACCATATGTAAAGATGAGAAAATGAAATACATGAATCTTCACATAAAGGAACTCATGGTGGATCATATAATGATCTCCTTTAGGACTTTGCATGAAGACTAAGGCCTTGTTTGGTTCTCGTAACGAAAAATCTATTTCCTTATCTTTTTCATGGGGATGAAAAATTAGAATTCCTGTTAGATTTTCTTTCATAGATTTGGTAAAACAAGGAAAACATTCAAGAAAAATCCATTTGATTTGCTTTGTAGTGTTTGGTTGGTGCAGGAAAAAAAAGAAAGAAAATATATATATATGTATGTTCCAATAATGTTCTTGCATTTTAAATAGAAATAAGACATCCAAAAGCAATGGTTAAAAATAGTCAACAACATATTTGAGTAAGAATATTATTGTCATGATTTTTCATAATAAAAGTTGAAAAAGGATAAGAGAAAATCAATCACATGAGTCCATGAGACTCATGAGAGGAACCATCTTAGATCTCTCCTATTTTCTCCTCTCTCGAGAAAATAGTTCCCCGGTTTGTGGCTACTAAACAAAGAAACATGTCCTGATTCCTTAAATTCGTGAACCAAACACGGCCTAAATATTGTTGAGTTGCCATAGGATACGCACGGAGATCCACAGTTCACAGTTGTAGGATAGAGTATACAGAAGGAGAGCGTGCAGGCACAACAGAGTTGGAAAAACATAAAGAGCTTCCATCTTGATATTCATGGTCTCATTCTACTTTACTACTCAAATAAAATTTACTGTCTAAAATTGATAACTAACTGAGTCTTTCCGAATGGGATCAGCCGTATTTTCTGGTTCGGAGATCTGAACTATCGTCTCAACATGCCGGATGCTGAGGTCAGGGAGTTTGTCGCGACAAAACGGTGGGACGAACTCATAAAATGCGACAAGTATATCATTCACTTAAATGTTGCCAAAGTTTTCTGAACAAATTAGTAAATTTTGTTTTTACTAGTACGATATTGACATAATCCTGTTGACTGCTGATGATATGAACAAACAGCTAAGCAACGAGCTAAGAAGTGAGCGCATATTTGATGGCTGGAAGGAGGGCTTGATTGATTTTGCACCTACTTACAAATATGAGATGAACTCTGATAGATATGTTGGAGAAAATGCTAGAGAAGGAGAGAAGATGAGGACCCCTGTATATATATATATATATATATATATATATATATATATATATATATATATATATATATATATGTTCAATTCCTGAGTTGATCTAAACCTTTTCCACTTCATTTCCATACGATTTTTTCTCATCACTCAACCTTTATATTAAAAGAAGAAGATTTTTTTTTTTGCTTCATCATATTATATTTAGCTGTCTACTAAGGATAGACAAGGTACATGATAAAGTTTATAAGTATGTAGTATGTTTACACTGATTCTTCACATTTAGGGTCTGCTTGGCAATTGTCGGCGTAGTGGTTACGAGGTATTTTTAGATTATCGGCTACGAGGGGTTCGATTTTTGGTAATTTTAATTAGCGGCTTTTAAACCAGCAAATTCGTGCTTTTGGTAATTAATTAACAAGTGGTTATGAAAGTTTTTATAAGAATAAAATTACCTATATGTCTATATAAACAAAAAAGCTCTTCCAAAGTTTTATTTCTGATGTGGAAGTCTACTTGATGCAAGATTTTTGAAGATATATTTATGGACAGTGTTAAGGATTCTCAAATTGAGGCAACTTCATGGCGAACTCATTATTTATAACAATATAGATACGTTTGCCTCGAATCAGTATGGATTAAGGATTTATAAGAATGATCGACTGGATGAAGATAGGAGAGACTATCGAAAAGTAAGATTTTAAAAACACACCATAGTTTGAAAGAAGTAGAAGAGAATCATACAAGGGAGAAGAAATATGATTGGGTATTTATAATTAGTAGTTATAATTATATTTTTTTAGTGAGAATATAAATAGAATAAAATGATAAAAACCCTCAAAACCTATTGGTTTGGAAAATTTATAAAGACACCCAAAATAACACTATACCTCTTGTTATGGAAATTTTTTTGAGCCGACCAAAACCAGTGCCAACAGATTTGTTTTAAATACTTCATAAACGGCCGGCTCAAAAACACTCAAAAAATTGATGAAAACACGGTTGCCAAGCAGTCCCTTATTATTTTATTTTTTTACATTCAATTTCTCTGTTTATTCTTTGCATAACTCGAGTTTTCGTCGGCCCTGCTGACGACAACACCATTCGTGAACATTCAGGTGTGACCGCATCCTCTGGCTAGGGAAGGGAATCGAGCTGCTTTCATATCGGAGGTCTAAGCTAGACCTCTCCGATCATCGTCCCGTTAGCTCGACGTTTCTTGTAGAAGTAGAAGTGTTTAACCAAAGGAAGCTTCAACAAGCTTTGAATTTCACCAATCCTGATGTCCTACCTGAAAACCTTTGCTATGAAGTGGATGGATAACTGAGACTTAGGTAAGGGTAAAGCCTATAGATGTGGACTCATTAACAGTTTCATGCTATGTTGCACGGACACACATATGACACGATACGGTAAGGACATAGAGACACGAACTAGGAAAAGATTTTACAAGAAAAAAATAGAAAACAAAAATAATAAAATTATCGATTAACCCTCATGTTTTTGTTCCAGGTACTGCATTACATCCGAAAACATGGTTCTATACTAGATGGTAAAGCTTCGGAACATAAGGTAATGCCAGGAAAATTATATCCCGTGTCGGGAAGGGGAAAAAAACCATATTTTTCATGATTAACTCTCTGTATGCCTATGAGAATTAATGGGGTCCGTATGTTTGTGCAGGGAAGTATCTCGTCCAATTCTCTGTGGTTTTAATAACTCGATATCGATCATGCAGTCGTAACTGCATGAACTATACAACTAAGAGCACATGAAGGACATGAGCTTTAACATGACACATTATGGACAGTTTACATATGTTACTACTTTTGATGCTTGTCAGTTACTCCATGTTTCGGTGAATATATATGAATTGGAGTTCACTGTGTGTACTGAAAGAGTTGTGTGAATGCTTCTAACTATAGTGATAGGAGGTTTTTCTCTCCTGAAGGTCAAGGTATGATTAGGGCCAGGCAGCTCGAAATCCGGCCCGGGCCCGTCCGAGCCCGCCCGTGCCCGTCCGAGCCCGCCCGTGCCCGCCCGAGTCCGCAGCATTTTTCGCCCGCCCCCCCTTGGGTCCAGGCTGGGCCCAAGAAACCGAACCCGAGCCCAGTTCGGACCAGCCCGACTTTTTTTTTGAATGTAACGGTTGTTGTCACGCCCCGATTCGTAGAGTCATTTATTGACAAATTTTTATCTCTTGGAATCGATCGTCCTCGCTTGGGCGTGATGCCGTACAAGTCTGGTATTGCACTTGTACAAGGCAAAGACGGTACATAGGTGATAATTCTTCAAAATAGGAACATATTGCAGTGGCAGAAGCAGACAAATTGAAGTTAGTGAGGACAATCTTTCTCATTGAATAGAAGTACATCACTTCTTTATGGCAGCAGAGATAAAAGGATAACTTGAAGTCACACAGAGATATATAGAACTATATTCTCTTTATTGATAATTGAAGAAGAGTACAAGACTTGTATTGAAGTACAATGTTTACAGCACATCTCACTTTACATTGAAAGCCAACTGAACAATGCTATACAGCTTACATTTGATATTTGGATACATTTGGATTACAACTCGATATACCGACTTGGCTTACAATCTCACTGGTACAACTGATTTCAATGTTCCATACATTATGCCCTTTATAAACAGAAGACGTCATCTTGTGCAAGGAGAGCTTCTGCGTGCCCAACAAATCTTCGATGCCGCGGGACCAATCAAGCCAATCTTCGTGTGTAGAATATCCCAAGCACGAGCACCTGCCCACAAAATGTGGGTCAGCACATCATCTATGTACTGGCGAGCAGAATCCAACCCACTATCATAAACCAACATTAAAGTGATCATTTAAGCAAACATTTATTAGTATGATCTTTCTACTTGGGGCCTAGCATCGGTTTACAGTTCATGGGTAAAAATCAGAGTGAAGCATGTAAACATATTCTTAATAGCATTCATGTGGACATATCATTTTAGCATTCTTGGTGTTATCATGCAAAGGCATCATTGAGGCATACTATGTATTATCATGAAAAGGCATCATTGAGGCATCGTTAACATTAACGTCTTAAACATGTTATAACAGTTCTCACTTCAAGCATCACTTAGCATGTATGTTGTGTTTGAGCAATGATTATAGCATGACATCTTTCTAGCATACTTAATTTAACATGTTAAGCAGGATCTCATACTGAAAGGCTACATACAGCATCATTTACTTATTTGGAACGTAAGCACGCAAGTTGAACCAACACATATATTGAATTATCACATTTAAGTGATTTCTTACCGATAGCCGACTCCCTCGTACCTGCATAAAATACAGGATAATATGATATTCTTACTCTGTCTGCACATAACATTCATTAGCATGTATCCTGACTACATGACCACTGGTGGTTGTGCACCATATCGACGTGCCATATAGGACTTCATAGGGTATAGGATGTGCCTTTCACCAGGTTGCGAGCCCGAATGAGGATCCCAATATCGTGCTACCAAAGCACCAATTCCTCCTAGGCCGACTCGATCCCACCGCCGCGGGTACCGTTCGAGGAAATCCTTGTATACAAGTACGTCTATGGTCATGCGAATGCGTGTCCGACCCGATCGTGTTCGAAGTCGCATGATACAATAATAAGATAAAAAAAGGCAACAGTTCATCATCTCATCTTTCCAATATTTCCACCTGTTTACTTGGTGATCTCAATGATCCCAAGCCTCATCATTTCTCATTGCATCAATCATTGCAACATTTCTCATATCATTCCTTTCTAAGAGGAACAAATAACATTTCATTCATATCGATAGGACCTGCATCATTTTATTTATATCATAGGGACAGTATTCTTTCTTTCATTGCTTATGAGGAAGCAAGCAACAGCAACAGTTATGCAGAATGTACATGATTGAGGTGTTTCTTTCAATTCTTTGTGTTAATAGTATAGCCAGTTCATTACTCATGTATCCTTTTCATAGCATCTCATTACTCAAGTATTCATTGCTTATACATTATTAACCGAAGGGACGTTATCAATTCATTTCAAGCATCAAGTCGTATTAGCAGTTCGAGTGTGATTCATTCAGCAGCTCAATAATTCTTAACATAAGCATCTCTATTATTCGACAACCAAAACAAGGAACATTTAGGGACAATTCATAGTATCACATTATTCCATTTATTAAGCATGCAGGAATAAGGAGGAAGGAGGACAGTTCCACTTGCCTGCATAAAAGGGTCTTCCTGCTCCAAATCCCGCTAAGCGTAGCTCCACCAGCGAGCCACGTTCCAATACCCATTCCGTCTAGCCAGCTAAGAGAGACTGCATCAGTCTCAATTCTCCTGATTCCCAAGATAAGTCACGGTCCAACATTCTGATAGCATCCAACAAGCCTACCCAAATACCTCGTGCGGAGCGGGGCATTACATATTATACCACTCAGAAAAAGTTTTGTCCTCGAAACTTAAGGAAACAACTATTTCTACTAGATTCTCTTAGTCACAATGAGTTACTCATTCAGCTTCAATTCAATATTCATTTTAGTCCACTCGGTCATTTTCAAAATAGCTATCAAATTGTATCATTTTTACCCATCAACGATTCAATCCATCTTTCTCTTTTCCAAATACTTGCAACTTTTTATTGATTCACCAACATTTTTCTTACATTCTAACTTGGTCGCAACACATCACTTCGTTTGGATCCATACACATATTTCAGGCGTCCCCAAAATATATGCATTTCAGCCAAAGTCCGTACTAGTGCGATAAATTCTTCCCACAATATTATCTCAGTCGCAACCTATCACTTCGGCTGGATCCATACACATATTTTAGGCGTCCCCAAAACATATGTACTTCAGCCAACTTCCATGATAGCATAATTCGATCAGCCACGATATAACTCTCTTTCCCAAATCAGACTTAGCATCCTTTCAATTGACTTATCACTTTATTCACTTGTCACAATCACTATCTTCCAGGCCACAACACTTAATATTCGGGACAGCTCTCCATCCAATCATACTATTTTTAACATTCGGTCAAGGGTCTAACTTAGAGCCAATCATGTCAAGAGTTCACAACATGTAATCATATTCCTTTCCAAATCCAATAATATTTTTTACCGAGGCAATTCATCTTTTTTTCTAAAAGATACAATCCAACATCACCAACTATCGATTACCCGAGTAAGGGTATAGTTCTATGCAGCAGTCAAGGTTAACCCAGCTATACAACTGTAGATACCGATCCAACATTCCCGTCATGAGCAATCAATTCCATCTCATGGAATAATCCACTACTCGATACATATAACTCAAGTCTCATCCCACAATTCTAGTTTCCGCTATAGACCGACATATAATCCTCAAGGGTCAAACATCTCTAAGGTTCATATTGAAGCATACATACAACATATCATTCTTAAGTCGCACTCATCACCATCTCTTGTTCAATGCCACAGGGTCATTCTATGGGTCGCCAACAGCCATCTATTATTTGGTCCAGTCTTAATGGTTAGCTATACTGACAGCTATACCTAATCATTCAGGTGACTCCCCTAGAGTGGACGGCTACTAGGGATCATGCTAGTTTCTTATTCTTAGGGTCAATAAGAAACTGACAGTTCTAAGGAACTCTACCCAAACCTATGGGTATCAACTCAGTCTGAATACTAATCTCTATTGTCGGCTATGCCAACAATTGGTAAGTCCTCAATTGGTCACTAGGGTCAAGTCTATCTATCCAAGGTCTTCCTCAAGAAAATAATTCCCATAGAGGCTCATTCTAGACTTACCCAACGATCGACTAAGATCGATCTATTAATATTACGGTCAATTCCTAACCCGATATACAATTCTCATCGTTCTAATAATCCATCAAGTAAATCCCTAATGATTAAATTTTTATTTCAAATCCTTTGTACTCATACGAACCCATAAGCCAAGGCTAACTATTCAAGGGTCATCGATTCCGATAGTCTTAACATAACTATGGAATTATACTATTTTTATCTGTATGACAAAGTCACACCACCAAGTTATAAGCCAACAATCTATATCCCAACCAACAATCACTTATACCGATATTATCCAACACATTTACAATTTCTCGTTCCCATTCATTTCTCAATCATCAAACTATCTTATGGGCATTCTTAATTCTTATGCAGCAAGGGTCGAGTAGTTCATTCCTTTTAATCCGACAATTTATGTATCACTTAACCATCCTCTAGGCAACACAAATAGTCAAGGTGGCTACTTGTTACTTTTCTAGTACAATTCAATTCCTCAGCATACATGCACATATGCAACGACTATCCTTTGGTTATCAAGATGGATTAACATCTATTACACCTTAGGGTCAAGGCACAATTTCTAATATTCTTTTGGTTCACCGACAATATTTCTAGAACTTTTCAGCTTAGTAACCAACATTGTATTAGCCACATAATTTGCATCCAACCATTCGAAATCAACATTCAGATATTTTAAGCCACAACATTCTCTAGCCAAATCCATTTACCCATATCATACTAACTATCTTACTAGTCTGAGTCATCACTCGACTAAACAATTTCTAACCAAGCCACCTGTTACAATTCCGATAATCTCGCTACCCAACATAGAATCACCGTCAGGGGACACTCGAGTCATCTAGTAATAATACATGACTCCCAGCTAAGTCTCGGCACTACCCAGTACCCCCAGATAGTCTCATTGCTATTCTATAGAAAGGGTCAACATACATCTCGTTCTGAGGTGGTAGAGGCAATATACCACTCAGAAACGAAGTCATCCTTAAACAATACCCACTCCATCTATTCCGGGCATTCATGATCTATAATGATCACAATACTTAACCAACATCTCGGGATCTCAATATCGCAAACCAATATTCTTAGGGTCTCGAAAGCAGTAGCCAGCACACATGAGTCAATTCACCAATTCTGTTGAACTCATCCTTCAATTATTTCATTCCCAAATTCTTTTCCAACATCACATGCAATTCTCAACTTGTTGCAGCATACATAGCCATTTCCTTTATTCCCACATTTCCAAACAGCATTCACAATATAGCATACTATGGCATCGAGTCATTGTTGGGTTATTTGTGTCCAAACCAACAACAATCATTCATTTAGGGGCATCACAATGTATATAGACTTATTGTATGGAACATCCAGTGAGCAGCCAAGAGGGTCAACGAACTTTCAAGCACAGATAACATAAGGATGATTACCGAACAACAATAGCATAATCGCGGAAGCAATCTTTGATTTAATCGCGGAAGCAACGTTGAGTGATCGCGGAAGCAACTTTGGTTAATTACCGATGCAACTTTGATTTAAAATGAATAAAAAAAGAGACCAAGGACATAAAGCCGTGCTCTGATACCAATTTGTCACGCCCCGATTCGTAGAGTCATTTATTGACAAATTTTTATCTCTTGGAATCGATCGTCCTCGCTTGGGCGTGATGCCGTACAAGTCTGGTATTGCACTTGTACAAGGCAAAGACGGTACATAGGTGATAATTCTTCAAAATAGGAACACATTACAGTGGCAGAAGCAGACAAATTAAAGTTAGTGAGGACAATCTTTCTCATTGAATAGAAGTACATCACTTCTTTATGGCAGCAGAGATAAAAGGATAACTTGAAGTCACACAGAGATATATAGAACTATATTCTCTTTATTGATAATTGAAGAAGAGTACAAGACTTGTATTGAAGTACAATATTTACAGCACATCTCACTTTACATTGAAAGCCAACTGAACAATGCTATACAGCTTATATTTGATATTTGGATACATTTGGATTACAACTCGATATACCGACTTGGCTTACAATCTCACTGGTATAACTGATTTCAATGTTCCATACATTATGCCCTTTATAAACAGAAGACGTCATCTTGTGCAAGGAGAGCTTCTGTGTGCCCAACAAATCTTCGATGCCGCGGGACCAATCAAGCCAATCTTCGTATGTAGAATATCCCAAGCACGAGCACCTGCCCACAAAACGTGGGTCAGCACATCATCTATGTACTGGCGAGCAGAATCCAACCCACTCTCATAAACCAACATTAAAGTGATCATTTAAGCAAACATTTATTAGTATGATCTTTCTACTTGGGGCCTAGCATCGGTTTACAGTTCATGGGTAAAAATCAGAGTGAAGCATGTAAACATATTCTTAATAGCATTCATGTGGACATATCATTTTAGCATTCTTGGTGTTATCATGCAAAGGCATCATTGAGGCATACTAAGTATTATCATGAAAAGGCATCATTGAGGCATCGTTAACATTAACATCTTAAACATGTTATAACAGTTCTCACTTCAAGCATCACTTAGCATGTATGTTGTGTTTGAGCAATGATTATAGCATGGCATCTTTCTAGCATACTTAATTTAACATGTTAAGCAGGATCTCATACTGAAAGGCTACATACAGCATCATTTACTTATTTGGAACGTAAGCACGCAAGTTGAACCAACACATATATTGAATTATCACATTTAAGTGATTTCTTATCGATAGCCGACTCCCTCGTACCTGTATAAAATACAGGATAATATGATATTCTTACTCTGTCTGCACAGAACATTCATTAGCATGCATCCTGACTATATGACCACTGGTGGTTGTGCACCATGTCGACGTGCCATATAGGACTTCATAGGGTATGGGATGTGCCCTTCACCAGGTTGCGAGCCCGAATGAGGATCCCAATACCGTGCTACCAAAGCACCAATTCCTCCTAGGCCGACTCGATCCCACCGCCGCGGGTACCGTTCGAGGAAATCCTTGTATACAAGTACGTCTATGGTCATGCGAATGCGTGTCCGACCCGATCGTGTTCGAAGTCGCATGATACAATAATAAGATAAGAAAAGGCAACAGTTCATCATCTCATCTTTCCAATATTTCTACCTGTTCACTTGGTGATCTCAATGATCCCAAGCCTCATCATTTCTCATTGCATCAATCATTGCAACATTTCTCATATCATTCCTTTCTAAGAGGAACAAATAACATTTCATTCATATCGATAGGACCTGCATTATTTCATTTATATCATAGGGACAGTATTCTTTCTTTCATTGCTTATGAGAAAGCAAGCAACAGCAACAGTTATACAGAATGTACATGATTGAGGTGTTTCTTTCAATTCTTTGTGTTAATAGTATAGCCAGTTCATTACTCATGTATCATTCTCATAGTATCTCATTACTCAAGTATTCATTGCTTATACATTATTAACCGAAGGGACGTTATCAATTCATTTCAAGCATCAAGTCGTATTAGTAGTTCGAGTGTGATTCATTCAGCAGCTCAATAATTCTTAACATAAGCATCTCTATTATTCGACAACCAAAACAAGGGACATTTAGGGACAATTCATAGTATCACATTATTCCATTTATTAAGCATGCAGGAATAAGGAGGAAGGAGGACAGTTCCACTTGCCTGCATAAAAGGGTCTTCCTGCTCCAAATCTCGCTAAGCGTAGCTCCACCAGCGAGCCACGTTCCAATACCCATTCCGTCTAGCTAGCTAAGAGAGACTGCATCAGTCTCAATTCTCCTGATTCCCAAGATAAGTCACGGTCCAACATTCTGATAGCATCCAACAAGCCTACCCAAATGCCTCGTGCGGAGTGGGACATTACAGTTGGCCCGGCCCGTTCAGGCCCGGACCGGTCAGGCCAGCCCGAACCGGCCCATAAAGCCCGGTTTAGTTGGTTTTGATGTTTTTTTAAAAAATTTATGACCGTTGGGGGGGTGGGTTTGACGAAATTGCCCCCACTATATGACCGTTTTTGGGAATATTTTGGTCATTTTGTCAAAAATGACCAAAAAACCTTTACAACAACTACATTTGGAGGGTAAGGGGGATAATTTGGCTAAAAAAATTCTATAAATAGCTAACTTTGGTTGTACGTATTTTCAGTATACGTATACAGAATCCTGATACGTATTTTTATTCTCCTGTCTTGCTAGCTAACTTTGGTTTAATCTTATTTAGGTTCATCATGGCATATCTTGGTTTGACTTGGTTCATTATTGGTTTGGTTTGGTTTAATTTAGTTCATCATGATAAACCCCCTACCTACCACCATCTCCCTTTATAAACCCACCCACTTTTCTCTCTCTTCATTATTCTCCATAACTTCTTCTTCTCCATTAAAACCTCTCCCCCTCCATAGGCAAGTGCATCTTACTTTCACTTGAGAACCCATTTTGATGGTTCCAATGGCTTCTTAGCATGATTCTAAACTACTTTAGAACTTGAAAAATTTTATTTTGGTGCATGGATTTTTGTAGATCTAGGAAATTACTATTTTTGGATTTTTGAATTTTTGATCTATGTAACTTCTTCATTTGCATGTTTTGATAGTTCCATGTCATAGAAAATTTCGTTCTACCCCATTTTGACCTAAGAAAGTCCGAATTTGGACTCCGGACGGAGATTTGGCAGAGTTTCGAAGTTTTCGGCATGGTTCGTTCTTCTCGGATACGTCGGAAAGACGAACAGTGCACTGCTTGGGCGCATGGACTTGTCATGCGCCCAAAGCAGTCTCCCCACTCTAGTGGGCACATATGCCATCATGTGGGCGCATAGTGTGCCACATGTAGGCACATAGACTCGTATTGGCGCATAAGCCTTCACGACTTGTCACCTTGCATCATTCACCCCTAGCCTTTGGCCACAAGGGGTTCAACCCATGCTTGGGCGCATAGGGCATACCCCTTTGGGTGCATAGAGTGTTCCCTCCTTCTAGTGGGCGCATACCTATAGCCTGTGTGGGTGCATGACTTGTGTATGGCACATGGCCTTCACACGTAATACACAAACACCTTTTTCCCTTCCTTGGCACTTGGCCATGTAAGTGCCTTGGCCATATTGGCACACATGCTTGCGTGCATAGCCTGCCCATATGGGCGCATGGAGGCAGCCTCCCTTGGGTGCATAAGCCCCCTGCACTTGGGCACATGGAAGCCATGACCCTCATGCTTTGGCTTTTGCATGTCTTGGCTTATTGCATCTTTTAAGACTTGTGATTTTATGCGATTTTCTTGCGATTGATCTTCATGACACGACACGACTCGTGGGTGCCATGGCTAGGCATGGCACGACTCGACACGGTACGACTTGTGCAAGTCGCAGTATGACTTGGCACGATTAGCACAATTTTGTTTGATCATGACGCGGCTTTCTATGTTTTTGCTAATATAGAGACACGACACGACTTGTGCAAGCCGTGGCACGGCTTAGCACGATTTGGCATATATGTGGCCTTCATGTAGGCACATAGAACCCCGTGGGCGCATAGCCTTAGGGCACACAATGATTTGGCATTTTCCTCTTTTTTCCATAATATGTACTTTCTTCTATATGCTGCCATGTCCTTTGGCTTTATTACATTTCATGCTCTAAGCAATGTTGTCTTTCTTACATCAGTGGCCCGTTAGGATACACTCGGGATATGTCTCTTCTGCTTACATGATGATATGTGATATGATCATAACCATGATATATGAACACGAAATGTTGATTGATATGTAATGAACCATGAAGGCGGCCCGTTGTGGCGCATTCTTAACAAGTAACAAGTACAAGTAACATGACATGATGGTGACCCGTTGTGGTGCACCCCTGACAAGTAATCTTGACAGATAACTCATGAACGCTGTTGCGACAGCTAACTAGACATGCTAGTAAACTCTCATGATACCGTGGGTGATGGTATTGAATGTGCTTGTATAAGCTACCAGTCTGTTTCGTATCATGTCTAGGACTTGTGTCCCTGGTTACCACGGTCAGGGATTCATACTGAATCTGACTAGGTTAATGACTAGATTGATCAAGTAGTTCATATAGAGAGGTATTCCGGCAACAAGTAATCACGTTATCTGGACGCCTTTCATGATGGACTTGTAGCCTGCCGACGAGTAGGACACATTTCTAGCTCACTGTTATGTGAAGCACTTCAAGCAACGATTACTAAGCACACTGTCATGTGTTGCACTCAAGTCACCTAACAAGTCAAGACAACTCTTAACATGAACCTTGTGTCTGGATAACCTGGATAGTCTGCAGGGCTTGTGGCCGTAGGAAATCCTCATTGCATCTTGCTAGTAACTAGGCTTATGATAATCCTAGTTAGTTAAAGTATCAAGCTGTACTCTTGCTTGGCCGTGAATGTTGGATGGAGTCCCATCTTGTCTAGTCTTGTCTAGATCCAGTACATGGCTATCTCAGAACATGATTGTGTATGCCTTACTTTACTGATAATTGGTTAGCGACTAAGTTTCGTTCAGGTGAAGGGTTACAACCCCGGTCCTTGTTTGGTTTACGGGTTGTAACTTGGTTACCGGAATAGTCCTTTAGTTATATTATCGTTTATCACCTGTGTACTCTAACTCATGTCTATTGTTATTTCATCTATAACGTTGTGTGCTAATGTGCTAGTTTTAGTTCTTAAGTGTAGCCTCCTTTGTGGCACTTGCTCTTCCTGGGGTCTGACCCAGCTAGTTTTGTATGGCCAAATTTTGGAGCAGCTTTCGAGGATCTTCCAGCCTTCCTGCCAGATGGTGACCACTAGGCGCAACCCTAGCAACGAGTGGATTTTATTTTGCTCTCCCACTCTATTATAAAATTATTCTTTTGAGACGTTTATCCGTCGAGCAAGTGTTAGCTCGTTTGCAACTTTACTTATTGTCTACCTACGGGCTGTAACATGATTGACAAATCCTAGGGTTGATCATGTATGACTGAAATTCTTGCTAGTCTTCACATTTTGTATGACTAGTTTCATGATCATCTGAATATATAATATATGGAATGCCTTACTTTGTATGTCAGATGATCTACCATCTTGTCACACTTATATGCTTGTTTGAGATTGAGACACTAGGCGTGTTCTTGACCATAGGAGACTGATGGCTTGTAGTAAACTCTCATACATCTAGACAGCCGTGACCCTATTGTGAGGTGAAATTCACTTCAATGTACGTAGCTGGCTGTGTCTGTCTCCCGCTCTCCAGTATTCTGGTTCTGGGGTGTGACACGGTTTAAGTGGTGGCCCATGCAAGTCTTGTAAATCAAGATAGGTGAGGGTTTCACCGGATAGATGTCTCAATCAATACTCGTCCTTGATCTCTACTCGTGTCTTCTAATCTTTCTAAAATCTTGACCAGATCACATGTTTATATCCTTGATCTATCATGGTTTTTCCTTATTGTTCTCTATGTCGTTTCTTCAGCGGCATTGTTTCTGCCGATCAGCAAGGCGGAGCACCTCCAGTGGACCAGCAGCAACCTAGGGACCAAGTCCAGCACTCAAGGATGGCCTCCAGAGTCATGCTTACTGGGGGTCAAGAGCTACCAGTTCAGCCAGTCCAGCCTGTAGAGCCTGATAATGGAACCCTGGTAGGTCTCATCAGGGAGTTGATTGCATCTCCAGATCGTTGGGGCGATGTCCTGTACCAGACAGTACAAGATGCCATGGGCCGTGTTGGTTATCAAAGGAACAATACGGCCAACAGTTTCAAGCGCCTTAACCCTCCCTTCTTCGACGGCAGTGAGAATGCTATTGCAGCTGATGCGTGGCTCCAGGACACTGAGATTATCTTGGATGCAGCCAAGACTCTAGAAGGAGAGAAGGTAGCTGTAGTGCGCCTGCAGTTATTGGACCTAGCCTGCACCTGGTGGGCGATGATAGCAGTTGGGTTGGCAACGCCTGTTCCATGGGCAGTATTCAGTGACAAGTTTCAGATCAAGTACTTTGATGCTGTAGCTCAGCATGACCTACAGACGAGGTTCACCAATCTCAGGTAGATAAGCAGGACGGTCGATGGATATGCGGCTGAGTTTTTAAGACTGAGTCGGTTTGCTTCCACCTTGGTGACAACCGAGTTTGACCGAGCACAGCGGTTCCAGCAGGGACTCCACCTAGAGATCATTCTAGCAGTAGACCAGTTTGAGCATCAGACTTTTGATGCTATTTTGTGAGCAGCTAGGAGGCATGAGTATACCTCCCAGAGAATAGTGGACAAAACTGAGAGACGAAAGCGGTCCCATGGTCAGATGACCCAATTCTCAGCACTAGCCCAGGTAGCTAGGGCCTTGACCATTGGAGCTCTGAGGATGGCGGCATCAGTTACGTCGGTTCAGCATTCGACTTCGACGTATCCTCAGCAGCAGAAGCGGAGGCAGTCTTCCACAATGGGCTGCATTCATTGTGGGTAGCCAGGGTATGTAGTATCAGAATGTCGCCGAGCACAAGGATTGTATTTGGTGTGTGGGGCATCGGATAACATGGTAGGGTCCTGCCTCCAGAGAGCCGGTTCATCCTCATCGGTCCAGACTAGTCCTTCGGTGAGGGGACCAGCACCAGTGCAGCAGTAGCAGTACCAGCCTCCGAGGTTATTGTCGCCTCAGACTCAAGCATTCCAGCAGCAGAGACCACAGCAGTATGCCCAAGCTCAGATTCAGAACCGCCAGAGAGGTTTCCAGCAGAGGAGAACAACACCCAGAGGGCAAGGTCAGGTGATGGCTTTGACCATAGAGGAGGAGTTGGCATCAGGTGAGGTGGTGGCAGGTACCATTTTTGTCAACTCTTTTCCTACATCAGTATTATTTAATTCGGGTGCATCGCATTCATTTATGGTTGTACGATTCGCAACACGGATAGGACTGGAGTCCGAGTCATTATCTGTAAGGCTCAATATAGTTACTGGTAGCGGTCTTGTAGGAGTAGATAGAGTGTTTTCCTCGTGTCGAATCGTAGTTAGCGGTAGAGAGTTTCCTGCTAGGTTGATAGAATTTTCGATGGCCGATTATGATATGGTCCTAGGGATGGATTGGTTGAGGGACCAGTATGCTAGAATAGATTGCCATATCGGTAAGATTATTTTTAGTATTCCTGGTGAGCTAGAGTTTTTATTTCTTCGAGGCGGAGTAGAACCTTCTTCCCCAGCATTACGGATGGCAATAGCAGCAGCAGTTCAGCTTCCCAGAGTTGTAAAAGAGTTTCCTCACGTATTTTCCGAAGAACTTCCAGGCAGGCCCCTAGAGAGAGATCGAGTTCACCATTGATTTGATTCCCGGATCAGCACCAGTGTCAGAGAGAGTCTACAAGATGGTACCTTCAGAGTTGGAGATCTTGTACAAGATGATTGAAGAACTTAGAACCAAGGGACTCATTTGTGCTAGCGGATCACCTTAGGGAGCTTCGATGCTTCTTGTGAAAAAGAAGGATGGTACGTCAAGATTATGTGTTGATTATCGTACCTTGAACTCTGTAACAATCAAGAACAGATACCCTCTACCAAGGATAGATGACTTGTTTGATCAGCTCAGAGAAGCGGCAGTATTCTCGAAGATTGACTTGCGATCAGAAGACAGCATTCAGATCGAGGTATGGACATTGGAAGTTCTTTGTTATGCCATTTGGAGCGACCAATGCGCCAGCCGTATTCATGGATCTCATGAATCGTATCTTCATGCCCTATTTGGACCAGTTCGTGATAGTGTTTATAGACGACATCTTAGTCTATAGCAAGAGTAAAGCGGAGCATGAGCAGAATCTCCGTGTAGTTCTTCAGATTCTCAGGGTTCACCAGTTGTACGCGAAGTTCAGTAAGTACGAGTTTTGGTTGGATCGTATCTCGTACTTGGGTTACATCATCACCAGAGGTGGAGTAGAAGTGGACCCCCAGAAGATAGGTACCATAGAGACATGGCCAGTTCCCAGCACTATCGCAGAAGTTCAGAGTGTCCTTGGATTGGCCGGCTATTACCGACGGTTTGTATTAGACTTTGCTCAAATTTCAGCGCCATTGACGCAGTTGACCCGTAAGGATGTGCAATTTGCTTGGACAGCAGAGTGTCAGAGTTTATTTGAGAAGTTGAAGCAGAGATTGATGACGGCCTCCATTCTCACTCTTCCCGATGGGACGGAAGGATTTTCAGTTTATTGCGACGCATCCGACAAGGGATTAGGATGTATCTTGATGCAGCATGGTAAGGTAGTAGCTTATACATCATGTCAGCTTCGTGACCATAAGAGGAATTACCCAACCCATGACTTGGAATTAGCAGCAGTAGTTTTTGCATTGAAGCTTTGAGGCATTATTTATATGGAGATCGGATGGAGATTTTCGCCGACCACAAGAGTCTTAAATATGTATTTACCCAAAAAGATCTTAATATGCGTCAGAGAAGATGACTAGAGCTACTTGTGAATTATGACATCAACTTGCAGTATCATCCTGGGAAGGCCAACGAAGTAGCAGATGTATTGAGCAGGAGAGCCGGAGTTTATTTTCTAACAGCACAGCCAGAGTTGTTAGCAGATCTTCAGAAGATGGGTATTGAAGTTGTTCTTCCTTCCAGTGTGGCATTAATGGCCAGTATGCAAGTTCAGTCCAATATAGTTGAGAGGATCGAGTTAGCTCAGTCAGCGGACTCTAAGTTTCAGCGGCTTAGGGCGAAATGTGTAGTAGGGCAAAGATCAAAATTATGTATTCATGAAGATTGTACACTCCGTCATGGGAGAAGTCTTTATGTAGCTAGTAAAGAAATCAGACAGGAGATCATGGCAGAAGCTCACAGTTCTCAGTATTCGATTTACCCTGGTGGTACAAAGATGTATCATGATATCCGACAACATTTTTGATGGAATGGCATGAAGAGGGAGATAGCCTGGTTTGTCTCTCGTTGTTTGGTTTGTCAGCAAGTTAAAGTCGAATATCAGAGACCAGCTGGACTTCTTCAATCCTTACCGATCCCAGAATGGAAATAAGAGCACATTACCATGGATTTTGTAATTGTATTACCTAAATCCTCAGCTGGGAGAGATGCTATCTGGGTTGTAGTTGACAGACTCACGAAGGTAGCTCACTTTATCCCTTTCAGAATCGGTCAGTCGATGGATCAGCTTGCAGAGATGTACCTCAGGCAGATAGTCAGATTGTATGGAGTACCAGTCAGTATTGTGTTCGACAAAGATTCGAGATTCATATTGTACTTTTGGTGGAGTCTTCAAGAGAGTTTGGGGACTCATCTCAAGTTCAGTTCAGCCTACCATCTGCAGACAGATGGTCAGTCAGAACTTACGATCCAGACTCTGAAAGATATGCTGCAGTCATGTACACTCGACTTCGGTAGTTCCTGGGAAGATCACCTGCATCTCATGGAGTTCTCGTATAACAGCAGTTTCTAGGCCAGTATCCGGATGGCACCCTTTGAAGCCTTGTACGGCAGAAAATGCAGATCTCCTTTAGCTTGAGATGATATCGATAAGAGGCAAATGCTTGGACCAGAGATGGTAACGCAGACTATTGAGGTGGTCAGACAAGTTAGAGATCATCTTCGAGTCACACAAGATCGCCAGCGTCATTGGGCCGATTCTCATCGGCGTCCCCTTGAGTTTCTGTCGACGATCATGTATTCCTTAGGATCTCGCCAACCCGTGGCGTCATTCGTTTCGGCGTACGGGGAAAGCTCAATCCTAGGTATATATGGTCTTTGATATTCTAGAGCGAGTAGGTGATGTATCCTATCGTCTCACTCTTCCACCGTCGTTACGTAAGGTGCATGATGTCTTCCATGTATCCCAATTATGACGGTATATTCCAGATCCGAGTCATGTTCTTGATCATTCGGAATTGGTTGTTGGTACCAACCTTTCGTATGAGGAAAGACCCGTGTCCATATTGGACCGAAGATAGAAGATACTCAAGAACAAGTCTATCAAGTTAGTCCATGGTGCTTGGGGTCATCACTATTTGGGTGAGTCAACGTGGGAGCGTGAGGATGATATCCGATCACGATATCCCGACCTGTTTGACTCATGAGGTATAATGTCTTTCTTATGCCTTATGCCTTCAACTTCCTTGCTTGCATGAGTGGTTGCTTGATTAATTGCTTAGTTATAACTTTCCTGTGATTAGTATAGCTTGCTTGACATCTCTAGCCTCTTGATTAAATTTTGAGTACCGAATTCTTTTAAGGTGGGTAGAGTTGTCACCCTCATTTTCCGTTGTACGTATTTCCAGTATACGTATACGGAATCCTGACACGTATTTTTATTCTCCTGTCTTGCTAGCTAACTTTGGTTTAATCTTGTTTAGGTTCATCATGGCATATCTTGGTTTGACTTGGTTCATTATTGGTTTGGCTTGGTTTAATTTGGTTCATCATGATAAACCCCTACCTACCACCATTCCCCTTTATAAATCCACCCACTTTTCTCTCTCTTCATTATTCTCCATAACTTCTTATTCTTCATTAAAACCTCCCCCCTCCATAGGCAAGTGCATCTTGCTTTCACTTGAGAACCCATTTTGATGGTTCCAATGGCTTCTTAGCATGATTCTAAACTACTTTAGAACTTAGAAATTTTCATTTTGGTGCATAGATTTTTGTAGATCTAAAAAATTACTATTTTTAGATTTTTGAAGTTTTGATCTATATAACTTCTTTATTTGCATGTTTTGATAGTTCCATGTTGTAGAGAATTTTGTTCTACCCCATTTTGACCTAAGGAAGTCCGAATTTGGACTCCGGACGGAGATTTGGTGGAGTTTCGAAGTTTTCGGCCATGGTTCGTTCTTCCCGGATTCGTCGGAAAGACGAACAGTGCACTGCTTAGGCGCATGGACTTGTCATGCGCCCAAAGCAGTCTCCCCACTCTAGTGGGTGCATATGCCATCATGTGGGCACATAGTGTGCCACATGTAGGCGCATAGACTCGTATTGGCGCATAAGCCTTCACGACTTGTCACCTTGCATCATTCACCCTTTGCCTTTGGCCACAAGGGGTTCAACCCATGCTTGGGAGCATAGGGCATACCCCTTTGGGCACATAGAGTGTTCCTCCCTTTTAGTGGAAGCATACCTATAGCGGGGGGGGGGGGGGGTTCATGACTTGTGTATGGCACTTGGCCATGCAAGTGCCTTGGCCATGTTGGCACACATGCTTGGGCGCATAGCCTGCCCATATGGGCGCATGGGGGCATCCTCCCTTGGGCGCATAAGCCCCCTTCACTTGGGCACATGGAAGCCCATGACCCTCATGCTTTGGCTTTTGCATGTCTTGCCTTATTGCATATTTTAAGACTTGTGATTTTCTTGCGATTTTCTTGCGATTGATCTTCATGACACGACACGACTCATGCGTGCCACGGCTAGGCATGGCACGACTCGACATGGTACGACTTGTGCAAGTCGTAGTACGACTTGGCATGACTTGGCACGATAAGCACGATTTTGTTTGATCATGACACGGCTTTCTATGTTTTTGCTAATATAAAGACACATCACGACTTGTGCAAGCCGTGGCATGGCTTAGCACAATTTGGCGTATATGTGGCCTTCTTGTAGGCATGTAGAACCCCGTGGGCGCATAGCCTTGGGGCACACAATGATTTGATATTTTTCTCTTTTTGCCATAATATGTACTTTCTTCTATATGCTTCCATGTCCTTTGGCTTTATTATATTTCATGCTCTAAGCTATGTTGTCTTCCTTACATCGGTGGCCCGTTAGGGTGCACTCAGGATATGTCTCTTCTGCTTACATGATGATATGTGATATGATCATAACCATGATATATGAACACGAAATGTTGATTGATATGTAATGAACCATGAAGGCGGCCCGTCGTGGCGCGCTCCAAACAAGTAACAAGTACAAGTAACATGACATGATGGTAACCCGTTGTGGTGCACCCCTGACAAGTAATATTGACAGATAACTCATGAACGTTGTTGCGACAGCTAACTGGACATGCTAGTAAACTCTCATGACACCGTGGGTGATTGTATTGAATGTGCTTGTATCAGCTACCAGTCTGTTTCACATCATGTCTAGGACTTGTGTCCCTGGTTACCACGGTCAGGGATTCATACTGAATCTGACTAGGTTAATGACTAGATTGATCATGTAGTTCATATAAAGAGGTATTCCAGCTACAAGTAATCCCGTTATCTGGACGCCTTTCCTGATGGACTTGTAGCCTGCCGACGAGTAGGGCACATTTTTAGCTCACTGTTATGTGGAGCACTTCAAGCAACGATTACTAAGCACACTGTCATGTGTTACACTCAAGTCACCTAACAAGTCAAGACAACTCTTAACATGAACCTTGCGTCTGGATAACCTGGATAGTCTGCAGGGCTTGTGGCCGTAGGGAATCCTCATTGCATCTTGCTAGTAACTAGGCTTGTGATAATCCCAGTTAGTTAAAGTATCAAGTCGTACTCTTGTTTGGCCGTGAATGTTGGATGGAGTCCCATCTTGTTTAGTCTTGCCTAGACCCAGTACATGGCTATCTCAGAACATGATTGTGTATGCCTTACTTTACTGATAATTGATTAGAGACTAAGTTCCGTTCAGGTGAAGGGTTACAACCCCGGTCCTTGTTTGGTTTGTGGGTTGTAACTTGGTTACCGGAATAGTCCTTTAGTTATCTTATCGTTTATCACCTGTTTACTCTAACTCATGTCTATTGTTATTTCATCTATAACGTTGTGTGCTAATGTGCTGGTTTTAGTTCTTAAGTGTAGCCTCCTTTGTGGCACTTGCTCTTTCTGGGGTCTGACCCAGCTGGTTTTGTATAGTCAGATTTTGGAGCAGCTTCCGAGGATCTCCCAGCCTTCCTGCCCGATGGTGACCACTAGGCGCAACCCTAGCAACGAGTGGATTTTATTTTGCTCTTTTACTCTATTGTAAAATTATTCTTTTGAGACGTTTAGCCACTGAGCAAGTGTTAGCTCATTTGCAACTTTACTTATTGTCTGCCTACGGGCTGTAACATGATTGACAAATCCTAGGGTTGATCACGTATGACTAAAATTCTTGCTAGTCTTTCCTTTTTGTATGACTAGCTTCATGATCATCTGAATATGTAATGTATGGGACGCCTTACTTTATATTTCTGATGATCTACCATCTTGTTACACTTACATGCTTGTTTGAGATTGAGACACTAGGCGTGTTCTTGACCATAAAGGACTGATGGCTTGTAGTAAACCCTCATCCATCTAGACAGCCATGACCGTATTGCGAGATAGGATTCACTTCAATGTACGTAGCTGGCTGTGTCCGTCCCCCGCTCTCCAGTATTCTGGTTCTGGGACGTGACATCAATCGTCGAAAAAAAATGTGTCGGGACTGTAGGTCAGTCGTCGAGGCAACCTTGGTTTGGGCTCTGCAAAAGAAGTATAAAAAGTAGAAGAAGTTAAGCAAAGAAAACTAAGTTGTGATGATTAGGCCATGCATTTACGTGAGTCTAGAAGAAGCCGTCGTAGGTGCGTGGTCATGGACAACTTGTCGACAAGGGCGATGGTTCTTCGGATCGACAACCTTGGGCCAGGGACCGATCCGACCTACGAAAAATAGATTTTAGCCGAGCTTGGTATGAAGCAACCTGTAGTTCGGGGACTTGCATCGGAGATCGTTACTTGTGGTGCAAGGATCCCGTTTAGCAGGCTATGTCCACGATGGCTAGTTAATGCCAGCAACCTTTCATATAGATAAGTTGGCTTGCTGAGCGGCAATCCGCATGCATGATGTCGGTCGATTCTAAGGAAATATAAGCACGACACGATTTGTGTTAAGAAGGTATGCGTGCACGATCTACACCATGATTCAGGAGCCTAGGGTTTGGCTAAGTAAAGACCCGTGCTTCGAAACGAGATCTGGCGTCAAGTGTTAAGTCTTCGACATAGAGTTGCATAAGTAAGATTTGAGTTATTTCGAGCTAAGTCGAGAAGGGCCGTAGGGCAAGTTTGGTTAAGTTATGTTGAGTTGCAGGAAACGACCTCGAAATACGAGGCATGATCGCGTTGTCACAACACAAGTATAGGCAAGACTAAGTGGGGCGGCACTGTCTCAGAGTTTCATGGCACGATCAAGTCGTTGCATCCCAAAAGTATGGTACGAAAGACAAGTATGAGTCGGTGCGTTGACGTTGCAAGCACGAGAAAGGTCTAGAGGCAAGGATAAAGAAGTTATCGGTGTGATAGCACGGTGATGGTCTAGAGACACAAAATAGGCCAAGGCGTCGGTCCTAAAACTAATCCTAAGGCAAGACTAGAAAGAGAATTGAAAAGAATGGACTATATTGCACAAAGTAAATTAACATGTTGGCTTTGTATGGGTGGACGAGGAGCTCACACCACCAGTACAGTTGAGTACTGACACCCACACAGTATTTATGTGCAGGCACAAGTAGAAGCTCATGGAACGGAGCTCGCTTGGATGCATCGAGGTACGGAGTTCCTTGGCAATTCGAGGCGTGCGGCCGCACGGAGACTGGACTTATACAGGACATAATGTATGGACGTCGCCTTCCGAAGCATCCGCTGGCTCAAGACTTGTATTGAGAGATGAGAGAGAGCTGAGTGACTTGTAATATAAGAAGAGTGAACTTGAGTGATTGTAATCTTGGCCTTGCACCCCATTGTAACCTTTTCAATATCGATAAAGAGCCTCTTTTGAATAACTTGAGTGATTGTAATCTTCGCCTTCCGAAGCATCGCCGGTGGCCCAGTGTCGAACGACCGCCGCAGTCGAGCGCACAACTCAGGAGAGCTTTCCTCTCTCCGTCGGTCACCTTCACGAGCCTGATTCGCCCCTTCTCCAACGGCCAGCGCCCAACTTTACCGTGCGACTCCGTCTCCTCCTCCGGTATGCTCCTCACTCACTTTTTTGCTCACCTCTCAACCCTCTCTTTACTGAACTTATATTCTCTCTCCCCCCTTCAAAGTTTCTTTTCTTCACTCAAGTTTTATTGATTGAAAGAGGAACACAGTACTGCTGTGTTGATAAATATGGCTAATTCGTGTTTTGTCTTTTAGCATTGGTTATTATATGGGTTTTTGTTGGATGTTAGTACATTAACTACTGGAAAGATAGTATAACATCTTTATGATTATGAGTTAATATTATTTTTATAAATAATACTAATATTTTCCTTGTCTGCCTTTCAAATTTTATTATTAGTTTATTTTATTAATGTTAAGGAGAGTGTTAACAAAATAATAGGAAAGTATCTTTAAAATTATTATATCACTATATACAGTAAATATGTTTGTACAAAATGACTTGTAGTATTTAAAGGTTAATATTTTGTTAGGTTATTAAATATTCAAAAAGGAAAAAGTTATTTTTATAATTTTGGGCTTGGCTCCGCATTTATTTTTGATTTGGTTTAGAAAAACTAAAATTTCATATTTTAAAATTAATAATAATAGATATTTGGACCTAAAATAAAAATATAGTATTTCCGGTCTAATTAAATTATGTTCTATTCTAAACGATTTTTATAGTAGCATATCCCTAAAAACAATTGATTAACTAATATATATATATATATATATATATATATATATATATATATATATATATATATATATATATATATATATATATAGTTTTCAAATGATGATTTTTGGTATTGAAAAGGTGGTTGAATTTCTTGTATTTCTCATATTATTATTTAAACATATTTTTATGGATTTCCTTAATTACAAACAAATTATAAATATTTTCTAAATATATTTTTCGAATTATTATAAATATTTTCTAAGTATAGCAAGCACTTCCTCCACGAATTCTCGTTGATTACCAATCTTGATAGTAACTGAACATATTTTCTATTTTCTCAAGACTTTGGACCCCTTGACAACAAGCATGACTCTTGGACAAAATGGGACATGTCTGATCATTGCACTACACCAGGCAAGATACCTTGCCATAATTTACTGTTTATAATTAGTCTACATCTTATTTATTGTGTATCACTGTTCATTTATTTCCATTTCTTCTAGCTGTACCATTATACAGTTTCCGATTTACTGCCTACTCAGTGATATTAGCTTACTTTATTTATTATCCTTTGATTGCATATGGACTTAGAGTTAAGGGCTACCATTTGTAGTGTATCGCATATACCTCGACACGGTTGTACCACGAGTGTATGTGAGATGAGTAGCATGTAGAGGTCCTTGCGTTTTGGCTGATCACCGTGCGCATGCATTAGGTTTAACTGCTGATATAGGCATGTTAGGAGACTTAGCAGTTAGTAGAGGTACATGATCGCGGATGCGACTTGATAGGTACATTGGGTGGGGAGAGCAATACCTGACGTATAAGCTTCTTTGCACTTCCCTGATCACCTATGCGCTCCTCTGGAGACGCTGGCTCCAGGTGTCCTCTGACATTTTCCAGAGCGTTATGTGTCACGCCCCGATCCGAGAAATCGCTCGTCCTCGCTAGATTTTACCCGAATCATCGTCCTCGCTGGGTTGTGATGCCGCACGAGCCTGGAGTTGTGTTCGTGCAAGGCAAGATAACGGTTCACATAGTGATTATCTCAAATTCGTAACATAAGCAGTGGAAGGAAACAAAGTATAACACAAGAATCTCTTTTATTCATATGAACTGAAGATTACAAAGGCTCTGAATAGCCCAACATATATGTCAATTGGCTACAACGCTCATGATCTCTCTAGCTCACAAAGGATTACATTGTTCCATGTCGCAAGTCCGAACGCATATGCGGTAGCTCCTCTTGAACGCCAAGGACTCCATGCCTCAGCACGTCCAAGCCAAGCTCCGCCCCGAGCCGAACATACCTGAACCTGCACATAAACTAGTGGAGGATTAGTGCTTTCGTCCTCGCTTCGCACTGATCAAGATCCGCTCGCACCCAAACCAAACACTAAATATCTTTAGTTCAACAAGCATCATTATTTGGTGATCTTTCTATTTAGCCTTAGGATCAGTTTCATGGCAATGTTTATGCATAGAAACTTTATCATAACGTGTCCACTACCGTGTTCCTGCAGCAGATACAGTTAGACATAATATGAACGTAAACATAGTGTTCGTGCTCATCTCCGTCCTATTTTCCATAGCCTGTACTGGTTAGAACACATAAGCTATCATACGATTCGCGCAACCAACCAGTCATAACCGTAAACATATGCATAAGGGTGGCAGGCCCTGCGCCTGCACCCAACTCTCATCTCAGCCCACCGGCCCTTTCTATATGAAGGTCATGGTATTTCGCACCGTAATGGACTTGGCATCTCTTATGTGTAAGCCTACGATCACTTCGATACGGGTTGCTAGCCCAGTATTCGAAGGATCCCAAACTTACGGATATCATAGCTTATCACAGCACTGGACGGTCGTAATCCGTCTGAATGTTGTGCACTATAAATACCACACATAATTCCCTCCTAGGCCAAACGGTCCCGGTGCCCCGGTCGTAACCGTCCGAGGGAAGCCGCACCCGTGCACGGGCCATCCGAGTCCATTGACCATGCAATACACGCCATAGCAAACACACATAACATTCCAACCAAATCCTCTGTTGCATAAACATAGTCTCGATCCATAAACGGTTTCCCGTGCTATAAACATATTCGCGTCTCATAAGCATAATCTACCATTCATATGGGGAGCTCCGTCGGCGTTATGCCCCAACACATCCATATTGATGCATGACACCCAACGGCTTAGACATCTCGTACTTGTATTCAACGCGTACCATTCGTAAGTTATTCTCATAGCATAATTTCGTAGTTACATAGTTCTTTCGTAACATAAGTGCCCAAGGGCACGCTCAGCGTCGTAATCAATGTTCTACGCCTAGTGTTCAATGTTTTCGGAGCCGTGCACATGATGCACATCTCATATTATCTTTCAATGTTCTAGCATCACCGCCCTACTGCGACTCATACACTTGATGCACGTCGCTTCAATTATTCGATTGTTCAATGTTCTACCTTAATGTTCAATACATACTTAGACCTTTCGTCGCCGAGCCACGCTCGCTAACTAGATAACATCTTACGCAACAATGACATATTTTATTAGACGTGAAGGAATAGGGAGAGAGAGTCAAGAACCCGCCCACCTTAAGTCGATACGCCTTGTCGATTTGAAGCGTCTCGCTTCCATAACTCGATCGCATAGCTAACTCCCGGACTTAGCCATTCCTTTGAACTACTCGATTGATTTAGCCTATCGCGCCCATGCCATAATCCATTGCAAGGCCACGATTTGGTTTCGCGGACACTTCATTGCATAAGGCAAAATGCCAACCTCTTATCGTCCAGCGTAAAAGCATAGCCTGCACACCAGATCAACTAAAATCAGTACTTGCTCAACGGGACTTATCCTTTGCATTGATTCGATCCATAGGTTCCAATCGACTCAAAGCTTACCTTTGGCCAACGTAACTCTTGCATCGATTTGTATCGATACTTCATCGGGTCGACGCAACTCTTCGAGTCAATGACTCATCGTAATGCACCGTGCGGAGCGGGGCATTACATAATATACCACTCAAAATTAGGTTCGTCCTCGAACCGAAACCAACACTTAATCCAAGTGCCCCACGTAGATCATTTCACGATCTTGTGCTACTATCGTTGGAATCATACAACTTAGTTTGGATCATACACATATTTTAGGCATCACATCAATATATGCATTTCAGCCAAGCTCAGTTGTAGGATATCGGGACAACTAACAAGCTCAACTTAATCCTCAAGCACCAATCAGTCCGAACTCGACTTAGTCAGATCTCAGCGCCTATTCTCAAATACTTCTCGTATGCAGTATCCCATAACATGCGATCATCTTCCAACATCTTGCACATAACTTAACTCGAAACTATTAGTTCGATCTCATAAGTTTCTCACCGGCCACCTAAATCTCGCATTGCATCGAGTCATTGCGCATCCGATCACAACAATTCTCTGTAACGCCTATTCGCCCAACCGTTTGCCTATCTCTCACATAACTCAAGTCTTTCATCCAATCATTCATAACATTTGGCCTTAACGACATGGACTAAGTCCAACATGTCATAAATTCCTCTGTCTACAATCTGTACTAAGTCTCGTACACAACTATTCCATTACGACCCACTTTCTCAAACTGCCTACGCATCGCATCTGGGGCTACCCCCGCTAGGTAACTTATCCAGACATCGTGCTTAATCTCTTCCGACATAAGAGGTCAACTTGAGTCTACGATGCTCAAAGGCAACAATCTTCTCGACCCAAGGTCTCTTACGATACGCTCATCCCCGATTCTCGACCGAATACGAATCCTTTACTCAATTATGAATCAATCCCGACTAGCTCGTTCCATAACATAGATCGCGTGCCCAACACATGCATAGCCTAACCGTTACTCAAATTGTTTAACGACATAACTCTTAGGTTCGTTCTACTATCCGTCGCTCTCGCGCATTGCAAAATTCTTGTAATCGCCTTACCGCGTCATTACGCTAAGCACGTTCCTCAACATTTATTTGATCGTCGACTAGCCAACAACTCAAATACTTATTTGATCGACCGTAACTCTCTAACCATATCGATCTAGTCGAAGGCTACTCGCTAACTTCCGAAACACGATACTCACTCGCTTAGACTTATCCTTAACATGTACTACATCATTCCTCCTCGATATAATTTCTTACGCGACTTCTTCAGGGTCATCCTATGGGACTTCAATATTCATTTGATTTGGCGGTCAAGTCTTCTAGGGTCACCTGCCCCGAAACTACGCTCGATAATTGAAAATCATCAACGAGGGACAGTTACAACGAACCATGCTATATTCTATCGCTGAGCCAAATCAATTCCAGACATTTCCTATGCGACTTCATCCAATCCAACATAATTTAGCCATCCATGATTTATCTACCCCTCCCCCCCCCCCCCGTGCAACTGATGCGCCGTTAACTACTTGAATCACTTACGCATGTTGTATGCCGTTACTACTCGAATCGCTCGTGTATTACCATCGACTATCTTTGCTAGTCGCATGACATCTACTCACCTCAAATCCGAGTTTACCTATTCGTAATCATAGTCCGACACATTCCATACTCATCAAAACTATCCTCGAACAACTTTCACATCAAACCACAAGTCTAATCCAATTTTGCCATGCCTTACAAGTTTGATCATCCCCACTGTATGAATCACCATACCAACGCTCACGCAAAACGATCACCCTAACTTGGCGTAACGCATGTGCGAGCCTGGTGTTGCGCTCGCTCAAGACAAGAATGTCAACATAGTGGTGATCTACGAAATAATCCAGACAGTTCCGTTTTTTTTCGAGTAACATCCATCGACTCTCAATTTCTCCGAAGCATTCCTACCGTTATCATCCAAACTGCCATCACTTAACTTGCATCTTATTCATCCAACAACAATGCTCAACATAATTTTCGTTCATTCGATCAGAGTATCCCCGAGTTATTGCATATCGTCTTTGATACGCCTCAATACCATCGTCGATATGCATAACTTGAACATCTTCCTTTCTCATAAGCTCAAACCCATTGCAATCATTGCCATTATCCAAACTCGAATACGAATCAAGTCTCGCACTTATCAAGATCCATTCAGTTGTAACTACTTAACGTCGTCGCGACACAATTTCAAATTCACATATCTATTCTCATATTTCTAACTCGCACTTCCAAATAGTGCTACCGACTTATCGCACTAACCCAAATTTGTTCGTACGATTTCTTCGTATCTACTCAACACGTTTCGAACAAGTCTTCGTACTAACTCACGCACATTTAACCGGGTCGAATATTTCTCGACACAATATTTCCTTGCCATACTCAGCCTATCGTTCGACTTACACTTAAGGACTCCTTGTCAGACGTATCCTCCGTGGATATGACTTCGCACATAATCGTTCGACTCACTTCATCAAGGCATACTTGCATCGACTTCTCTCAAGTCATTCTCACTCAAGTCTCGGTACTACTTCGTCCGTTGAGGACAAACATATCTTAACCGATGCAATCATCTCGACGCGATCTATCGTAAGTCACCAAGCGGCTTAACATAACTATCGCTAAGTGGTATTCCATATACCACTCAGGAATCGAGCCTATCATTATCGATATAATACTTCGTTTCACTTGCTCGCATAATTGGTATTGCATATACCACTCGAAATCGAGTCATTACTCGACATCACACTTCGCATAGGTCCGACGTCTATCTTCCAATCAACTATCCCGTGGCGATCCTTCCGATCCCAGCTCTAGCATTTGCTTACTCGAGTCGGCACAACAACTGAACCAACATGCCCTATCATTCGCTCAAGTTTGACACGCTTTCAATCTAACCGTATCTTAACGATCATGTCGATCACATACGCAACATTCGCTTACTCAAAGCTCAACGCGACATTCGGCCAACATAAACGTTCGCATACTCAAACTTGACTTAGCGACCAACTCGACTCGTTACTATCGCATCCGCGATCTTCCAATCTCATTCGTTGCAACTCGTGCAACAACTCATTCTCGATACTTAAGGTCTTTACTCAATCTTGTGCAACATATTGCTATCCCTCCGCATAGCCATACAACACGCGTCATACCATATCGACTCGTCGTACTGATGCAACGAACGATCTACGACTTGCTGCACTCCGTGCAACCAACAACACATAACCATTCTCATAGCAACATAACACGCATCGCCTCACATATCGACCCGTTGCACTTCGTGCAACCAATAATACATATCTCCTCGTACTTTGTGCGACCGACAACACATATCATTGCACTTCATGCAACCAACATCACCATATTCGTTGCACTTCGTGCGACCAGCGACTCACAACTTTCTTGCACTTCAGAAACCGTAATCTCATAACCCGTTGCACTTCGTGCAACCAACACTCTCCAATGGCACCCGGAGATAGCGTAATAGTCACGACATACTTGTGGCAGACGTACGCACTTAATATAGACTTATTGAATGGAACATCCAATGTAGCGTCGAGCAGATCCATGAGCCATGCGGTTGTGGAAACAACTTAGAGTCAACTAAATTCGAAAACGAAGCAACTGAGGGTCAAAGAGATTCATGCACGGTCCAAAGGATGGAACCGCTCTGATACCAACTTGTCACGTCCCGATCCGAGAAATCGCTCATCCTCACTAGATTTTACCCGAATCATCGTCCTCGCTGGGGCGTGATGTCGCACGAGCCTGGAGTTGCGCTCGTGCAAGGCAAGATAACGGTTCACATAGTAATTATCTCAAATTCGTAACATAAATAGCAGAAGGAAACAAAGTATAACACAAGAATCTCTTTTATTCATAATGAACTGAAGATTACAAAGGCTCTGAATAGCCCAACATATATGCCAATTGGCTACAACATTCATGATCTCTCTAGCTCACAAAGGATTACATTGTTCCATATATTATGCCTCTTTATAGCCACCAAGTAGTCTTCGGCCGAACATCTCCATGTCGTAAGTTCGAACGCATATGCGGTAGCTCCTCTTGAACGCCAAGGACTCCATGCCTCGGCACGTCCAAGCCAAGCTCCGCCCCGAGCCGGACATACCTGAACTTGCACATAAACTAGTAGGGGATTAGTGCTTTCGTCCTCGCTTCGCACTGATCAAGACCCGCTCGCACCCAAACCAAACACTAAATATCTTTAGTTCAACAAGCATCATTATTTGGTGATCTTTCTATTTAGCCTTAGGATCAGTTTCATGGCAATGTTTATGCATAGCAACTTTATCATAACGTGTCCACTACCGTGTTCCTACAACAGATACAGTTAGGCATAATATGAACGTAAACATAGTGTTCATGCTCATCTTCGTCCCATTTTCCATAGCCTGTACTGGTTAGAACACATAAGCAATCATACGATTTGCGCAACCAACCAGTCATAACCGTAAACATATGCATAAGGGTGGCAGGCCCTGCGCCTGCACCCAACTCTCATCTCAGCCCACTGGCCCTATCTATATGAAGGTCACGGTGTTTCGTACCGTAATGGACTTGGCATCTCTTATGTGTAAGCCTACGATCACTTCGATACTGGTTGCTAGCCCAGTATTCGAAGGATCCTAAACTTACGGATATCATAACTTATCACAGCACTGGACGGTCGTAATCCGTCTGAATGTTGTGCACCATAAATGCCATACATAATTCCCTCCTAGGCCGAACGGTCCCGGTGCCCCGGTCGTAACCGTCCGAGGGAAGCCGCACCCGTGCACGGGCCATCCGAGTCCATTGACCATGCAATACACGCCATAGCAAATACACATAACATTCCAACCAAATCCTCCGTTGCATAAACATAGTCTCGATCCATAAACGGTTTCCCATGCCATAAATATATTCGCGTCTCATAAGCATAATCCACCATCCATATGGGGAGCTCTGTCGGCGTTATGCCCCAACACATCCATATTGATGTACGAAGCCCAACGGCTTAGACATATCGTACTTGTATTCAACGCGTACCATTCGTAAGTTATTCTCATAGCATAATTTCGTAGTTACTTAGTCCTTTCGTAACATAAGTGCCCAAGGGCACGCTCAGCACCGTAATCAATGTTCTACGCCTAGTGTTCAATGTTCTCGGAGCTGTGCACATGATGCACATCTCATATTATCTTTCAATGTTCTAGCATCACCGCCCTATCGCGACTCGTACACTTGATGCACGTCGCTTCAATTATTCGATTGTTCAATGTTCTACCTTAATGTTCAACACATACTTAGACCTTTCGTCGCCGAGCCACGCTCGCTAACTCGATAACATCTTACGTAACAATGACATATTTTATTAGACGTAAAGGAATAGGGAGAGAGAGTCAAGAACCCGCCCACCTTAAGTCGATACGCCTTGCCGATTTGAAGCGTCTCGCTTCCATAACTCGATCGTATAGCTAAATCCCGGACTTAGCCATTCCTTTGAACTACTCGGTTGATTTGGCCTATCGCGCCCATGCCATAATCCGTTGCAAAGCCACGATTTGGTTTCGCGGACACTTTATTGCATAAGGAAAAATGTCGACCTCTTATCGTCCAGCGTAAAAGTATAGCCTGCACACCAGATCAACTAAAATCAGCACTTGCTCAACGGGACTTATCCTTTGTATTGATTCGATCCATAGGTTCCAATCGACTCAAAGCTTACCTTTGGTCAACGTAACTCTTGCATCGATTCGTATCGATACTTCATCGGGTCGACGCAACTCTTCGAGTCAACGACTCATCGTAATGCACCGTGCGGAGCGGGGCATTACATTATGGACGTACCCCTTGCACATGATGCCCTCTGACGATCTTCGAACATTACGGACGTAGGCCCCTGGTGCCCTATATGGGGACTATGCCGATCCCATTTACAGCCAGGGTTCATGCGTCGAAAGGATTGTTTCTCAACTATATATTCACTTTAGTACGGTTAGGTTACATTATTGAGGTCTTGTCACTTACTTTTATTTGTGGCATATTTTATATTCAGTATTTATATGGCATGTTCTTCCTGTATCTTGTTATGCCCTTCTGAGGACCTGGTAATTTCTCCAGGTGTGTGCCTTTGTGATGTTTTGCAGGTGCTCTAGCCAAGGCCATGATCTACTCTTGTTATTCGGGGATGATTGTACTTGGATCGTCTTCGCATCGCTCGACAAATTTTTTTATTATGTATTTCTCTCTTTTAGTTGGTAGTAGATTTGTCTCCGTCCAACGATTGTATACATGACAATTCATGAGTTTATTATAAATTCTATTTTCTTTATTCGTGGATGAGATTAGTATTGTGGTTTACTGCATTTTATAGCTCATATATACATACGATGGTTCCATATATTGGAGTATACTTCGTATGTATACAGCTGACATGACGATATACTTAGTCCTAAGTATTTTGGGACTGGGGCATTACAAAGCAACCGATAGTTCGGGGACTTGCATCGGAGATCGCTACTTGCAGTGTAAGGATCCGTTTACCAGGATATGTCTATGACGGCTAGTTAATGCCAATGACCTTTCATATAGATAAGTTAGCATACTGAGCGACAATCTGCATGCACGGTGTCGATCGATTCTAAAGAAATATTAGTACGACACGAGTTGTGTTAAGAAGGTATGCGTGCACGGTCTGCACCATGATTCAGGAGCATAGGGTTTGGCTAAGTAAAGACCCGTGCTTCGGCACGAGATGTGGCATCGAGTGTTAAGTTTTCGATATTGAGTTGCATAAGTAAGATTTGAGTTGTTTCGAGCTAAGTCGAGAAGGGCCGTAGGGCAAGTTTGGTTAAGTTATGTTGAGTTGTAGGGCACGACCTCAAAATATGAGGTACGGTTGCGCTGTCACAACACAAGTATAGGCAAGACTAAGTGGGGAGGTACTGCCTCAGAGTTTCATGGCACGACCGAGTCGTTGCGTCCCAAAAGTATGGCACGAAAGACAAGTATGAGTCGGTGCATTGACGTTGCAAGCACGAGAAAGGTCTAGAGACAAGGATAAGAAAGTTATCGGTGCGATAGCACGGTGATGGTCTAGAGACACAAAATAGGCCAACGCGTCTGTCCTAAAATTGATCCTAAGGCAAGAATAGAAAGACAATTGAAAAGAAGGGACTATGTTGCACAAAGTGAATTAACATATCGGTTTTGTTTGGGTGGGCGAGGAGCTCACACCACCAGTACAGTTGAGTACTAACACCCACACAGTATTTATGTGCAGGCACATGTAGAAGCTCGTGACCCGGAGATCGCTTGGATGCATCGAGGCACAGAGTTCCTTGGCGATTCGAGACGTACGGCCGCGTGAAGACTGGACTTATACGGGACATAATGTATGGACGTCGCCTTCCGAAGCATCCGCTGGCTCAAGACTTGTATTGAGAGATAAGAGAGAGCTGAGTGACTTGTAATATGAGAAGAGTGAAATTGAGTGATTGTAATCTTGGCCTTACGCCCAATTGTAACCTTTTCAATATCGATAAAGAGCCTCTTTTGAATAACTTGTGTTTTGTTCTAATTTTTTGCTGGCATATTCAATGTCTCTGCTTGGGACTTCTGTGCGACGACCCCGTCGCAGTCGCTATAATCGGCCGTTATGGAACCCGCCTTACATGAGCGCAATCTAGGCTCGTACTACATTACGCCTTAGCGAGGACGATCGCTCCTACGAGAGCGGGGTGTGACATTACTTGTTTTAGATAAGAAAGAAGAACCAGTTCCGTACGTGGCACAATACAAAAAATGTTCCAACATAAACAAATGGAAGAGGGGAGGTGGCACGGGTACCATATCAAGACACCACGAAACCTGCTACGGTCCGGGCTCAATTCCTGCGACCCAAACTTATAAAAATTTTGGAGGTGCCGCGGGTTCTTTAATGAGTATGTTTTTCTATTCAGCTGTTCGTCATAATACTAAATTGAATAAATATATTATTACTGATGAACTTCTATTCACTTCGAATGAAAGTGCATCTTTATATGATTATGCCGCAAATTCTTTAAATCCATGTTTTAATAAAGTTACTAAAGACGCTGCTAAAAAAGAGCCTAAGAGAATTTTTACTGAAATGAAAGTTGCTTTAAAAGAAAGTTTGTCGCATGTTAGTAAACTAGCTATTACTTATGATATTTGGACAAGTAAGCAAAATTATACTTATATTTGTATCATGACACACTACATAGATTCACAATGGTTGTTGTAAAAGCGCATTATCTGTCTAAAATCTTTAGAATTTACACACACGGACTCTGTAATTGCAGGCGCTATTTCAAAACACGTGCGTGAATTTGATATTCACCATAAAATATTATTCGTATCTTTTGATAATGCTAGTAATAATAATTCTGCTATGTCTTCATTGTCTTTATTATTTCAGCCCACTTTAGAAGGTAGATTATTGCATGTTAGGTGTGCTTGCCACATTATTAACTTAGTTGTAAAAGAATGTCTCAAATTTTTTAGTACACATTCAAAGACTCTTAGACATTGTTTACACAGCTTGAATACGTCTCCAAGTAGGCAACAAGCTTTTAAATCCACTTGTGCACATTTTAGTATTTGTTTTAGAAGATTTGTTAAAGATGTACCACATAGGTGAAATTCGAAATATTTAATGTTAAAATCCGCAATTTCCTTTAAGGATGCTATTATATATTTTCGCAATATGGATCACAATTTTGAATATCGAGTAACTCAAGATAATTGGATAGTTGTTTCTTTTATTTGTGAAGTTTTAGAAACTTTTTACAATGCTACATGTACTTTTTCTGGTGTTTGTTATCCCACTTCTTGTTTAGCTTTATAGGAACTTTGTAACATGTCTTATTTTCTAAATATAAATTTGTTTCTAATTTTGAATTTGTTGTAAAAAAATGGAAGCTAAATTCAATAAATATTGGGGTGATGTACATCTTTTATATTGTTTGGCTTCTATTTTTGATCCTACGATCAATTTAAGGGGGCGTAGAGGCTTTGTTAGATAAC
The DNA here is from genome assembly GCA_029216955.1 of Iris pallida. Lineage (NCBI taxonomy): Eukaryota > Viridiplantae > Streptophyta > Magnoliopsida > Asparagales > Iridaceae > Iris > Iris pallida. Next base: position 282,293 of record JANAVB010044535.1, on the reverse strand, counting down.
TTTGCAGAAAACATGGATGTTGATGTTACTGACTTGAAAGTAGAACCGAGGCTAGTATTGGATAGATTAGTAACACTTTATGAAGACAAAGTTGTGTCGACCCGACCAACTCAAGTGGGTACTAGTAGTAGCTCTGGCTTGGGTCTAAGTTATCACACGCCAGTCGTATACTACAAAGGAAGAAACAAAAATACTCTTCCCAACAAACTCAAGAGTTGTTTTTATATCTAAGTTCTTATAAGAAGAAGATGAATCTTCAAATCTGTAACCACTACTTTTCTAAAATGAGGGTAATTTTGAACTTTTGTAAAATTGATTATTTAATAATAGGTTTAAATTATGTTATTGATTTATTGGTAAATTTTGATTATTTTAATATCATTAAATTAGTGTTTTGTGATATTATTCTTTGGCTAGTGTAACCTTAGAGCTGCTTAGCCTAGAGACTAACCATGACCATGGAGGCTTAACCCATGTGATTAGATTAGCTAATTACCACTTTTAGGCTAAGGGTATTTTGGTCATTTTGTGACTTTTGAATTATTTAAGATTTTGATTAATTGGTAAATTTTAGATTATTTTAATAATATTTAAATTGATGTATAGTAATTTTGGTTATTTTCATATTTTAATATTTTGGGAATTTTTATATTTTAATATTGATTTTACGGGATTTATTTAGTCGGATTTGAGTTTCGTTTCATTTTAACTTGTGTTAGTGACCCGGGTAGCTTGACTATAGACGGGACCCCAAGATTAGTTAGTCATGGCCCACAAACTCCATTAATTAAGTTAGTAAGTTTAGACTAATCCCATTTGTTAGATTGGTTAAGTTAGAGGCTTAAATTTAACCCTTTTGATCCCAAACTTGAACCTAACTTAAAATTAACCAAGAGGACTAGTTGAGGCCTTATTGGGATTTCCTCCAAGGCCCAAATAGGGTTTAATGACAGCCACTATAGGTAGATTAGCCTCCCTTCCTTTCACTTCATTCCATCTTGCCTCTTTTCCTTCACAAAATGCTCTTTCCCAAATTAGAGAGCTTTTCTCTTTGATTTGATCTCCAAATCTCTTCATTCCTCCACTAAAACTTCCATCCAACCTTCTCATACTATCAAGGGAGGGTGCTAGCAAAGATTTGGATCAAAGTGCAAGGAGGAGTGTCCAATTTGGAAGGATATTCGTATCGGAGCCGTGTCTTTGAGAGTATCATTGGGATCCCACTCCTGATAGGTATAACCATCTCTCTATTTCACTTTCTCTTCCATTTTAGTTAGTTTTGCAGTCATAGGAATCAACCCCATGCATGAACCACCATTAGAAATATTTTAGAGGCTCTTTTGAGTCCTCTTTAGAAGTTTGGAATAGGTTTAATGTCCCCCATGGAGAGATTCAAAAAGGGGCACACCATGTGTCTGTGTTTATGCCCCATAGGATTTAGTGTCTTTTAATTTCAGATTTACATGCGTTAGAGGATGGATTGATGTTAGTTAGGAGGGTTAGAATGAGTTTCATTTGGATACCCATGGTTAGATCTAAGTGGTTTAGTCTACATGTCATATTTTTAGCCTCAACTTGTCATTTTAGTGTCTCTTTATATAATGGACTATTTTGTATATATATAATAGGTATGTTAGATATATTTCATATATTTAGATATGTGTGGATATGTTTTTAGTGGTGTGCTTGTGTTGGAGGAGAGGGGAGTGTGGTTTGATGTGTGTGTCCTGAGTGGTGTGGAGAGTGAGATGTGTTTCTTTTGTCCAAACAACCCAAATTCGTCATAATATTCATCCACGTTTTTAGTAGCCATAGCAACTTAGAAATGTCATAACTTTTAGCTTAGAGCTCCGATTAATCTTCCATTTTTTAAAAAGAACTGTATCGAAGTTAGCTTTCCAAATATATAAATTAATAGGTCAAATGCATTCTAGAACTTTCTGTAGAATTGTTTGAGTGTCAGTTGTACGAAAGACGAACGCGTTTCGGTGTTTTTACGAATTCGGGAGCTTTCGGACACGAAAATGCGATCCGTTTGAAGTTTCGGAAAGCTAATACGAAGGGCTACAACATACTTTAATCCTATAATTTAGTGAAGGCCCAATTGGTACAATATTGATTTTAAGTAGAAGAGTGACTATACGACATAGGCATTTTGTGTAACCTATGAGACTATGTAGTATGGATATTAAGTTAATGTAGGTATCGTAGGTTGTCGAGTATATGTATGATATAGTATATATATATATATATATATATATATATATATATATATATATATATAATTGTTAGGTAATATTTGTTAGTATGAGTGTTAGTTAGATAGTAGAGGTTAGTATTTTGTTAGATATTTGATATGTTGTTAGATAGTTTGATGTTAGATATGTAGTATGTTAGATATTGATATGTTAGTAGGTTTTGTTAGGTCTAGATATTGGTATGTTAGCAAGTTAGTCTCTATAGGTTATATATTAGATATTAGTTAAGATGTTATGTTAGTACATTAGATAGTTAGTTAATTAGATATTTGAGGGGTATCTTAGTATCTCATGTTACCAAGTTAGTATCTTAAGATACTACTAAAATAAGGCAAATTAGCGACGTCAGGATACGTCACTAATTAAGAAAAATATGTCGCTAAACGTAATTAGCGACGACTTTAGCAACGAAATATGAAGGTCGCGGAAAAGCTAGTCGCAGATGACAAATTCGTCGTCCTCCGTCGCTATTTGCGACGTCACCTCAATGTCGCTGGGTCGTCGCGAAATTAGCGATGGAGGGCGACGAATTTGAACGTCGCCAAATTAGCGACGTAGTGCGACTACGTAGCGACATTATTTTTTTTTATGTGATGACATGGCATGTCTGCCACGTCAGCAGTGTAGCGACGTACAGCGACCAAATTAGTGACGTCAACTCTCTGCCACGTCAGCTACCGAGCGACGGATAGCGACGTGACGGCGCTAATTAGTGACGTCTTGATATGTCGCTATACGTCGCAGAACGTCGCTATACGTCGCAGATATTATAAATTTTAAAAAAAAATTGGTATTTTTGTTATGCTGTGTATCTGTGTTTACACAGACACACATCATCACAAAAATACCAAACATATTTTTTTTAAAATTTGGCCATCACCTCTTTTGTATATCAGATCATCGCTTATAACCCAGCGTAGGTATATTTGTCATCCCCGTCACAGATATCACAAACATACATGTCTAAATAAATATCATACATGTACTCAATAAAAATACCAACAAAGTAAATATCACAAACATACATGTCCAACAAACATACATGTCCAACAGAGTCAAATAGCCCATAGGGCCAATACATACGAAGATGATAAAAAAATCTACTGGATCACTGAGGACCCCTGCTGCGCATCTGAGATAGCATGTACCCATACTGTTCCTGTGTGAGCTACATCATTGGGGCAGTAGGAGGCCGTACAATGTCTAGGGTCGGCGCCGTCGATGGACCGGGAGGACATATCTGCTCCAGCTCTCGCAGTCGCTTAGCATGCGCAGCAAGGGTACTCACCATCCTCTGAGTACTCTCCTCAATCGAAGTATGTACCTGAGTGAGTGAGGCAGATATGGTCCTCTGCGATCCCTCCAGCTCGACCTGTCTGCGCTTGTGCGCTGCATAGACTCGGTAAGCGTGTGCAAGCTGGCAGCTGTAGCCTTCTGCAGACTCATCAGCTCCTGTATACTGCGTTCGACTGCATCAAATCGTCCGGTGATCATCGGGTCGTCACTCTGTGGTATGGTGATCAGAAATCCGCTGCTGCAACTCGTGACGCAGCTCGTCGATTTGACAACCATTATCCTGAGCTCGTGATAACGTCTGCGAAGCTGGAGACTGCGCACTGACAGAGGGGGCCCGGGATGACTCTGAAGCCAAGTAGGTACCGTAGGATCCCGTACCGTAGTACGTACCCTTCTAAAGACCACCAATGGCGGTTATCCAGAGGTCGTCCGGCGATGGAGCTGTAGGCGGCTGGAAGAAAGTACCAGCCCCTTCCTTTGCTGGCGTACTAGCAGCAGCAGCAGCCGCCTCCTCTTGTAGCCGAAAAAACTCGGCCTAGAACAATGTTTGCTAACGTCTAAGTGTTTGCTAAAGTCTATATTGATATCTATTTTCCTGTTTTCTAAATTATAGTAAATTAATATAAAGAATAGAACGTACATAAGCCTGCGTCGCCCTCTCGTCAATGAACTCCCCAGCCCTCCGATGGGTGACTAGGAAGACGGTCACCATATTGGGGTCCTCATCCTTTTTTATCTGTTAAAATATATTATCTATTATTAGTATTAAATATTCTATCCAACTATATATAAAATGATGCCCGTCATAGAAAATGTACCAGACGACGAAAATGCTCCATCATAGGAATTGAGCCACCACACCACTTACTGGCGCTCGATCGTGCCACCTTGGCCTTATCAGACCGCTCCTGGTACTTGGCCTCGTCGAATCTAGCCTTCATCGCAGTCCATTGCTCTGGCGTGATCCAACCATGGATCAGCTTCTGGAGCGATCACGAGACTTCTGGTCGTGGATCGCATCACGGATGAGCTTGCCTGCGATGGCAGAAAATTGGGCCTCGATCTTCGCCGCCCAGTGTGGTGGATAGAAATAGGTCCTCTACAAGAAGTAAAATAGAAAAGTTGTACAATATACACAAATGATTATTAAAATTTCAAAATAAATAAATTTTTTACCTTGATGTGGGCCAACCAAAAGGCCTTCCTATCTGCGAGAGCATCTGAGTAGTTAATCCAAGGCCCACCATAGTTCTGCCTCAGAAATAACCCCAGCTGTCTCTGTACTGCAGGAGGCCGATATCTATACAATAATAAATTTCATGAATATATATGTACATATAATATTTAAGAAATATATATTAACTAATTAACTTACTTCGTAGGCCCGTCTGTCCAAATCTCCAAACGTGTCTCGTCCGGGGGAGCGCATGGAGGGTCGCTCTCACCTCCTGCCTGGACAGGATCAGTCTGATCGCCTTCCTCTATATGCTCGACGTCGGCTCATCCCATTGAGCCGTCGGCAGGAGGAATGCTGGATGCGAGAGGAATGCTGGACGCGAGATCAGAAATGCTGGACGACGAGGGAGGAGTCACCAACCTGCTGGAACTGCCCTGTCCCGATAATGGACCGAGAACAGAACGGTATACTGGCGTACTCGGAGATGAGGATGAGGGTACGGAATCTGCATCCCCAGCCCGAGGCAAACGGGACTGCCTAATATAATATCCTCTGCGTCGTCCTCCTGGTCTAGTCATACCTGATAATAACATATGACAATAAAATAAATATACATATTTATATGATCGACATCATAGATTTTGAAAAATATCATAGTCATAAATAAAAGTGTCACTAAAGTGTCAAATATGATGATAAAATAAATGTACAGATTTAATCCTCTTCTAAAAATTCATCTAGTTCGTTTAGCTCTTCTTCTTCTTCTTCTTCTTCTTCTTCTTCTTCTTCTTCTTCCTCCTCCTCCTCCTCTTCCTCCTCTACATCTTCACTTTCATCTGCATCTTCCTCTTCAGATAATTCTACTTCTTCTACACAATTAGATGTATAATAAGAAACTTCTGCCGTGTCCACTTCTATAATATTTGTTACAAGAGGTAGTTCATCCTCTTAATAAGCTATATCGTCAACCTCAAAGGTATTTCAAGCTTTGGTCTTGTAATCTCTTCGAGAACATAGCCTTCACAAATAGAACCCTCGATCCGTGCCTTATTTTTTACCTTTCTTTTTAGGTGATTCAAATGTCGCTCGAACGGGTACATCCATCAATTTTCGACGGGTCCACCAACACGTGCCTCATAGGATAGATAAATTGGCAAATGCTCCATAGAGTCGAAGAATCCAGGATGAAACACCCTCTCTAGCTTACATAGTGTTACCGCAATGTCCTTCTCTTGCTTTTCTAGACGATCAACGAGCAATTTCTTAGAACAAAGATCCCTGAAGAATATGCTAAGCTCCGTCAATGGATCTTAAATTTCATGCGGTAAGAATTCCTGAAATGCAATCGAAATTAACCTCACCATGAATACGTGACAATCGTGGCTCTTCATACCCGTCAATTTGTTTTCCTTCGGATCGACACATCTTCTCAGATTTGACACATATCCATCTAAAAATTTTAGGCCCTGGATCCACCGACAAAGTCTCACTTTATACTCCTTGTCCAGTGAGAAAATTGACTTCGGCGGGAACTGTTTTCCATTCTCCTCTATCAAATACAACGCAGGACGTTTGCATATTTCTTCTAAGTCCAACCTGGCCTTGGGATTGTCTTTCGTTTTTTCCTTTACGTCCATCACAGTATTAATTATGTTATCAAACACATTCTTCTCAATATGCATGACATCAAGATTATGTCTGATCAGATTGGTACTCCAATATGGCAGATCCCAGAATATGCTCCTCTTTGTCCAGTTATGATCTCTACCAAATCTATCACATTTGTAACCAGTTGTAGGATCTTCGATAGCACTTGGAAAATCACTAACCTCCTCCCATATCGTGGCTCCGTACCACCTTGGCGGTGGATCACCCTTCTCTACAACGCCGGTACGGAATGCATTCCTGTTCCTTCTGAACGAATGATCTTTTGGCAGAAATTGTCAATGACAATCAAAGAAGCACGGTTTTCCTCCGTGTTTCAAGCAAAAAGCCTTAGTACGGTCCATGCAATACGGACATGAGAGATGGCTATGAGTGCTCCATCCAGATAACATTCTATAGGCCGAAAAGTCATTGATGGTCCACATAAGGGTTGCCTTCATCTAAAAATTCTGCTTCCTGAAAATATCGTACATGTTAGCGCCTACTTTCCATAACTGATTCAACTCATCTATCAAAGGCTGCAAGTACACATCAATATTCCTCTTGGGATTGTTCGGACCAGGAATTATAACGGTTAGAAACATGTACTGAGTCTTCATGCACATCTAAGGCGGTAGGTTATACGGAGTGACAATCACAGGCTAGCACGAATACTGGGATCCCAAAAGACCAAAAGGAGTAAAACCGTTAGAAGATAGCCCCAACCTGACATTACGCGGATCTGAAGCAAAATCAGGATACACTCGATCAAAGTGCTTCCACGCTTCTCCATCGGATGGGTGATCCAACACTCCTTTAATCTGTTCTCGTATGTGCCAACTCATATTTTCGGCCGTCTCTTTCACCATAAATAATCTTTGCAACCGTGGCGTTAAAGGCAAGTAGTGCATTGAATCGGTCGGTCTTCTTGCACCGGTAGACCTTCCTGTACTAGTTGTCTTATAGCGATCAACACCACAAAATCTGCACACATCTACGTCCTTGTCATCTTTGTAGTGCAGCATGCACCCATTGCGACAAGAATCAATTTTCTCGTATCCCATCCAGAGCGATCTCACCATCCTCTTAGTCCGATAGAAGTCTTTAGGTAACTTAGCACCCACCGGCAAGATCTCTATAATCAACTCCAACACTCGGTTGTAGCATTCTTGCGACATGTTAAAATCTGACTTAATGCTCAACAGTCTTGTAACCACCTCCAACGGTGAATGATCCTCACAACCAGGATACAATGGAGTCCTTGCATTCTCCAGCAACTCCATGAACTTTGCAGCATCGACATTCGGTGCCTTCTCAACTGCATCATGAACGAAACTAGGCCCCACAGCGTCAAAAACCATGTTCACGCACCCGTCGTCGTATGCATGATTATCTGAAACAAAATTAGGTCCCGTATGCATATACGGCTCAATATAAGGCTCCGGCTCTGATGCTAAAGACACAAGTTCTCCGTGTGCGGTCCACTGATAGTAATTAGGCGTGAAATCCCTCGAGTACAAATGATATGTCACTTCCACTTCTGGATAATAGTTCACGTTATGACATTTCACATACGGCACACTAGTCTCTCGGGTGAGTCACTAACGGCAGCTAGAGGAAAGTAAATGCACGACACATTTGTGTTTCAACCGAGGTACTAGTGGCATCTAGAGAAAAGTAAATAAGTGCACGGTGCACTAGCTCTCGACTGAGTCACAAATGGCAGCTAGAGAAAAGTAAATGTATGAAAGCCCCTGTGCCTAATAACTGTCTTCCCCCTCTCCATGCACTACTCGTGCTGAATCTACACCACGATATTTCTAATAACCGCTAAGTCTTCTAAACAATTATATTAGCAGTTATATCCTAACGCTCGTCCTGTACGCACCGATATACGGTCGGTACGCAAGTTCGAATCTATATGAGACACGTGGCATCATGGCACACAGGTGTCGGGCCAATGAATACGGCACAAACAAAGGTGGTCCCTTAACTCTAGGCCAAATGCATAAGAAAAACTAAAGTATAATAATTTGCAACTATATATGGTTTTGAAAGAACAACTTGTAAGAAATAAAACATGCATGATATTGAGCAAGAAATTAAACAGTAAAGGCAAGGTGTCTTGCCTGGTAGGATCGTCTGGTGTGGTGCAATCATCAAGGTGGCACAAACTACAACTTCGGTGTTGCAAATACGCAAGACGGTCTCCGCTGATGGCATAGACTGTTCCATCGCGTTCAGGACGGTCGAATTTGTTAGGGTGACATAAGGAGTTACGAACTTGGAAAGAGAATAGGAATAATGGGGTTGGTCATGGAAAGGAGGAAAAATGGATAACAATAAATATATACATGATTTTTGAAAATTACTTTATAATGCTTGAAAATATAATTTATTTGTCAAAATGTGTTTTCAAAATAAATACTCGGAAAGACGAAAGTCGTTTTTAGGATAACTCTTGTAATGCCTATAGTTCGTATTACGTATTTTGAAATACGTGTACGTATTTTAATCTTGTATTGCATGATTCCTTGCTTGGCTTATCTTGGCATTATATGGCTTGGTCTATTTTGGGTTGGTTCGGCTAGGCTTGGGTTGTCTTGGTTCATCATGAGCCAAGGGGAGAACCCTTATCTACCACCACCATCATCCATTATTAACCCAACACTCTTTTTCTCTCCTCATTCACTCTTCTTCTTCCTCACCATTACTTCTTCACCTACCAGGAAGAGAGCTAGGCAAGTACAACTTGCTTCATGGAGGAACTCATATTTTATTGTTCCATTTTTTTCTCCACAAGATTCTAAGCCTCTTTAGTACTTAGAGTTTTTAAATTCCATGGCTCATTCTATATAGATCTAAGTTTCTAGTATTTTCGATCTTCTTGGTTTTGATTTACTAAAATAGCTTGTTTTCGAAAACTAAGAGTTCCATGAAGTAGGTGTAAAACCCCTAAATTTCTACTATTTATTTTTATTAAATTTGGTACCGATTTAAAATTTTGTATTGTACGTCGCGTAGTCGTATTTTACGTCGCGCACGAAAATTTAATTTTCGTAGTTGCTCGTCGAGTGCGAATATGTGCGAGCGTACATATTTTAGAAAAATATTTTTTCTCTATTTTAATATATACTTTCAAAATATTATATAAATATTCTTGCCATAAAAAGCCTTTGTTTCTAAAAGTTATTAATAATAAATATTTTTGTATACTAGAGAAGCCTAATTATGTAAAGAATATTTTTGCATACATATATTTTTCGTAATTATTTATTTGTGTATTTTAAATAATAATGTATTTTCAAAATTAATTATTATAGTATTTTTGGAAAACATATTTTTGAAATATTTGTGACAATTTAAATTTTGATTTGATTCCATGGATACATTTAAATAGATTAAGTTAATTTATTGATTTGATTTGATTTTAAACTAAGGGAATTAAATTAGATTTAATTGGATTAGGATTTGGATTTGATTGATTTTAAATTAAATTGCAAGCTATCTATTTTTGGGTTTAAACTACTCCTAATGCTTATCCAATTGAAAATTCCCACATCCTATAAATAGGCAGGTACTCCTCCAATTTCTATCATTCAATATTGTCTCCACAAATTATTCTACCACAAATAGGTGTGCCTCGTGTTGGTGTTCCATCCATCCTCGTGTCAGCCGTGACGGCCTCGGGTCCGACCCCGGGTGTCTTTCCAATAGGTTAATTCTTTTACAATTACATTATCACCTTCTTCGTGTCCACACACGGACACCTGTCATTATCCTTCCTACGACACCAATTCCTAAACCTAAGACCCAATTCCTAGTAAACCCTCATCCTATTTTGCCTGCCGACACCGCCATCGCATACACCAACCATCACCGCCTTGGCCTCCACCCTTGGAACACCCGTCGCCACCACGGCGATATCCCCATCACCACCAGCCACCCAACTCTTGTCCTCCCCAAATCCAACCCGACAATCATCCCCACCAAAACTACACCACCACCAACGGCGCCGTTCCAAACTTACACCATAACCAACCACCATCGGCAACACCATCACCACCAGCCAACACCATCCAAACCCCGACCGACCTCTCCAGACCGGCACCCCCGCCTCTACCGTACTTCCGTCACGACCACCGTCCCTGTCCCCGGACAACACCCGACCACACCACCACTGTCAGCCCCGACTCCTGCCCCCTGGCCACGACAACACAACCGTCCACCCGACACTCACTGACAGCCACCGCCGCCAGATCAACCCGACCGGAAAACCCCAAATTCATCACGACCATCACAACCAAAAAAAAGGAATATATAAAAACAAACACCCCCGCCACCACCGTACCTCCGCCGGAGTCTCGACCGCTCACCCGCTCTCGTTTCCCTTCCTCGCCGCTCCCCGTACTTCTGCCGCCGCGTCTGGCCCTACTGCGCCAGAGCAGCGCGACCCCACCGCTGACCGCGTGCCCTAACCACCGCTCAGGAGCCGAACGACCCCTTCGCCTTGACAGCCCTTCTCCGATCCCTCCTGCGACAGCCTCCATCCGTCGCCGCCGCGCCGATAAACTCCATCCGTACGCCGCGAGCGCCGAGCCAAGCGCGCCACTGCCCAGGCCTCCGCCGACGAGTTTCACGCGTGCCCTAGTTTCGCCGCTCACAGCCTCTCCCTCTGCCGCCTTCTTCCACCCCCGAAAACCCTCCGCCGACCGGCGAAGCTTCCCCTCTCCGCCGCGTCCAACCGCGCTCGCCATCGCCGCCGGTCCGTGCCGCCCACCTCAGCCATCCTCTCGACCGACCGTCGCCGCAGCTCCACATCTCCGATGACCGCCCCATCTCTCCGCTTCCAACCGCCGGCCGAGTCCCCAAAACCCACCATTCTCCTTTCCCCTTTTTTTCCCTGGATTTTTTTAAGAACAGCAGCAGTGCAATAGTTGAGTATATTTTTCTATCAATTATTTTATTATTTTTTTGGTGTTTTTGGTGTGTATCCATCATATTATTATTATTATTATTATTATTATTATTATTATTATTATTATTATTATTATTATTATATTTTCGTCTTCTTTTAGTATATATTAAAATTATCAATATTATTAACACTAACACTTTTATTATTATTGTTACAGAATGACTAAGATTAAGGACTAATATTATTTATTAGTATTATTTTATTTGGTATAGATATTATTACAAATAGTATCAATATTATTAATATTTCTATTTGTATTAATCATCATAATACTAATAATCATTTTTTATCAGGCTTATCCTTAGTTATAAATCTTTTCAAAGTTTTCTTGAATAAACATGTATACACAGTTATATATAAATATTACATTTGGCTTGGCCTTATTTTCAAATATGGTTTTAAAAACCCTACATAATTTTCCATATTATTATTATTATTTATCTAAATTATTTTAAGGGTATATTATTTTTTGAGAATTTTTAGTTAAAATAATTTTTCTTAGAATTTTGTTGTTATATTAGATTAACCAAAACCTATTTTCAAATAGTATAAGTACTTTCTTCCAAATTTCTTCGAGTATCACCCTGTCCAATCCCATTATTCTGCTACTTTACCAATTTCGTACTACCTTATGTCCACCCTAGCCAATTTGACCCATCTGGATCCAGTAGAACTAACCGTGTCACCACCCGAGGTCACCTTGCATAGTTGTTCCACCGAAGTCGAAGTTCGTGCCACATTGATTACCGCAGCACACCAGGCATACTACCAGGCAAGACACCTTGCCATTTGCTGTTTAATTATTTTAGCTCATATTTCATGCATGTTCATTATTTTCTTTATGTAAAATAAACTGTGATACATGGCATAACCTGTTAAAATTTACTGTTCAGTTTCTTGCTATGTATTATTTTTTTTTCTTAGTCATTAAACCTAGCTTTAAGGGACCACCTTTGTGTGTTACATTCATGGCCTTGACACGTTGTACCACGAAGTTGCGTGTCGCATGTAGAACACGGAAGTGCGTGATTGGCTGGCCACCAGTACGTACAAGCCGTGCGATAGGAATAACCGCTAATAGAGGTTGCATGCTAGTTTGACTTAGCGATTATAGAGTTAGCATTGGGCGAGAAGAACATGATTGGAAGTTGACTACCACCCTATCTATCGTAGACTCGCTCGCTACTGAGGAACGATAGGTAGACTATATGCTATAGACTCGCTCGATACTGAGGAATAGTATATGGTGTTGTGACTCGCTACTGAGGTACTGCAATGGTAATTTCTCGACTTGACCCGATAGTCATGCGACCATGAACTGTTCTTAAGACTGCATTCACCTAGATTTGGTTAGGCACCCTTATCCGTTAGGTATGAGTACCTTTGGTTTGGGTACTTGTATCTGACCGTGGCTTGGAATAATAACTTGTCGCGGATTAGTTTGTCACATCTTGTCCTTGTTTGGTTGTAGGTGTGACTTACTACTTCGATGAGAAGGTATTGAACCTTGTTGGGGTCCGGATACCATATTAGATTTATAGCATGGAAAGATACATTACCGTGAATTAGTTTACCATCTCTTGTCCTTGTTTGGTTGGGGAGATGGTACGCTCGTTCAGTAGGTGCGTATTGGAACATGTTATAATTCGATTGACTTATTTATTGAGCAATATTTATTCAGTTTATATGGCATGATATTATGTGTCTTGTTACGTCCCTCTGAGGACCTAGTTGTCTTGCCAGGTGTGTGCTATTGTCTTTTGCAGGTGCTCTAGCTCTAGCCGTAATTTTTGCTATTTCTTCGAGGATGATTGCATTTGGATCGTCTTCGCTCTGCTCGCCAAAAATCATTTATTCTATCATGTACTTTTCCTTATTTTGTTGGTAGTGGATTTGTCTCCGCCCACATATTGTATCAAAACAAATTCATTCTCATTATATGATCTTTTATTTATTTATTCTGTGTGGATGAGATTAGTTATGGTTCTACTGTATTTTACAGCTTATGTACTTATACGAGGCTTCCATATATTGGAGTATACTTCTTATGAATACAGCTGGCATGTCTACGTTCCTAGTCCTACGTATTTTGGGACTGGGGCGTTACATGTTTTTGTGGTGGCCCATGCAGGTCAAGATAAATTGTTTGGTTACTTTACCAAACCAAACAAGCCTGCGTATAGGATTAGAAGTCTAGGATCTCATCCACATACTTGACCTCTTCCCTTAATTTTATCTACCGTTTGACTCATCCATTGCATCTTGCTTGCTTCCTTCCATCCCTATTCTTATCTTCCCTTCGTGCTTGCTAGAGATTGACCCTACTAGTTAGTTGTCCCAAAACCCATTAGTTTAATTCTTTAAGTTGGGTAGAATACCTTATGAACTAGCAACCCCTTTGACCTAGTGACCTATATTAGCAAGCTTATTTAGATCCTAGAATCTAGAGGACCTAAACCGTCTAGCCAACCAAGGACTTGGACAAGAAGACTAAAGGACGACTGTATGACTTAGAATCAATCTACCTTCTTTAAATCTTAATCTCTCGTGCCTATGTATTTACCATTTTGACTAGTGATACTAATGCAGCCTAGTTTTTGCAAGCTTATTCCTTATCGAGCTTGTCCAAGACATATGTTAATTGGGTCGCTTCCACTAACATATTGTCTAATCAGAACCGGTACATGATGGTCTGATCAACCAAGTACACTTTGGTTCGCTTTTGTCTATTATTCTACGTGGATAGGGACATAGCTAAACTTGTCCTCTAGAATCCCATCCACGACTGCCTTGACAATTCCTTTGAAATTTTCGGTCGTCCTTGAATCACGTATTCGTATTCGATAACGCCTCCTTCGAACTCCATATTGCTTTCGTCTTCACTTATTTTAGGAGGATGAAGGCGTTATACTAGCACTCCCTCTAGCCTTCCTATCGGCTATGACCATTCTCCCTCGATATTGCTATGTCTTCATCCTAAACTACTCGGCCCTATCAAAACCCTCTAATCGCTTTGAATCTATTTCGCTCTCTTAATCGTGACTCATTCATTACCCGTGACCATACCGTATTTTTTTTTCTTTTCTACGATCTAGATCGTGAATTCTTACGGTATGATTTGTTATAAATTGTTTTCCATCGATATCCCCTTGTGACCTCTCACCCCCTACTAATTCTTAATTTCGAGGACGAAATTCTTTTAAGTTGGGTAGGATGTAAAACCCCTAAATTTTTACTATTTATTTTTATTAAATTTGGTACCGATTTAAAATTTTGTATTGTACGTCGCGTAGTCGTATTTTACGTCGCGCACGAAAATTTATTTTTCGTAGTTGCTCGTCGAGTGCGAATATGTACGAGCGTACATATTTTAGAAAAATATTTTTTCTCTATTTTCATATATACTTTCAAAATATTATATAAATATTCTTGCCATAAAAAGCCTTTGTTTCTAAAAGTTATTAATAATAAATATTTTTGTATACTAGAGAAGCCTAATTGTGTAAAGAATATTTTTGCATACATATATTTTTCGTAATTATTTATTTGTGTATTTTTAATAATAATGTATTTTCGAAATTAATTATTATAGTACTTTTGGAAAACATATTTTTGAAATATTTGTGACAATTTAAATTTTGATTTGATTCCATGGATACATTTAAATAGATTAAGTTAATCTATTGATTTGATTTGATTTTAATCTAAGGGAATTAAATTAGATTTAATTGGATTAGGATTTGGATTTGATTGATTTTAAATTAAATTGCAAGCTATCTATTTTTGGGTTTAAACTACTCCTAATGCTTATCCAATTGGGAATTCCCACATCCTATAAATAGGCAGGTACTCCTCCAATTTCTATCATTCAATATTGTCTCCACAAATTATTCCACCACAAATAGGTGTGCCTCGTGTCGGTGTTCCATCCATCCTCGTGTCAGCCGTGACGGCCTCGGGTCCGACCCCGGGTGTCTTTCCAATAGGTTAATTCTTTTACAATTACATTATCACCTTCTTCGTGTCCACACACGGACACCTGTTATTATCCTTCCTACGACACCAATTCCTAAACCTAAGACCCAATTCCTAGTAAACCCTTATCCTATTTTGCCTACCGACACCGCCATCGCATACACCAACCATCACCGCCTTGGCCTCCACCCTTGGAACACCCGTCGCCACCACGGCGATATCCCCATCACCACCAGCCACCCAACTCTTGTTCTCCCCAAATCCAACCCGACAATCATCCCCACCAAAACTACACCGCCACCAACGGCGCCGTTCCAAACTTACACCATAACCAACCACCATCGACAACACCATCACCACCAGCCAACACCATCCAAACCCCGACCGACCTCTCCAGACCCTCACCCCCGCCTCTACCGTACTTCCGTCACGACCACCGTCCCTGTCCCCGGACAACACCCGACCACACCACCACTGTCAGCCCCGACTCCTACCCCCTGGCCACGACAATACAACCGTCCACCCGACACTCACTGACAGCCACCGCCGCCAGATCAACCCAACCGGAAAACCCCAAATTCATCACGACCATCACAAAAAAAGGAATATATAAAAACAAACACCCCCGCCACCACCGTACCTATGCCGGAGTCTCGACCGCTCACCCGCTCTCGTTTCCCTTCCTCGCCGCTCCCCGTACTTCTGCCGCCGCGTCCGGCCCCACTGCACCGGAGCAGCGCGACCCCACCGCTGACCGCGTGCCCTAACCGCCGCTCAGGATCCGAACGACCCCTTCGCCTTGACAGCCCTCCTCCGATCCCTCCGGCGATAGCCTCCATCCGCCGCCGCCGCGCCGATAAACTCCATCCGTACGCCGCGAGCGCCGAGCCAAGCGCGCCACTGCCCGGGCCTCCGCCGGCGAGTTCCGTGCGTGCCCTAGTTCCGTCGCTCACAGCCTCTCCCTCTGCCGCCTTCTTCCACCCCCGAAAACCCTTCGCCGACCGGCGAAGCTTCCCCTCTCCGCCGCGTCCAACCGCGCTCGCCATCGCCGCCGGTCCGTGCCGCCCACCTCGGCCATCCTCTCGACCGACCGTCGCCGCAGCTCCACATCTCCGATGACCGCCCCATCTCTCCGCTTCCAACCGCCGGCCGAGTCCCCAAAACCCACCATTCTCCTTTTCCCTTTCTTTCCCTGGATTTTTTTAAGAACAGCAGCAGTGCAATAGTTGAGTATATTATTCTATCAATTATTTTATTGTTTTTTTTGTTTTTTTGGTGTTTTTGGTGTGTATCCATCATATTATTATTATTATTATTATTATTATTATTATTATATTTTTTTCTTCTTCTTTTAGTATATATTAAAATTATCATTATTATTAACACTAACACTTTTATTATTATTGTTACAGATTGACTAAGATTAAGGACTAATATTATTTATTAGTATTATTTTATTTGGTATAGATATTATTACAAATAGTATCAATATTATTAATATTTCTATTTGTATTAATCATCATAATACTAATAATCATTTTTATCAGGCTTATCCTTAGTTATAAATCTTTTCAAAGTTTTCTTGAATAAACATGTATACACAGTTATATATAAATATTATATTTGGCTTGGCCTTATTTTCAAGTATGGTTTTAAAAACCCTACATAATTTTCCATATTATTATTATTATTTATCTAAATTATTTTAAGGGTATATTATTTTTTGAGAATTTTTAGTTAAAATAATTTTCCTTAGAATTTTGTAGTTATATTAGATTAACCAAAACCTATTTTCAAATAGTATAAGTACTTTCTTCCAAATTCCTTCGAGTATCACCCGGTCCAATCCCATTATTCTGCTACTTTACCAATTTCGTACTACCTTATGTCCACCCTAGCCAATTTGATCCATCTGGACCCAATGGAACTAACCGTATCACCACCCGAGGTCACCTTGCATAGTTGTTCCACCGAAGTCGAAGTTCGTGCCACATTGATTACCGCAGCACGCCAGGCGTACTACCAGGCAAGACACCTTGCCATTTGCTGTTTAATTATTTTAGCTCATATTTCATGCATGTTCATTATTTTCTTTATGTAAAATAAACTGTGATACATGGCATAACCTGTTAAAATTTACTGTTCAGTTTCTTGCTATGTATTATTTTTTTTCTTACTCATTAAACCTAGCTTTAAGGGACCACCTTTGTGTGTTGCATTCATGGCCTTGACACGTTGTACCACGAAGTTGCCTGTCGCATGTAGAACACGGAAGTACGTGATTGGCTGGCCACCAGTATGTACAAGCCGTGCGATAGGAATAACCGCTAATAGAGGTTGCATGCTAGTTTGACTTAGCGGTTATAGAGTTAGCATTGGGCGGAAAAAACATGATTTGAAGTTGACTACCACCCTATCTATCGTAGACTCGCTCGCTACTGAGGAACGATAGGTAGACTATATGCTATAGACTCGCTCGATACTGAGGAATAGTATATGGTGTTGTGACTCGCTACTGAGGTACTGCAATGGTAATTTCTCGACTTGACCCGATAGTCATACGACCATGAACTGTTCTTAAGACTGCATTCACCTAGATTTGGTTAGGCACCCTTATCCGTTAGGTATGAGTACCTTTGGTTTGGGTACTTGTATCTGACCGTGGCTTGGAATAATAACTTGTCGCGGATTAGTTTGTCACATCTTGTCCTTGTTTGGTTGTAGGTGTGACTTACTACTTCGATGAGAAGGTATTGAACCTTGTTGGGGTCCGGATACCATATTAGATTTATAGCATGGAAAGATACGTTACCGTGAATTAGTTTACCATCTCCTGTCCTTGTTTGGTTGGGGAGATGGTACGCTCGTTCAGTAGGTGCGTATTAGAACATGTTATAATTCGATTGACTTATTTATTGAGCAATATTTATTCAGTTTATATGGCATGATATTATGTGTCTTGTTACGTCCCTCTGAGGACCTAGTTGTCTTGCCAGGTGTGTGCTATTGTCTTTCGCAGGTGCTCTAGCTCTAGCCGTAATTTTCGCTATTTCTTCGAGGATGATTGCATTTGGATCGTCTTTGCTCTGCTCGCCAAAAATCATTTATTCTATCATGTACTTTTCCTTATTTTGTTGGTAGTGGATTTGTCTCCGCCCACATATTGTATCAAGACAAATTCATTCTCATTATATGATCTTTTATTTATTTATTCTGTGTGGATGAGATTAGTTATGGTTCTACTGTATTTTACAGCTTATGTACTTATACGAGGCTTCCATATATTGGAGTATACTTCTTATGAATACAGCTGGCATGTCTACGTTCCTAGTCCTACGTATTTTGGGACTGGGGCGTTACATGTTTTTGTGGTGGCCCATGCAGGTCAAGATAAATTGTTTGGTTACTTTACCAAACCAAGCAAGCCTGCGTATAGGATTAGAAGTCTAGGATCTCATCCACATACTTGACCTCTTCCCTTAATTTTATCTACCGTTTGACTCATCCATTGCATCTTGCTTGCTTCCTTCCATCCCTATTCTTATCTTCCCTTCGTGCTTGCTAGAGATTGACCCTACTAGTTAGTTGTCCCAAAACCCATTAGTTTAATTCTTTAAGTTGGGTAGAATACCTTATGAACTAGCAACCCCTTTGACCTAGTGACCTATATTAGCAAGCTTATTTAGATCCTAGAATCTAGAGGACCTAAACCGTCTAGCCAACCAAGGACTTGGACAAGAAGATTATAGGACGACTGTATGACTTAGAATCAATCTACCTTCTTTAAATCTTAATCTCTCGTGCCTATGTATTTACCATTTTGACTAGTGATACTAATGCAGCCTAGTTTTTGCAAGCTTATTCCTTATCGAGCTTGTCCAAGATATATGTTAATTGGGTCGCTTCCACTAACATATTGTCTAATCAGAACCGGTACATGATGGTCTGATCAACCAAGTACACTTTGGTTCGCTTTTGTCTATTAGTCTACGTGGATAGGGACATAGCTAAACTTGTCCTCTAGAATCCCATCTACGACTGCCTTGACAATTCCTTTGAAATTTTTGGTCGTCCTTGAATCACGTATTCGTATTCGATAACGCCTCCTTCGAACTCCATATTGCTTTCGTCTTCACTTATTTTAGGAGGATGAAGGCGTTATACTAGCACTCCTTCTAGCCTTCCTATCGGCTATGACCATTCTCCCTCGATATTGCTATGTCTTCATCCTAAACTACTCGGCCCTATCAAAACCCTCTAATCGCTTTGAATCTATTTCGCTCTCTTAATCGTGACTCATTCATTACCCGTGACCATACCGTATTTTTTTTTTCTTTTCTACGATCTAGATCGTGAATTCTTACGGTATGATTTGTTATAAATTATTTTCCATCGATATCCCCTTGTGACCTCTCACCCCCTACTAATTCTTAATTTCGAGGACGAAATTCTTTTAAGTTGGGTAGGATGTAAAACCCCTAAATTTCTACTATTTATTTTT
Source organism: Iris pallida (assembly GCA_029216955.1). Classification (NCBI taxonomy): domain Eukaryota; kingdom Viridiplantae; phylum Streptophyta; class Magnoliopsida; order Asparagales; family Iridaceae; genus Iris; species Iris pallida. Next base: position 262,464 of record JANAVB010044535.1, on the reverse strand, counting down.
ATTAAATTTGGTACCGATTTAAAATTTTGTATTGTACGTCGCGTAGTCGTATTTTACGTCGCGCACGAAAATTTATTTTTCGTAGTTGCTCGTCGAGTGCGAATATGTACGAGCGTACATATTTTAGAAAAATATTTTTTCTCTATTTTAATATATACTTTCAAAATATTATATAAATATTCTTGCCATAAAAAGCCTTTGTTTCTAAAAGTTATTAATAATAAATATTTTTGTATACTAGAGAAGCCTAATTGTGTAAAGAATATTTTTGCATACATATATTTTTCGTAATTATTTATTTGTGTATTTTTAATAATAATGTATTTTCGAAATTAATTATTATAGTACTTTTGGAAAACATATTTTTGAAATATTTGTGACAATTTAAATTTTGATTTGATTCCATGGATACATTTAAATAGATTAAGTTAATCTATTGATTTGATTTGATTTTAAACTAAGGGAATTAAATTAGATTTAATTGGATTAGGATTTGGATTTGATTGATTTTAAATTAAATTGCAAGCTATCTATTTTTGGGTTTAAACTACTCCTAATGCTTATCCAATTGGGAATTCCCACATCCTATAAATAGGCAGGTACTCCTCCAATTTCTATCATTCAATATTGTCTCCACAAATTATTCTACCACAAATAGGTGTGCCTCGTGTCGGTGTTCCATCCATCCTCGTGTCAGCCGTGACGGCCTCGGGTCCGACCCCGGGTGTCTTTCCAATAGGTTAATTCTTTTACAATTACATTATCACCTTCTTCGTGTCCACACACGGACACCTGTCATTATCCTTCCTACGACACCAATTTCTAAACCTAAGACCCAATTCCTAGTAAACCCTTATCCTATTTTGCCTGCCGACACCGCCATCGCATACACCAACCATCACCGCCCGTCGCCACCACGGCGATATCCCCATCACCACCAGCCACCCAACTCTTGTCCTCCCCAAATCCAACCCGACAATCATCCCCACCAAAACTACACCGCCACCAACGGCGCCGTTCTAAACTTACACCATAACCAACCACCATCGACAACACCATCACCACCAGCCAACACCATCCAAACCCCGACCAACCTCTCCAGACCCTCACCCCCGCCTCTACCGTACTTCCGTCACGACCACCGTCCCTGTCCCCGGACAACACCCGACCACACCACCACTGTCAGCCCCGACTCCTGCCCCCTGGCCACGACAACACAACCGTCCACCCGACACTCACTGACAGCCACCGCCGCCAGATCAACCCAACCGGAAAACCCCAAATTCATCACGACCATCACAAAAAAAGGAATATATAAAAACAAACACCCCCGCCACCACCGTACCTACGCCGGAGTCTCGACCGCTCACCCGCTCTCGTTTCCCTTCCTCGCCGCTCCCCGTACTTCTGCCGCCGCGTCCGGCCCCACTGCACCGGAGCAGCGCGACCCCACCGCTGACCGCGTGCCCTAACCGCCGCTCAGGAGCCGAACGACCCCTTCGCCTTGACAGCCCTCCTCCGATCCCTCCGGCGATAGCCTCCATCCGCCGCCGCCGCGCCGATAAACTCCATCCGTACGCCGCGAGCGCCGAGCCAAGCGCGCCACTGCCCGGGCCTCCGCCGGCGAGTTCCGCGCGTGCCCTAGTTCCGCCGCTCACAGCCTCTCCCTCTGCCGCCTTCTTCCACCCCCGAAAACCCTTCGCCGACCGGCGAAGCTTCCCCTCTCCGTCGCGTCCAACCGCGCTCGCCATCGCCGTCGGTCCGTGCCGCCCACCTCGGCCATCCTCTCGACCGACCGTCGCCGCAGCTCCACATCTCCGATGACCGCCCCATCTCTCCGCTTCCAACCGCCGGCCGAGTCCCCAAAACCCACCATTCTCCTTTCCCCTTTCTTTCCCTGGATTTTTTTAAGAACAGCAGCAGTGCAATAGTTGAGTATATTATTCTATCAATTATTTTATTGTTTTTTTTTGGTGTTTTTGGTGTGTATCCATCATATTATTATTATTATTATTATTATTATTATTATTATTATTATTATATTTTTTCTTCTTCTTTTAGTATATATTAAAATTATCATTATTATTAACACTAACACTTTTATTATTATTGTTACAGATTGACTAAGATTAAGGACTAATATTATTTATTAGTATTATTTTATTTGGTATAGATATTATTACAAATAGTATCAATATTATTAATATTTCTATTTGTATTAATCATCATAATACTAATAATCATTTTTATCAGGCTTATCCTTAGTTATAAATCTTTTCAAAGTTTTCTTGAATAAACATGTATACACAGTTATATATAAATATTATATTTGGCTTGGCCTTATTTTCAAGTATGGTTTTAAAAACCCTACATAATTTTCCATATTATTATTATTATTTATCTAAATTATTTTAAGGGTATATTATTTTTTGAGAATTTTTAGTTAAAATAATTTTCCTTAGAATTTTGTTGTTATATTAGATTAACCAAAACCTATTTTCAAATAGTATAAGTACTTTCTTCCAAATTCCTTTGAGTATCACCCGGTCCAATCCCATTATTCCGCTACTTTACCAATTTCGTACTACCTTATGTCCACCCTAGCCAATCTGATCCATCTGGACCCAATGGAACTAACCGTGTCACCACCCGAGGTCACCTTGCATAGTTGTTCCACCGAAGTCGAAGTTCGTGCCACATTGATTACCGCAGCACGCCAGGCGTACTACTAGGCAAGACACCTTGCCATTTGCTGTTTAATTATTTTAGCTCATATTTCATGCATGTTCATTATTTTCTTTATGTAAAATAAACTGTGATACATGGCATAACCTGTTAAAATTTACTGTTCAGTTTCTTGCTATGTATTATTTTTTTTCTTACTCATTAAACCTAGCTTTAAGGGACCACCTTTGTGTGTTGCATTCATGGCCTTGACACGTTGTACCACGAAGTTGCCTGTCGCATGTAGAACACGGAAGTGCGTGATTGGCTGGCCACCAGTACGTACAAGCCGTGCGATAGGAATAACCGCTAATAGAGGTTGCATGCTAGTTTGACTTAGCGGTTATAGAGTTAGCATTGGGCGAAAAAAACATGATTGGAAGTTGACTACCACCCTATCTATCGTAGACTCGCTCGCTACTGAGGAACGATAGGTAGACTATATGCTATAGACTCGCTCGATACTGAGGAATAGTATATGGTGTTGTGACTCGCTACTGAGGTACTGCATTGGTAATTTCTCGACTTGACCCAGTAGTCATGCGACCATGAACTGTTCTTAAGACTGCATTCACCTAGATTTGGTTAGGCACCCTTATCCGTTAGGTATGAGTACCTTTGATTTGGGTACTTGTATCTGACCGTGGCTTGGAACAATAACTTATCGCGGATTAGTTTATCACATCTTGTCCTTGTTTGGTTGTAGGTGTGACTTACTACTTCGATGAGAAGGTATTGAACCTTGTTGGTGTTCGGATACCATATTGGATTCATAGCATGGAAAGATACGTTACCGTGAATTAGTTTACCATCTCCTGTCCTTGTTTGGTTGGGGAAATAGTACGCTCGTTCAGTAGGTGCGTATTGGAACATGTTATAATTCGATTGACTTATTTATTGAGCAATATTTATTCAGTTTATATGGCATGATATTATGTGTCTTGTTACGTCCCTCTGAGGACCTAGTTGTCTTGTCAGGTGTGTGCTATTGTCTTTCGCAGGTGCTCTAGCTCTAGCCGTGATTTTCGCTATTTCTTCGAGGATGATTGCTTTTGGATCGTCTTCGCTCTGCTCGTCAAAAATTATTTATTCTATTAAGTTGGGTAGGATGTAAAACCCCTAAATTTCTACTATTTATTTTTATTAAATTTGTTACCGATTTAAAATTTTGTATTGTACGTCGCGTAGTCGTATTTTACGTCGCGCACGAAAATTTATTTTTCGTAGTTGCTCGTCGAGTGCGAATATGTGCGAGCGTACATATTTTAGAAAAATATTTTTTCTCTATTTTAATATATACTTTCAAAATATTATATAAATATTCTTGCCATAAAAAGCCTTTGTTTCTAAAAGTTATTAATAATAAATATTTTTGTATACTAGAGAAGCCTAATTGTGTAAAGAATATTTTTGCATACATATATTTTTCGTAATTATTTATTTGTTTATTTTAAATAATAATGTATTTTTGAAATTAATTATTATAGTATTTTTGGAAAATATATTTTTGAAATATTTGTGACAATTTAAATTTTGATTTGATTCCATGGATACATTTAAATAGATTAAGTTAATTTATTGATTTGATTTGATTTTAAACTAAGGGAATTAAATTAGATTTAATTGGATTAGGATTTGGATTTGATTGATTTTAAATTAAATTACAAGCTATCTATTTTTGGGTTTAAACTACTCCGAATGCTTATCCAATTGGGAATTCCCACATCCTATAAATAGGCAGGTACTCCTCCAATTTCTACAATTCAATATTGTCTCCACAAATTATTCCACCACAAATAGGTGTGCCTCGTGTCGGTGTTCCATCCATCCTCATGTCAGCCGTGACGGCCTCGGGTCCAACCCCGGGTGTCTTTCCAATAGGTTAATTCTTTTACAATTACATTATCACCTTCTTCGTGTCCACACACGGACACCTGTCATTATCCTTCCTACGACACCAATTCCTAAACCTAAGACCCAATTCCTAGTAAACCCTCATCCTATTTTGCCTGCCGACACCGCCATCGCATACACCAACCATCACCGCCTTGGCCTCCACCCTTGGAACACCCGTCGCCACCACGGCGATATCCCCATCACCACCAGCCACCCAACTCTTGTCCTCCCCAAATCCAGCCCGACAATAATCCCCACCAAAACTATACCGCCACCAACAGCGCCGTTCCAAACTTACACCATAACCAACCACCATCGACAACACCATCACCACCAGCCAACACCATCCAAACCCCGACCGACCTCTCCAGACCCGCACCCCCGCCTCTACCGTACTTCCGTCGCAACCACCGTCCCTGTCCCCGGACAACACCCGACCACACCACCACTGTCAGCACCGACTCCTGCCCCCTGGCCACGACAACACAACCGTCCACCCGACACTCACTGACAGCCACCGCCGCCAGATCAACCCGATCGTAAAACCCCAAATTCATCACGACCATCACAACCAAAAAAAAGAAATATATAAAAACAATCACCCCCGCCACCACCGTACCTCCGCCGGAGTCTCGACCGCTCACCCGCTTTCGTTTCCCTTCCTCGTCGCTCCCCGTACTTCTGCCGCCGCGTCCGGCCCCACTGCGCCGGAGCAGTGCGACCCCACCGCTGACCGCGTGCCCTAACCGCCGCTCAGGAGCCGAACGACCCCTTCGCTATCTAAATAGTTGCATAGTTATCTGAATAGTTCCATGGTTAAGGGTTGCAACCCCGGTCCTTGTTTGGTTTAAGGGTTATAACTTGGCTATCTGAATAGTTCCATGGTTATCTTATCATATATCGTCCTGCTTACTATGCCTGGCCTTCACAATAAAGATCAGGGGTCCTGTTCTGTTCAAGCGAAGGGTTACAACTCCGGTCCTTGTTTGATTTAAGGGTTGTAACCTGGCTTCCGGAGCAGTTCTGTGTCCTCTTTTCTTTTATTATCTTATTGTAACCCCATGCCATGTTCGTCATATTTTACCTTACGTTAATATTATAATTATTTATACTGGCCTTTACAATAAAGATCAGGGGTCCAGTTCTGTTCAGGCGAAGGGTTACAACCCCGGTCCTTATTTGGTTTAAGGGTTGTAACCTGGCTCCCGGAGCAGTTCTGTGCCCTCTTTTCGTTTATTGTCTTATTACCTTATCAACCGTAATTGAGGCGGGTTTCTATTCAGGTGAAGGATTGCAATCCCGGTCTTTGTTTGGTTTAAGGGTTGTAGTCTGGCTACCTGAATGGTTTCCACGTGCTCGATTTATTATTATTATCTCGGTTATTATCTGTATCTTGTAATTATCTTTACTCTTTATTTATGATGCGCTGGTTTTAGTTCCTAAGTGAAGTCTCCTTTGTGGCACTTGCTCGTTCTGGGGTCTGACCCAGATGGTTTTGTATGGCCAGATATCGGAGCTGCTCCAGAGGATCTACCTACCTTCCAGCCAGATGGTGACCACCAGGCGTAACCCTGGCAACGAGTGGGTTTCTTTTTGTTCTCCCACTTTATTGTAAAATTATTCTTTTTAGGCATTTAGCCGATGAGCATGTGTTAGCTCGGTTGTACCTTTATTTACTGTCTGCCTACGGATTGTAACATGATTAACAAATCCTAGGGTTGATCATGTATGACCAGAACTCTTGCTAGCCTTGACATTTTGTACGACTAGCTTCATGATCATCAGAATATGTATTGTATGGGACGCCTTACTATTATATATTTGATGCTTTGACATGTCGTAACTATTATTGATTGCTTGAGATTGAGACAATAGGCTGGTTCATGACCATAGGAGACTGTTGGCTTTTAGTTAAACCTTCATGTATCTAGACATTCGTGACCGTATAGCGAGGTGGGTTGTATTTCAATATGCGTAGCTGGCTATGTACGCTCCCGCTCTCCAGTATTCTGGTTCTAGGGCGTGACATGGTTTTAGTGGTGGCCCATGCAGGTCTTGTAAATCAAGATATGTGAGGGAATAGATGTCTCAATCAATACTCACCCTTGATCTCTGCTCGTATCCTCTGAATCCCTGTAATCTTGACCTGATCACATGCTTGTATCGTTGATCTGTCCTGGTCCTTCCTTATCGTTCTCTATGTCGTCTTCTTCAGCGGCATTATTCCTGGACCTGCCGATCAGCAAGGCGAAGCACCTCCCATGGATCAGCAGCAACCCGGAGATCAAGCCCAACATTCAGGAGTAGCCTCCAGAGTCATGTCTACTGGAGGAGAGCCACTAGTTCGGCCCGTCCAGCCTGCTAAGCCCGATGATGGCACTTTGGTGGGTCTTATTAGGTCACTATTAGCCTCCCAGGATCGTCGAGGAGATGCCTTACACCAGGCGATGGAAGACGCTTTGACCAGAGGAGGTCATCAGGGTAATAGCACGGCCAACAGCTTCAAGCGCTTGAACCCTCCCTTCTTCGACGGCAGTGAAGATGCGATCGCTGCAGATGCATGGCTTCAGGACACAGAGGTGAATCTAGAAGCAGCCAGGACTCCAGAGAACGAGAAGGTGGCCGTGGTGAGCCTACAGCTATTGGATCTTGCCCGCAGCTGGTGGGCGGCGCAAGCCATTGGATTAGTGGCCCCTATTACCTGGGTAGTATTCAGGGAGAGATTCCAGACCAAGTATTTTGATGCTGTAGCTTGGTATGATCTACAGACGAGGTTCACCAATCTGAAGCAGATGGGCAGGATGGTCGATGGATATACGGTCGAGTTCTCCAGGCTTAGTCGGTTTGCCCCACCTTGGTGGCGACAGAGTTCGATAGAGCCCAGCGGTTCCAGCAGGGGCTCCACCTAGAGATTTTGTTGGCGGTAGAGCAGTTTGAGCATCAAACCTTTGATGCAGTACTGAGGGCAGCCCGGAGGCATGAATATGCCTCCCAGAGGATCGTGGATAGGACCGAAGGTCGGAAGCGATCCCATAGCTAGATGAATCAGTCATCAGCACCAGCCCCGACAGCTAGGGCTTTGACCATTGGAGCTCCGAGGCAGGCGGCCTCAGTGACGTCGGTTCAGCATTCCATCCCGACGCACCCTCAGCAGCAGAAGCAGAAGCAGTCTTCCGCAGTAGGATGTTCACATTGCAGGAAGCCAGGGCATGTGGTATCAGAGTGTCGCAGAGCACAGGGTTTGTGCTTAGTTTGTGGTGCCCCGGACCATAGGGTTGGAAACTGCCCGAACAGGGGGAGTTCATCATCAGCCTTCTCTAGTCCTTCAGTTAGAGGACCAGCACCAGTCCAGCAGCAGCAGTACTCGTTCCCAAGGCTATTGCCGACACAGACCCAGGCATTCCAGCAGTAAAGACCGCAGCAGTATGCCCAAGCCCTGATCCAGAGCAGGCAGAGAAATTTTCAGCAGAGGGGACCCGCACCCAGACGACATGGTCAAGTGTTGGCTTTGACCATGGAAGAAGAAGGAATAGCACCAGGTGAGGTAGTGGCATGTACTATTCTCATCAACACCTTTCCAGCTTCAGTATTATTTGATTCTGGTACCTCGTATTCATTTATGCCTGCACGATTCACGATACAGATAGGACTGGAGCCCGAGTCATTATCAGTAAGGCTCAATATACTTACTGGTAACAGACTTGTGGGAGTAGATAGGGTGTTTTCCTCGTGTCAGATCGTAGTTAGCGGTAGAGAGTTCTCCGCTAGATTGATAGAGTTCCCAATGGCCGATTATGATGTGGTCTTAGGGATGGATTGGTTGAGGGACCAGTATGCTAGGATAGACTGCCACATTGGCAGGGTTATTTTTAGCATTCCAGGCGAGCCGGAGTTTTCCTTCTCCCGAGGCGAAGTTGAACCTTCTCCTCCAATGTTGCGGATAGCAGTAGCAACAGTGTAGTTACCTCGGATAGTCGAGGAGTTTTTAGATGTTTTCCCCGAAGAGCTTCCAGGGATGCCGCCAGAGCGGGAGATCGAGTTCACTATCGACTTGATTCTCAGAACAACCCCAGTATCAGAGAGAGTCTACAGGATGACGTCGTCAGAATTAGAGATATTGTACAAGATGATTGAAGAACTCAGAACCAAGGGATTCATTCATGCTAGTGGATCGCCTTGGGGAGCTCCGATGCTTCTTGTAAAAAAAGGATGGTACATCTAGATTATGTATAGATTATCGTACCTTGAATTCAGTGACAATCAAGAACAGATACCCTCTTCCGAGGATAGATGACTTGTTTGATCAACTCAAGGGGGCAGTAGTGTTCTCGAAGATCGACTTGCGGTCAGGATATCATCAAATCAGAGTCAGAGAGCAGGACATCCCGAAGACAGCTTTCAGATCCCGATATGGGCATTAGGAGTTCCTTGTTATGCCCTTTGGAGCAACCAATGTGCCGACCGTATTCATGGACCTCATGAATCGTATCTTCATGCCTTATTTGGATCAGTTCGTAATTGTGTTCCTAGATGACATCCTGATCTACAACAAAAGTGAGGCGGAGCATGAGCAGCATCTCAGAGTTGTTCTTCAAATTCTCAAAGAGCACCAGTTGTATGCCAAGTTCAGTAAATGTGAGTTCTGGCATGATCGTATTTCATATCTGGGTCATATCATCACCAGAGGAGGAGTAGAAGTGGATCCCCAGAAGATCGTGGCTATTGAGACATGGCCAGTGCCTAGCACAGTTGCAGAAGTTCGCAGTTTTCTTGGATTAGCCGGCTACTATCGGCGATTTGTTTCGGACTTTGCTCGGATTTCAGCACCAGTGACGCAGTTAACCTGTAAGGATGTGCAGTTTGCTTGGACAGTGGAATATCAGGATTCTTTTAAGAAGTTGAAGCGAGGCATGATGACGACACCTGTTCTCACACTTCTAGATGGAACCGAAGGATTTTCAGTGTACTGTGATACTTCAGGCAGAGATTTAGGATGTGTTTTGATGCAGTATGGGAAGATAATAGCTTATGCGTCACAACAACTTCGTGACCATGAGAGGAATTACCCGACCCACGACTTGGAACTGGCAGCAGTAGTGTTTGTACTTAAGTTGTGGAGGTACTACTTATACGGGAATAGGGTGGAGATTTTCACCGACCACAAGAGCCTGAAGTATGTTTTCATCCAGAAGGATCTTAACATGCGTCAAAGGAGATGGCTGGAGCTTCTTGTAGATTATGATGTCAACCTGCAGTATCATCCTCGGAAGGCTAACATCGTAGCAGATGCATTAAGTAGAAGAGCCGGAGTTTATTTCCTAACAGCGCAACTAGAGCTGTTAGCAGACCTTCAGAAGATGGGTATCGAAATTGTGCTCTCTTCCAGTGTGGCATTGATGGCCAGTATACAAGTTCAGTCCACTATAGTCGAGAGAATCCGGAAGGCGCAGTCAGCAGATTCCAAGTTTCAGCGACTCAGAGCAGAGTGTGAGACAGGACGAAGAACAGAGTTATATATCCATGAAGATGGTACACTTCGACATGTTAAGCGTCTTTGTGTACCCAGTGGTGATATCAGACAAGAGATCATGGCAGAGGCTCACAGTTCTCAGTATTCCATTCATCCCGGCGGTACGAAGATGTACCGTGATATCCGTTAGTACTTTTGGTGGGATGGCATGAAGAGGAAGATAGTCCAGTTTGTCTCTCGATGTTTGGTTTGCCAACAAGTTAAAGCTGAACATCAGAGGCCAGCTGGACTTCTTCAGCCCTTGCCAATTCCAGAATAGAAGTGGGAGCATATAACCATGGATTTCGTGACTGGATTACCTAGATCCCCGGCTAATAGAGATGCTATTTGGGTTATTATAGACCGGGTCACGAAGGTGGCCCACTTTATCCCGTTCAGAGTTGGTCAGTCGACGGCTCAGCTGGCAGAGATGTACCTCAGGCAGGTAGTCAGGATGCATAGAGTACCAGTCAGTATCACCTCGAACGGAGATTCAAGGTTTATGTCGCACTTTTGGTACAGCTTGCAAGAAAGTTTGGGAACTCACCTCCAGTTCAGCTCAGCTTATCACCCGCAGACATATGGCTAGTCGGAACGCACGATCCAGCCTCTTGAAGATATATTGCGGTTATGTACACTCGACTTCGGTGGTTCATGGGAAGATCACCTGTACCTGGTGGAGTTCCCGTACAACAATAGTTTCCAAGCTTGTATCCAGATGGCACCGTTCGAGGCACTGTATGGTAGGAAGTACAGATTCCCGCTAGCCTAGGATGATATTGGAGAGAGGTAGATGCTTGGTTCGGAAATGATTGCCCAAACAGTTGAAGTGGTCAGAAGAGTCAGGGATCATCTTCGAGTTGTCCAAGATTGCTAGCGTTATTGGGCCGATTCTCATCGGCGTCCTCTTGAGTTTTCTGTCGGCGACCATGTATTTCTGAGGATTTTGCCTAACCGTGGCGTCATTCGTTTTGGCGTACGGGGAAAGCTTAGTCCTAGGTATATAGGGCCGTTCGATATCCTGGAGCGAGTAGGAGATGTGTCATATCGTCTCGCTCTTCCGCCGTCTCTGAGTAAGGTACATAACGTGTTCCATGTATCCCAACTATGAGGTATATCCCGGACCCGAGCCATATCCTGGATCATTCAGAATTGGTTGTTGGTACCAACCTTTTGTATGAGGAAAGGCCCGTGTCCATATTGGACCGGAGAGAGAAGATACTCAAGAACAAGACTATCAAGTTAGTCCGAGTTGCTTGGGGTCATCACTCTTTGGGTGAGTCAATGTGGGAGCGTGAGGATGATATCTGATCGCGATATCCCTACATGTTTGACTCGTGAGGTATAATATCCTTCTTATGCCTCATACCTTCGATTACTTGCTTGCATGAATAATTACTTGATTGCTTGATTAGTATAGCTTGCCTGTGAATAGTATAGCTTGTTCTTGTCCCTCTAGCCTCTTAATTAAATTTCGAGGACGAAATTCTTTTAAGGTGGGTAGAGTTGTAATACCTATAGTTCATATTACGTATTTTGAAAAACGTATACGTATTTTAATCTTGTATTGTATGATTCCTTGATTGGCTTATCTTGGCATTTTATAGCTTGGTCTATTTTGGGTTGGTTCGGCTAGGCTTGGGTTGTCTTGGTTCATCATGAACCAAGGGGAGAACCCTTACCTACCACCACCATCATCCATTATTAATCCAACACTCTTTATCTCTCCTCATTCACTCTTCTTCTTCCTCACCATTACTTCTTCACCTACAAGGAAGAAAGCTAGGCAAGTGCAACTTGATTCATGGAAGAACTCACATGTTATTGTTCCATTTTCTTCTCCACAAGATTCTAAACCTCTTTAGTACTTAGTATTTTCAAATTCCATGGCTCATTCTATATAGATCTAAGTTTCTAGTATTTTCGATCTTCTTGGTTTTGATCTACTAAAATAGCTTGTTTTTGAAAAACTAAGAGTTCCATGAAGTAGGCCTCATCATTTTGTACAAGTTTTGTTTTGGGATGGCCGAATTTCAACAAGTCCTGGCCGAGATGGAGTTCCTGAGCTTTTACGCATGTTTGAATTTGGCCATGTGGAGAAAATGGAGTTTTACGCACACGTTTTACGTGCCAACGTATCATTCAGCCTTTACGCTCACGTCTTAACGTGATTAGCGTAGTGCCCTTTTACGCACACGTATCGCGTGCCAGCGTACTTCGTTTTATGCTGAGTATTTCGATTTTACGTCGGGGCCCTCCCGCTCGCTTAAAATCGTGCTCGCGTAAAATCCCTAGCTCGAGTAGACTCTTGCGAGCGTAAAGTTTTGCCCGAGTGTTTTCCTCGCGTAAAAGTCACTCGCGTAGAGTTTCGCTCGGGAGTTTGCATGCGTAAAATTCTACGCGTGTAAAATCTTACGCTCGTATAATTTCGCCTGCGTAAACCCGGCTAGCATAAACACCACCTACGTGCATCCTTGCTCGCGTAGAGCCATCTCTCTCGTGCTCTTCCTAGCGTAGAGCTGCTTTACGCTCGAGGCCTTTTGGCCTAGCGTAGAGGCTCACTCACGTAGAGCCTTGAGCCCCTTTGTGTACCCGGTTGACCTTATGTACTTCCATTTTTTACGACTTGGCAAATCACGGATTGATTAATATGACCGGGCTAATAATGGCATCGTATGGCAAGTACTTGATATGGCATGACCTGACAAAATATGACAAGTACGCCTGATGGTAATTGTTGAAAGCTGTTGCGACGGCTTGCCTGATATGACTATAATAAATGACTTGGATACCGTGGACGATTGTATTTGCACAAATAAACCAGTACTATCTTGCATCATGTCTAGGATGGGATCCCTGAGTACCACAGTCAGGGATACCTACTGCAATTAACTAATAGTAATAAATTAGGATAATCTACTAGTCATGAAAAGGTTTTCTCGCTACAGGCAATCCTGTTATCTGGACGCTCAAATGGACTTGTAGCCTACCGACGAGTAGGGCACATTTCCAGTACATAGTCATGTGGTGCACCCGTCATAAACGAACATTCGACCTGGATAACTTGGATGGTCTGCAGGACTTGTGGCTGTTGGAATAATCTCATTACATCTTGCTAGTAACTAGGCCTGTGATAACCCTAGTTAGTTAAAGTATCAAGCCATACTTATTGCTTGGCCGTGATTGATTGGATGGAGTTCAGCCCAGTGAAGTTTGTCATGATTTCTTGTATCGATAAAAGATCGGATACCAGGTTCTGTTCAGATGAAGGGTTACAACCCCGGTCCTTGTTTGGTTTAAGGGTTGTAACTTGGCTATCTGAATAGTTCCATGGTTATCTTATCATATATCGTCCTGCTTACTGTGCCTGGCCTTCATAATAAAGATCAGGGGTCCAGTTCTGTTCAGGCGAAGGGTTACAACCCCAGTCCTTGTTTGGTTTAAGGGTTGTAACCTGACTTCCGGAGCAGTTCTGTGTCCTCTCTTCTTTTATTGTCTTATTGTAACCCCATGCCATGTTCGTCATGTTTTACCTTACTTCAATATCATGATTATTTATACTGGCCTTCATAATAAAGATCAGGGGTCCAGTTCTGTTCAGGCGAAGGGTTACAACCCCGGTCCTTGTTTGGTTTAAGGGTTGTAACCTGGCTCTCGGAGCAGTTCTTTGTCCTCTCTTCATTTATTGTATTATTACCTTATCAACCGTAATTGAGGCGGGTTTCTATTCAGGTGAAGGATTGCAACCCCGGTCCTTGTTTGGTTTAAGGGTTGTAGTCTGGCTACCTGAATGGTTTCTATGTGCTCAATTTATTATTGTTATTTTGATTATTATCTGTATCTTGTATTTATCTTTACTCTTTATTTATGATGCGCTGGTTTTAGTTCCTAAGTGAAGCCTCCTTTGTGGCACTTGCTCGTTCTGGGGTCTGATCCAACTGGTTTTGTATGACCAGATATCGGAGCAGCTCCAGAGGATCTACCTACCTTCCAGCCAGATGGTAACCACCAGGCGTAACCCTGGCAACGAGTGGGTTTCTTTTTGTTCTTCTATTTTGTTGTAAAATTATTCTTTTGAGGCATTTAGCCATCGAGCACGTGTTAGCTCGGTTGCACCTTTATTTACTGTCTGCCTACGGGCTGTAATATGATTGACAAATCCTATGGTTGATCATGTATGACCAGAACTCTTGCTAGCCTTGACATTTTGTACGACTAGCTTCATGATCATCCGAATATGTAATATATGGGACGCCTTACTATTATATATTTTGTACGACTGGCTATATACGCCCCCGCTCTCTCCAGTATTCTGGTTCTCGGGCGTGAGAACTCTAAGGTTGTAAAACATGATTTTTGGTAGAAACTATGTTTTTATTAATCAAAGATGTCTGAAAAGACTGGAAAAAATCACAGAATATGAAAGAAATTATTTTTAGAAAACATAGAATATAGTAAAGGGATTTTAAGGCTAAGACCAAATATTGTCAAAGTATAATTTTGGTCCAGAAGTTATAATTTAAAACACATGTGAAATAATATAGTAATATAGTTTAGAGAATATATGTATGCACATGTTATTAATAACTAACAGTATAATATTAGTAGAACAATTGAGAATAAAAAATTAAATACTATTTATGGTAGTTACTACAACTACAATATAAAAATGTTGACACTGACAAAAAACTAGTCAAAGCATAATGTGTTTAGTACATAATAAAATACTCCATTATAATAATAATAATCACCAGCAAATATTATATGCTGTTCTCCTCTTTCGAGGAGAACCAAGCAGCAATACTAGGCTTTCAAAGTAAAATAGGGTGGAGAGTAAACTATACTAATAATACTAATAATAATAATAATAATAATAATAAGACACAACAGGACAGCGACGCAAGCGTAGCCGGGCTCGCCGTACTGCGGGGAGGCACGCGACGGCGACACAAGGAGGCAGAGAGGGCCGTGCGGCGAGCGGTGTGCCAGAGGGGTCGAGGCGGCGCTCAACAGCGCTGCTGCGGGTGGCCAGCAGCTGGGGGCAAGGGGCCCCGATGCTGGCGCAGCACGCACGCGTTCGTGGTGGCGCCGGCTCGCTGGCGTAGGGAGCATGCTTGGTCGAAGGCAGAGAAAAGTCGAAGGATACGACCATAGAGGAAATAGGGAAGCGGCGGAGAGAGTACGGAGGTCTCCTGGTAGCGCGGCTAGGGGTCGATGCAGCGGCTTGGCTGATCCCAAGGAGGAGCCGAGAGAGAAATTTTGAACCGCGCGGCGGAGCTCGCCGGCGGAGGGCGAGGCACGGAGGAGGTCAGCAAGGTTTCTATATTTATTTATTTTTTCTATTTGTGGTGTGGTGGTGATGTTGGGTGACGATGTGGTAGTGTTGGGGGGCGGTGACGGTGGTTGGCCGGGAAGGCGGGATCGGGCTGTAGCTGTGGTGGTTTGTGCCGGTGATGATGAGGGTTCTAGCTGGTAGTCGGGAGTCGGGGACAGGGGCACGGGGTTGATGTCGATATAGGGACGATGAGTGTGGCGGCGGTGTCGGAGGCGACAGACAGAGGGAGATCTGGTGGTAGTGGTCCTACGGTGGTCGAGAGCGGCGTAGGTGGCTGGCTTTGGTGAGGGTGGTGCCGGATGAGATTGTTGGAGTTGGGTCGACTGTAGGGTTGTCGGAAGAGAGGAACTGGGAACGGGTCGGGCCTTGGTCACGGTGGTACGTTTTGGGGCTTGGTGATGATGGTGTGGATGGTGGCTGAGGTTGGGTACGGCGAGGAGGAGAGGGACAGCAATACGGAAATTAGGATAAGGCTTTGGCGTGTCGGGTTGTGTCTTGCGTGACACGGGAAAGTTTCGGTATCTGGGGTTGTCGAACACGGAGTAAAAATGTATATGTATAAAAGAATAATTAGTGGATGAGAGGGAACACGGACACGATGCACGGATTTTTGTGAAGAAATTTGTGGATGTGAAGAATTTATGGAGGAGTACCTGCCTATTTATAGGATGTGGGAATTCCCAGTTGGATAAGGAGTAGGGGTTTTTAAATCTCCCATAGATAATTGTCACATTCATTTTAAAACAAAATCAAATCTAAACCACATCCAATTAGATAACTTACATATTTAAATTAGACTATTTAAAATAAAATCACCATTTAAATTATCACAATTAAATTCAAATTATTTTTTTATAAATAATAATTAATTAATTAATTATGAAAATCATAATAAATATTTAAGTATTAATAGGAAAAAATTTAAACTACTTTTTATTTAAATAGCATACTAATTTCAAAAATGAGAATAAATATTTTAAATAGTAGTAGGAAATATCTCTTTAAAATATGTTTTTAATTATTTCGATAAACAATTTTAAAAATAAACATAAATATTCAAATATTTAAAATACCTTCTTGCTAAATAATTTATTATAAATAATAAAAATAAAATTTGAAAATATACATGAAATAATTTTTCATGTGCTTTACACGAGTAGCATATTATCATAAATTTAGTTTTCTAGTTTACCACTATTAAAATAATATAGTATTTTATAAATAATTAAAATAATAAGTTTTGCCAATCTCGATAGATATTTTTCACAACTCTTAATAAAAATAATTATTATATATATTATTTTGAAACCATCACCGACAATAAAATCAAAAACCATTTTTTTCTAAAAATATGTACCTCGCACATATTCACACTCGACGAGTAAATACGAAAAACGTAAATTTTCGTGCGACGTACAATACGACTATGCGACGTATAAATACAAAAAAAATCAATACTAAAAATATAGTAGAAATTTAGGGGTTTTACATTCTACCCAACTTAAAAGAATTTCATCCTCAAAATTAAGGATTCGTAGGGGGGTTAGAAGGCACAAAACAATTCACAATGTTCAACGAAAGATGCATTAGGAAATCTTGATTTCAATAACGGCAAGGATAATCATGGGTTAACACAAGAAGGAAAATAAGTGGGGGTTAAAGTTAGAATATGCAATAAAGGTTAGAGAGGATGGATTGAATACCTAGAAGGTATGATTTGAGAGTAAGTTGAGGGTTATAGGTGATAGGGTAGCTAGAGGAATTTTAGTACCACGCCTCCGTCCTTCTAAAATAGCTAGAGGCGAAAGCAGTAAGGAGTTCAATGACGATTTTATCGAATACCAATACGTGATTCAAGGGTGACCGTATAATTTTGAAAGAATTTTTAAGGCAGTCGTAGATGGGATTCTAAAGGCTAAGTTTATTTGTGTTACATCCACGTAGAATAATAGACAAAAGTGAACCAAAGTGCACTTGGTTGATCAGACCATCATGCACCGGTTCTGATTAGACAATATGTTAGTGAGCGGCCGCTCAATAGCATATGCCTTGATCAAGCTCGATAAAAAAATTAGCTTTCAAATACTAGGCTATATTAGCATCATTAGTCTAGATAGTAATACATAGGCACAATAGTAGATGAAATAAGAACAAATATGAATAATCTAAGAGTCATAAGAATCTAAGTCTTGTCTATTCCTATACAATCATTCTACGATTTTATTGTCCAAGGTTTGGTTGACCAAATGGGTTAAATTCCTCTAGTATCTATAGTCTAGATAATACTATTTATATTCTCTTTAATGGTCAAGAGTGTGTGTCGGGTCGTCGGGTATTCTACCCAACTTAAAAGAATTAAGGTAAGGATGTTTTGGGACATCCAACTAGTAGGGTCAATCTCTAGCAAGCATAAAGGGGAGATAAGAATATTGATAGAAAGGATCAAGCAAGATGCAATCGAGGAGTCGAACGGTAGTTCGAATATGGAATCGAGAAAAGAGGTCAAGTATGTGGATGAGATCCTAGACTTCTAATCCTATACGCAGGCTTGCTTGGTACGGTAATGTAACCAAACAATTTATCTCGACCTGCATGGGCCACAATAAAATCATGTAACGCCCCAGTCCCAAATTACGTAGGACTAGGAACGTAGACATGCCAGATGTATTCATACGAAGTATACTCCAATATACGAAAACTTCGTATGCATACATAAGCTGTAATATGCAGTAGAAACCATAACGACTAATCTCATCCACAAAATAAAGAAAAATAAAGAATTCATATAATCATCTATGAAAATATATTTGTACAATATGTTGGACGGAGACAAATCCACTACCAACAAGTAAGGAAAGAATACATGGAAAATGAAATAATTTTGGCGAGCGAAGCAAAGACGATCCAAGTGCAATCATCCTCGAAGAAATAGCGATGATCACGACTAGATCTAGAACACCTGCCAAAGATAAGAGCACACACCTGACAAGATAACCAGGTCCTCAGAGGGACGTAATAAGACACATAATATCATGCCAATAACTGAATAAATAAAGCTCAACAGAAAAGTATATATGACTACACAAATAAAGGTCCTTAACCATTCTATGTAAAAATGCACTTTGAAGACAACGTTCCACACAAGGGCTCTCGAGACTAGAAACACGGCGCATTAGCATTTCAACCGAGGTACTAGTGGCATCTAGAGGAAAATAAATAAATGCACGGCACACTAGTCTTTCGGGTGAGTCACTAACGGCAGCTAGAGGAAAGTAAATGCACGACACATTTGTGTTTCAACCGAGGCACTAGTGGCATCCAAAGAAAAGTAAATAAGTGCACGACGCACTAGCTCTCGACTGAGTCACAAATGACAGCTAGAGAAAAGTAAATGTGTAAAAGCCCCTGTGCCTAATAACTGTCTTCTCCCTCCCCATGCACTACTCATGCTGAATCCACACCACGATATTTCTAATAACCGCTAAGTCTTCTAGGCAATTATATTAGCAGTTATATCCTAACGCTCGTCCTGTACGCACCGATGTACGGTCGGTACGCAAGTTCGAATCTACATGAGACACGTGACATCGTGGCGCACAAGTGTCGGGCCAATGAATGCAGCACAAACAAAGGTGGTCCCTTAACTCTAGGCCAAATGCATAAGAAAAACTAAAGTATAATAATTTGCAACTACATATGGTTTTGAAAGAACAACTTATAAGAAATAAAACATGCATAATATTGAGCAAGAAATTAAACAGTAAAGGCAAGGTGTCTTGCCTGGTAGGATCGTCTGGTGTGGTGCAATCATCAAGGTGGCACGAACTACAACTTCGGTGTTACAAATGCGCAAGACGGTCTCTGCTGATGGCACGGACTGTTCCATCGCGTTCAGGACAGTCGAATTTTTTAGGTTGACATAAGGAGTTACGAACTTGGAAAGAGAATAGGAATAATGGGGTTGGTCATGGAAAGGAGGAAAAATGGATAACAATAAATATATACATGATTTTTGAAATTTACTTTATAATGCTTGAAAATATAATTTATTTGTCAAAATGTGTTTTCAAAATAAATACTCGGAAAGACGAAAGTCGTTTTTAGGATAACTCTAAGGTTGTAAAACATGATTTTTGGTAGAAACTATGTTTTCATTAATCAAAGATGTCTAAAAAGACTGGAAAAGTCACAGAATATGAAAGAAATTATTTCTAGAAAACATAGAATATAGTAAAGGGATTTTAAGGCTAAGACCAAATATTGTCAAAGTATAATTTAGGTCCAGAAGTTATAATTTAAAACACATATGAAATAATATAGTAATATAGTTTAGAGAATATATGTATGTACATGTTATTAATAACTAACAGTATAATATTAGTAGAACAATTGAGAATAAAAAATAAAATACTATTTATGATAGTTACTACAACTACAATATACAAATGTTGACACTGACAGAAAACTAGTCAAAGCATAATGTGTTTAGTACATAATAAAATACTCTGTTATAATAATAATAATAATCACCAGCAAATATTATATGCTGTTCTCCTCTTTCGAGGAGAACCAAGCAGCAATACTAGGCTTTCAAAGTAAAACATGATGGAGAGTAAACTATACTAATAATAATAATAATAATAATAATAATAATAAGACACAACAGAAAAGAAAAGAACAATTTATAAACAAAACAACCAAAAAAATAAATAAATAAAACAAATAGCAATAAAGGGGGGGTTGTTGCTCCATTCTTGGAAGAAGGAGAGAGAGAGCGAGAAGAAAAGGGGAAGGGAAGAGAGAGATAGAGTGGGCACGAGAGAGCGGGCGGAGAGGAAAGGGGTGACCGGCGGGAGAGGGTGATGAGGCTCGGAGCTCGGCGCATGCGGTGGAGGACAGCGGCACAAGCGTAGCCGGGCTCGCCATATTGCGGGGAGGCGTAAGACGGCGGCACAAGGAGGCGGAGAGGGCCGTACGGCGAGCGGTGTGCCAGAGGGGTCGAGGCGGTGCTCAACAGCGCTGCTGCGGGTGGTCAGCAGCTGGGGGCAAGGGGCCCCAGTGCTGGCGCAGCACGCACGCGTTTATGGTGGCGTCGGCTCGCCGGCGAAGGGAGCATGCTTAGTCGGAGGCAGAGAAAAGTCGAAGGATACGGCCAGAGAGGAAATGGGGAAGCGGCAGAGAGAGTACGGAGGTCTCCTGGTGGCGCGGCTAGGGGTCAATGCAGCGGCTTGGCTGATCCCGAGGAGGAGTCGAGGGAGAAATTTTGAACCACGCGGGCGGAGCTAGCCGGCGGAGGGCGAGGCACGGAGGAGGTCAGCAAGGTTTCTAAATTTATTTATTTTTCCTATTTGTGGTGTGGTGGTGATATTGGGTGACGATGTGGTAGTGTTGGGGGACGGTGACGGTGGTTGGCCGGGAAGGCGGGATCGGGCTGTAGCTGTGGTGGTTTGTGCCGGTGATGATGAGGGTTCTAGCGGGTAGTCGGGAGTCGGGGACAGGGGCACGGGGTTGAGGTCGATGATGGGGACGATGAGTGTGGCGGCGGTGTCGGAGGCGACAAACAGAGGAAGATCTGGTGGTGGTGGTCCTACGATGGTCGGGAGCGGCGTAGGTGGCTGGCTTTGGTGAGGGTGGTGCCGGATGAGATTGTTGGAGTTGGGTCGACTGTAGGGTTATCGAAAGAGAGGAACTGAGAACGGGTTGGGCCTTGGTCACGGTGGTGCATTTTGGGGCTTGGTGATAATGGTATGGATGGTGGTTGAGGTTGGGTACGGCGATGAGGAGAGGGACGGCAATGCGGAAATTAGGATAAGGTTTTGGCGTGTCGGGTTGTGTCTTGTGTGACACGGGAAAGTGTCGGTGTCTGGGGTTGTCGAACACGGAGTGAAAAAAATGTATATGTATAAAAGAATAATTAGTGGATGGGAGGGAACACGGACACGATGTATGAATTTTTGTGGAAAAATTTGTGAATGTGAGGAATTTATGGAGGAGTACCTGCCTATTTATAGGATGTGGGAATTCCAGTTGGATAAGGAGTAGGGGTTTTTAAATCTCCCATAGATAATTGTCACATTCGTTTTAAAATAAAATCTAATCTAAACCACATCCAATTAGATAACTTACATATTTAAATTAGACTATTTAAAATAAAATCATGATTTAAATTATCACAATTAAATTCAAATTATCTTTTTATAAATAATAATAATTAATTAATTATGAAAATCATAATAAATATTTAAGTATTAATAGGAAAAAATTTAAACTACCTTTTTATTTAAATAGCATAATAATTTCGAAAATGAGAATAAATATTTTAAATAGTAGTAGGAAATATCTCTTTAAAATATATTTTTAATAATTTAGATAAACAATTTTAAAAATAAACATAAATATTTAAATTTTTAAAATACCTTATTGCTAAATAATTTATTATAAATAATAAAAATAAAATTTGAAAATATACATGAAATAATTTTTCATGTGCTTTACACGAGTAGCATATTCTCATAAATCTAGTTTTCTAATTTACCACTATTAAAATAAGATTGTATTTTATAAGTAATTAAAATAATAAGTTTTGCCAATCTCGATAGATACTTTTCACAACTCTTAATAAAAATAATTATTATATATATTATTTTGAAACCATCACCGATAATAAAATCAAAAATCATTTTTTCAAAAAATATGTAACTCGTACATATTCGCACTCGACGAGTAAATACGAAAAACGCAAATTTTCGCACGACGTACAATACGACTATGCGATGTATAAATACAAAAAAATCAGTACTAAAAATATAGTAGAAATTTAGGAGTTTTACAATATTTGCAGTGTCCTAACTTCCTAGTGTATATTGTAGTAGAGAGACATGGTAACCGTGTGTAGGGGTGCAACTCGGGCGGGTTGGGTCGGACTTGAGGTCAACCCGAGCCCAACTAGATGAATCATAAGCCTAATCCAAGCCCAAGCCCGGCCCGACCTCGGGTTCAACATATGAAGCCCAAGACCAAGCCCGGAGGATCGGGTTGAACTCGGGTTGGGTCGGATCCATCGGATAATGTTGACCAACTGTTGACTTTCAGTCAACTGGTCAACTCTGGTTTGGTTTCGGGTCAATTCTAGTCACTTTTAGGCTAAGTTTGACTTTCGGTTGACTTTTGGTCAAAACGGTCAACCGAGGTCAAAACTAGTCTAAGAGCACTAATCCTAACCATTACCAACCAAGACAATCAATTTCTAACCATATCCTAACACCTTAGACTCATACCTTAGCTTCTAGGCAATTATCTTAACTTACCCTATTACCTTATCCTTTCATAGCTAGGGTAAATCCTAATTATCTTGTGATACCATCTTGGTATCACAAGATACCTCAACCTGTCACGCTCACTCTAGTCCACATCTAAATCTAATACAAAACTTCTAATATAAAATCTTACTAACATATCTTTCACAATTTCCTCACTCTCTAACACAAACCACATCCTATTACCAAACCTTTCCTTAACATATAATCTAACTACTAAAAACGCTCAACTCACTAACTCACTAACAACACACACACACAACATGAAGGGGGTTAAGTAACTGATTTTGATGAAAATGATGAATGGTGAATGGGTGAATAAATGGTGAATAGGTGAATGGATGAATGAATGGTGAATGGGTGAATGAATGAATGAATAGTGAATGGGTGAATGAATAAATGAATGGTGAATGAATAAATGAATGGACTGCTATATGTGAAGGATGAATGGATGGATGAATGAATGGATATGGATGAATGATGAATGGGTGAATGAATGAATGAATGATGAATGGGTGAATGAATAAATGAATGGTGAATGGGTGAGTGAATAAATGAATGGACTGCTATATGTTTAGTCATCGTTTAAGTATTTGAGTTAATTAAATAATTAACTCTCTCACATCCTCATTTCTTTTATGTTTAGTCATCAAACAAATAGAAGGAGAAAAGAACTAGGATAAAATAAAAATACGTATGTAAAATATATATATGTACGTACTACATGCATATGCAGTTTTTTCAATTTCCTCTCTTTTACTATCCAAACATACCCCTATATAAAGAGAGCACCAGCTCTTATGGAGGGTGAGTAGAAACTCTTTCTATCAGCCAGTCCATTCTTTCAACACTCCAGTGGTTATTCTAAAAAGGAGCTGATACAAATAGAATTCCATAATTTCTGTTGACTGTACAGCGAGCGTTCACTGAGAACAAATCGACTAGGAGAATGTCGAATCTTACTTTGAGCAATGATGGTTCTGACCAACCCAACATAATGTTGGACTAATCTTTTTTAGCAAGCTTTATAGCAGTTTTACTGCTTACAATTATTTAGCTTTTTTTCTGCTTCAACCTATACAAGGCTGGCCTTGGAGTAAGCCGGACAAGCCATCAGACTTGGACATGAACCCGACACATGAACCCGAGCCCAACCCGATTGTTGATCGGGTTCAAATATTTTAACCCAAATCCGAGCCCGAACTCGAATATCTTTAACCCTAACCCAGCCCATTAACGGGTTTATCCGGTTGGGTTCGGCCCGTGTGTGTGTGTGTCCATGTGTGTCTGTGTGTGTGTCCGTGTGTGTGTGTGTGTGTGTGTGTGTGTCTGTATATGTGTGTCCGTGGGAGAGGAGGAGGAGGAGGGAGAGGAGTTAGGTTAGGGTTTACCTAAGGAAGAGGAGGAGGAGCTCAGATTGGGGGATGAGGAGCTCGAGGAGGAGGAGCTCGACGGAGGGGGGGAAGGGGTCGCTGGGGGGGGAGGGAGTAGCCGGGGGTCGAGGGGGAGTGAAAAATCTAAAATTTTCGAGTGAGAGGGAAAAAAGGAAACAGTGTGCCCTAAGTAAAAAAGTTAGTGACGTCAAGAGGGGACGTCGCTAAACGTCGCAAATATTTTAATATATGGCAACATATTTTAATAATATGTTGCTGAAGATCGATATTCAGCGACATAATTTATCTTCTGTCGCTGAACGTCGCTATGCAGCAACGTTTTGCGATATCTAAAGAAAGGAGTCGCTATATTCGATATTTAGCGACGTTATTTTATTTCGTCGCTAAATTACGTCACTAATAGAGCATATTTTAGTGATAAATATGAAATTATCTTTACCTTCAAGGTAAATGATTAGTTTACCTTATGACCAAGGTTGATATGGTATCCTAGTGTTAGTGAGTTAGTGAGTTAAGGATGTGGTTTAGATTGTTGATATAGAGTTGTAGTTGGATAGTAGATAGGTAATAAGTTAGAAAAGTTAGATGGTATGATATGAGATAAGTTAGATAGTATGTTATATATATATATATATATATATATATATATATATATATATATATATATATATATATATATATATTTTATATATATATATATTAGTATCCTAGATAAGTTAGAGTGTGTGTTAGTGTCTAGAATAGGATACCAAGTGGTATCTTGGTTAGAGTGCTAGTTAGAGTTTAGTAGAGTGGTATTTTAAGGATACTAATATAGTATCTCAAAGTTACCATTTATCTTAAGGTAATTGAATATTTACTTTATTAGCAAGTAAGATATCAAGATACCATGGTACGGTATCGAGATACTAAGATAGGGTTAGAATACCTTGGTAGGGTATTGGGGGTTATGTAGAGTGAGGGTAAATAGGTTAAGGTGTTGGTTAGAGGCTAAGGTAATGTGTTTACCTTGTTAAGGTAATGAGGCAAGAGTTAAGGTAATACCCTATATTTAAGATGAGATAATATGATTAAAATATGGTTAGAATTAGGATAGTTTGGTTGGTAATGGTTAGAAATAGGGTACATGACTTAGTGTTGACCCCGTTTGACCATGGTTGACTGTTTTGACTAAAAGTCAACCAAAAGTCATCTTTACCCTAAAATTGACCAAAACTTGACCAGTTGACCAAAAGTCAACTGTGAGTCAACCATTGACCTAGTTTGACCTAGAGTGGACTATGAGTTGACCAGGGTTGACCAATTGACCAAAAGTCAACTGTAATTCAACCCTTGACTTAGATTGACTTAGTTTGACTTATATTGACTTAGATTGACTTAGTTTGACTTGCTTTTACTTTCAAAACTTTATATTGATACAGTATTCCATCTTTAGGTCCTTGACGTACTGTATTGGACTCAGTTGACATATTCCACCAGATCTCAGGCGAGTATATTCTCTGATAGTCCTTTCATTTACTTGATGATTACTGTATTTTCAGTTCTAGTTAGTTCTATTTGATGTCTACTATGATTCTTGGCACGATGGTTCACGGATTGGTATTGTTATTGGATCATCAGTCATGAGATGTTACCTTAACTCACCGCGATGGTATCGGATACTGTTCTTGTCGGTATTGGATAATATTGGATATTATTGGTATCGAATATTATTCTCGTTGGTATTAGATAACATTGGATAAATATTGGTTAACATTAGCTAGTAACGTGTCATGGTTGGATCCATCGTATCAGTTGGGACGGGGTAATACTAGTTAAACATGTGATCAAGAACTATCGGCTAATAGTGTAAATCATCGGCTACTAGCTAAGCATACATTGCACGTATGTTTGAGCTAGCTTTTCTTAGCGTAAAATATTGAATATCCCAGGCCGATCACATATCCAACTGGTATTCCAAAACACATTATCTATTATTGTCACGCCCCGCTCCCGTAGGAGCGATCGTCCTCGCTAAGGCGTGATGCCGTACGAGCCTAGATTGCGCTCGTACAAGGCGGGTTCCATAACGGCCGATTTCAGCGGCTGCGACGGGGTCGTCGCACAGAAGTCCCAAGCAGAGACATTGAACATGCAGTAGAAATTTTAGAACAAAACACAACTCATTCAAAAGAAGCTCTTTATTGAGATAGAAACAAAGGTTACAATGGGGGCGCAAGCCCAAGATTACAATCACTCAAATTTATTCGTCTCACATTATAATCACTCAGCTCTCTCTCTCATCTCTCAATACTTGTCTCGAGCCAGTGGACGCTTCGGATAGGAGATGTCCATACATTATGTCCCGTATAGGTCTTGACTCCACGCAGTCGCACGCTTCGAATCACCAAGGAACTCCATGCCTCGACGCATCCAAGCGAGCCCCGCACCACGAGCTTCTACCTGCGCTTGCACATAAAAACTATGTGGGTGTCAGTACTCAACTGTACTGGTGGAGTGAGCTCCTCGCTAAGTCTTGTCTATACTTGTATTGTGACGACGCGGCCGTGCCTCACATTTTGAGGTCGTGCCCTGTATCTCAACATAACTTAACCAAACTTGCTCTGCGGCCCTTCTCGATTTAACTCGCATACGACCAAACCCAATTGTGGAACCGGTGTTGAGAACTCAAGCACGACGCCATATCTCGTGCCGAAGCACGTATCTTTACGCATAGCCAAATCTTAGGCTTCATAATACCTTATGTGTATACCGTGCACGCATTCCATAACTCATCACATACCGTGCTTACACTTCCTTTGTTACGATCGACACCGTGCATGCGGATTCGTCGCTTAGCACGCCAATTATCTATATGAAAGGCCACTGACACGACAAGCCATCGTGAACATAGCTCGGGTAGGCGGTGGGTCCTTCGATGCAAGGTAGCTAGCCCCATGGAAAGCCTCCGACTACCCATGCAGTAAACTCATGCGCTGCTATAACGTCTTCCGCCTAGGTCGACTAGGCCCGGTGCCCCGGCGTATAACCAGTCTAAAAAAAAATCCTTGTCGACAAGTTGTCCAATGACCACGCACCTACGAGACATCTAGACTCACGTAAATGCATGGCCTAATGTTACGGTATGACTAGAACTATACTTAACATCTCGTGCTCTAAACCACACTTTGGATAACATGCATCGGAACCGTGGGAATCCCAACCGAGGGATCGCCTCATACTTCTTAACGTGCATAGGAATGTGAGACTCCCAACCGAAGGACCGTCTCATACTTTCTTAACGTGCATAGGAACATGAGACTCCCAACCGAGGGACCGCCTCATACTTCTTAACGTGCATAGGAACGTGAGACTCCCAACCGAGGGACCGCCTCAGCGATACACGGTCTCGTGAACTTACTTCTTTGAAATCGAGGAAACGACTACTACATAGCCTTCCAACTTAACTTGCACCAAACGTGCCTAATACTGGCCATAGCCCGTGGCATTTCTATCATCGAAACAATCGTGTTTCGTGCCTTAAACCCATTTCATTCCGTGCGAAACTATCGTCCAAGTCATAGTCTGTGTGACGAGCCTTAAGACCGTGGGAACAAATAGCTATATGCAGCCGTAGAACCGTGGGACCGTGCATACGCTCACCTTGAACAACCAAATTCTTTGGGTACCTAGACTTAGTCCATAAGCCGTGCGATACAACTTAGCTCGTGGGACGATCAAGGCTACGTCGAGCCTTACATTCGAGGAAACATGCATGCTTTATTGAGCATTTACGCGGGCGACGCCCATGACTTAGGCTAACACTTAGCTTGTGACGAAGACCAACTCTTCCTTCTCCCAAGCCATGGGACGAAGGACCGAATGTCATTTTCAAAACACACCGTACAATAATTCTAAGCCGACCGTGGAACGTTTTCTATGTTCTAAACTCGATTCGATCCATCGGGATTATTTCCTTTGCTATGTGGATTCGTCTCTTTTATTATTAAGCCTACTTGTGCAAGTTGAAAATACGCAATTTATTATGTGAAGGCTGAGATAAGGCAAGTTTACCGAAACTACTCCACCTGAGCGATGTCTCCGAGCAAGCCGTCGCAAGGCTAAGTCCGAAGCCGTCGACGTTTTAATTCCTTCGATTGACTTAGCGGGACGAGGCACTACAATTATAGCTTTATACATTCAGTTCACCATTACATTATTCTATCTTGATATAGTAGTTCTTTTCCATTATTTGTTCTCACAGATTTCTGTCTATCTTACCATGTTCATCAATATAACTATTTTATAGCCCTTATCATTTACTTGGAATTTCTAGATGAGATGTGCTCGTTCCATCCTGACCGGATATGTTGACAAATATTACAGATAGTATAGACGACTGTCCTACTTTCTACGGGGCCTACGAGGGTGGTACGCAGGAGCCTGAGGAGGATCTAGCTTAGTAGGGAGTGCCTAGCATAGTCTAGTATTTATAGTTTTCAATTTGTATCGAATTGTTCCGAATCTTAGTTGAGACTTATTTATATTCAGGACTTGCACTTATTTGTGTTGGACATCTATATCGTGTGTTGTGATAACTCTACTATTTATTCAGTTTCTTTCTTTTATCTGATTCTATATCGTGCTCTATCTTTCTTAGACTTGTGATTGAGATTATATAGTTGAGATGTCATATTATACCTCCGTACGAAGATAACAGGTTATATACTTCACACTGTTAGTTGATAGATATTACAGATGACCTATACAGTGTTCTACCGCCGATACTACGGCGTAGGCTGGACGTATCCACATTCTCGTACCCCTAATCAGGGTACGGGTCGTGACAAAATCACTTCACCATTTTAGAATGGTGGAAAAAATACGACAATTTTTTTGTGCTTTCTACCATAGCACTGGATCTACTAATGGTTTCGGTGTTCACGGTAGCATCGAAGTCATATTTTAGGGCAGGATCAAAGATTTTGAGCATAAAGAGGAGCCGACTGAAGCCAAATATCTTGGAAGCTTGTGTATGTGTTCAAGATTGAATTTTAGCACAGAAAAGAACCAAAAACCAAAGAGATGAAAATGCTGACATCAACGAGCTGGACTTTGAATCGCTTACAATGGATGAAGCTTTCGGAACCGAACAAGAATGACTCAAAGGTATGAATTAGTAAACTTATACAACACAAAACACAAAAAAAAAACTTAAAACATAAAACAAAAAAAAACAAAAAACCAAAACAAAAGAAAGAAAGAAAACTTACAAAACAAAAGGGAAAAAACACAAAAAAACAGAAACAAAAAAAAAAAAAAGAAAGAAAGAACGAAACTTAAAACAAAACAAAAAACAAAAACAAAAAAAAATAAAAAGAAAGAAAGAACGAAACCTAAAAGAAAACAAAAAAACAAAACCAAAAACTTAAAACAAAAAATAAAAATACACAAACTTAAAACCAAAAAAAACAAAAAATAAAAGGAAAAAACTTAGAACATAAACAAAAAAACAAAAAAAGGGAAAAACTAAAAAATAAAACTTAAAACAAAAACAAAACAACAACAAAAAACACAAACTTAAAACAAAACAAAAAAAATTCAAAAATAAAGTAAATATATAAACTTGAAACAAATTTTTTTAACTCCGCCTATGACAAGCAAAACTTGTATTGCAGGTCCCAAGCCCAGATAAAGGAGGAGGGAAAAAAATTTAAAACATAAAATTAAAACTTAGAAAGAAACAAAGAAACCTAAAAAAGAATAAAATAACAAAATAAACTTAAAATAAAATAAAAGAAAACAAAAGAAGATAAAATTTAAAACAAAAAAATTTAAATAAAATAACAAAACAAAAAACAAAATAAAACAAAACAAAAAAACTAAAAAAACTTATTAAAAAAAGGTGGACTAGCCCGGACCTGCCCGCTGAACCGGACCGTCTGAGCCCGAAGCTCGGCCTGCCCGATGAACCGACCCGACCCGGCCCAGCCCTACCCAAGCCGGGTCATTGGGCCGGGATGGGCTACATAAAATCAAACCAAGTCGGGCCAGGCCCGGCCCACTTCTCCCTCCGGTCCGGGCTGAGCCCGGACTGGCCCTAATCACACCTTGACCTGAAGGGATGTTCTATACTAATGTAAACTTTAACCATGATTACTAGTAGTCACGAATGATTGAGTTATAAAATATTTGTCAAAAGTGAATATCAAACATTCTTTATTGCTTCATCATTTCGTAGATAATGAACAGTTTAAAATTTAGAGCGTGTGATCAGAGTCTATTATGTTGTATTTGTAAGATTTATCAACAAACAAAGCTAGTTTACAGTATCTGAATTACCCTGAAGCATCTTTACTGTCATCTCTACCTAATGAAGTCCTTTACATATACCCTAACCATATAGGTGTCTCGAAGACATTGATATTGCCACAAGGTGAGCTGTTTAATAAAAATGGATGATTTTATTGAGCTCACAAGGATTGATGTGTACAAAGTTTATTACAACACTTGCGCAACAAAATTTTATACCCTATTACTAGAACACTCACATGACAACACTAGATGTAATGTCCCACTCCGATGCAAGTCCCCAAAAAGTCTAGATCATAGAAGGACCTAGATGTAATGTCCTGCTTCGCACGGTGCATTACGATGAGTCATTGACTCGCAAGTTGCGTTGACCCGATGAAGTATAGATATAAATCGATGCAAGAGTTATGTTGGCCCGAAGGAAAGCCTTGAGTCGATTCGGATCTATAAATCGAAATGATGCAAAGCATAAGTCCCATTGAGCAAAATACTGATTTTGGTTAATTTTGTGTACAGGCTACGCTCTTACGCTGAATCAAAAGAGGTTGGCTTTTTGCCTTATTTGCAACGGTGTCTGCAAAACTAAATCGTCACCTTGTAACGAACTAAGACATGAGCACGGTAGGCCGAATCAGTCGAATAGTTCAACGGAATGCCTAAGTCAGGAGAGTTAGTCATACAACCAAGTTATGGAATCTAGCAGCTTCAGCACTACAAAACAATGAGGCGTATCGGACTAAGGTGGGCGGGTTCATGAATCTTCTTCCCTACTCCTTCACATCTAATAAAATGTATCCTTATATGCGTAAGTTGCTATCAAGTTAACGGACATGGCACGAATCGAATAAAGGTCTTAGTGTGTGTCGACATGTTCAAGTGCACGAGTTGCGATAGGATATTAATGCTAGAACATTAAAAGAAAGTATTGAGATGTGCACCAAGTGTACGACTCGAAAGAACATCGAAAACTAAGGCTTAGAACATGGAAAACACGGTATCAGGGCGTGCATCTAATGCACGACTCGAAGGAAAGAAGATATATGTGTCAAAGTGTACGTATGTGTACGAGACTTATAAAATATGGCTTCGTTACGAAGAGAACAGTTGTGGCACGAATGTTGTGACGGAACTGTCGAATGTGGCACAGTGCCTTCGAGATGGTTGGGACCTTCGGGTTGATATGTTGAGGAATATTGAATCGGGGCATCGTGCCAATGAAATAAAGATAGACAAACTTGTTTGGTTGTATGAAAATTAGAATGTGTTGCATATGGTCAATGGACTTGGATGTATGCCCCGTGCACGGGCGTGCTTTCTTCGAACGTAGGATCGTTGGGTCGCCGAGACCGCTTGATCGCGGAGGGAATTAAGGGGTATTGGTGGTGCACTTCATTCAGACGGGTTGTGCCCTCCTATTGATGTGATAAGCCACAATTCCAGTAAGTTTGGGATCCTTTGAGTAGTGGGCTAGCAACCCGTGCCAAAGCGATCGCCGGCTTACAAGTTAAGATACCAGTCCATTACGGTGCGGAACGCCGTGACCTTCATATAGATATGACCGTTAGGCTGAGACTAGAATTGGGTGCAGGCACGGTGTCACGACCCGCACCCGGATATATGGGTACGAATACGTGGGCCACGTCCAGCCTACGCCGCAGTATCGGTGGTAGGGCGCTGTCAAGTACTCGATACTACTACAACATCTAAAGATCCATAACTATAAAGGTACTCGTATCACATCACAAAACTAAGGAAGATAAGACAAGAAATAATAACAATATCACTAGAACAACAAGAATATACAAGGATCATATAAGACAATAATAAAATAGAGGGAAAACAATAACAAAACTAAAATAACTACTAGACCTAGAACTCCTGAGAGACAACTCATGGTGAAGAATACCGAGAACCACCCCAGCTAGCAACATCCTGTAGTCCAAAATTGAGGGCACAACTACTCCTAAAATATTGTCAACATATCCAGTCAGGATGGAACGAGCACAAATCTCAAATAACAGTTCTAGTTAGACGATATTGAAAATGTAGCAGTAAATAGAGAGAATATACAAGGAAATCATGAAATATACATGTGATCGTATCATGGCAAGGTAAGCTATAAATCAAGAACTAGAACAAGGCAAGTAAAACTGATCATGCCATGTACAAGAATCAAGAATCATCTATCTAGGTGTGTGAGTACTAGCTATAATATGTAGCCGGCTTAGGACATTGCACAATAGTAACAGGACTGGCTAACCATACGTGGGGTGTATGATCAATACTCACAATCAATCAATGCACAATGGGTGCACAATTGGCATTGACCACATATCTACAATAATACTCTCCGCCCCTGACTAGTATAGTGGATCCAACCATGACACATCATGATACAAGATTCCCCGAGAAGGTAGCAAGTCTCCCCTGAGAATCGCGTCTACACAATGCGCAAGGAACAAGGCGAGACTTGCACAATATATACCAAGAAAACAAGGAATAATATCTCATACCGGAATCCAGACAAATACCAATCCGTGTGAACTATGTGTCAAGAGAACAAGATATCTACACTATATACAAGAAACACAGACGATATCATAAAACAGAAATATTATCAGAAAATGTACTCGCCTGAGATCTAGTGGAATATGTCAACTGTGTAATCTGGCTCAGAGTAAAATCACAGACCTAAAGATTTTATATATATATATATATATATATATATATATATATATATATATATATATATATATAAAAGCTAATTAGGGTTCAACAGTGTTTGGCATGATTATATAGTATAAGCTATAAAATCTAGGTTAAACTCAGTCCAACTAAGTCAAACTAGGTCACCAAAAGTCAAATCAAGTCAAACTAGGTCAAACTGGATCAATGTTTGACTTATAGTTGACTTTGGTCAACTGGTCAACTCTGGTCAAATCTAGTCAAACCTAGGTAAAATGTTGACCCTACTTCGACGTTCAGTCAAAGTAGTCAACCATGGTCAAACAGGGTCAAGCTAGTCTCTATAAACATCTACAGGGTCAACATACCAATTTCAGTGATGGTGAAATCACTGGAATCGGTGGATCTCAATTCCGATACAAGGATCTAAAAATTACGAACAAAAGAGAAGGATTATAACAAATGGTGAAAGATAGGGAAAAGATACAGATGTTGTTGGATGATGAAACAAATATCACCAACGTGTCCAGAATGGTCGAAATAGCTAGAATAGCCAGCCCATAAGTCCAATTTGGACACAAAAACAAAAAGGTAATTTCGGATCAAAACGGTGTCCGTGTCGGACCTGCTTTGCACCGAAAAATGTGCCAAAATAAAAGTCTTCAAAACCTAGCAAAATATATGTCCACGAATCCAGAATGACGCTACAAACCCAACGGTATATCCGGAATTGGATTCCGATGAGCCGATCTCAAAATGGTCCGTTGACCCGGATATTAGAATCTGATTTGCACGGAAATGCGTATCGGAGCCAATGTCTACAAAAATCAGCAAATTATATGTCAACGAGTCCAGAATTACGATAAGAACTCAACGGTATATCCAAAATTGGATTTCGATGAGCCGATCTCAAAAAGTCCCGTTGACCCAGACCGTGGGGGTCCACGTTGTACCGAAATGTGTGCCAGGACCTACGTCCTCCAAATCTAGCAAACTTTATATGAAAATGTGCCAGAACGATGCCACGAGTCTACTGGTGGTGTCAAAAATTGAATCTGAAGTCCCGGGTTCAAAATTGAGATTTTACAAGTACAAAATTAAGAATTCGGACGTCCAACTTTGGCGTCGAATTTGACCAACCAAACGTTCTCACAATAAAACAAAACATATGGGACAGGAGGAGGGTTATAACAGCTACGCACAAGAACTGGTGGCACGCCAAATGGAGCTGCAACGACGGAGTTACGAGCCGACGAAGTTGGCTCCGCAAAACTGTCCAAAAATAGTACAATTTAAAGCGTCAACTTGGTGGCCGATTTTGATCTATCAAACGACGAAATTAACGGACGAAACTTTAGGGAGAGGTAGATGGATATACCGAGATTGTGATGGAGTAAAGAGTTCGCCGATCCAACGGTCGGATTCCTTTAAAACGCGTATGAAGTCGCTGCCTCAAAGCTAGAATTCTGAAATTTGTTCCGAGCGCATCACGACGGAAACTCGTGCCAAACGCACAAAACGCCTAGGCTTCCGGGAGGACGGTGGCCGCCACGGGGAGGTCGTCGGGGGTCGTGTGGCCGAAGGTGGTCATCGTGCGACGGCGTGAGGTCGAGGGAAGGCCGGCCACGCGGCGGCGCACGGTGGTGCGCGACCGCCGGCCGCAACTACTGCTGCTGCTGCTGTGCCACTACTGCGGCAGCGCTGCTAGCTGCTGCTATGTGCTGTGGCAGCGCACAAGTTGCCCGCGTAGCTGCCAACCGGAGGGGGAAAGGAGGAGGAAAGTGGAGGAGAAGAATGAGATGGTGAGGGTGGTTGTGGTATTAATGGTGGTGGTAGTGTAGATGATGATAATGGTGAGGGTGATGGTGATGATATTGAAGAAGAAGAAGAAGAAGGAGAATGTATGGGTGCTTGTCGGCTGAGAGAGGGGTAGGAAGGTGTGATGAAGGTGATGGGTGAGAGAGAGAGAGATTATATATATATATATATATGTGTGTGTATATATTATATAAAGAGAGAGAGATATATATTAAGAGAGAAAATAGAGAGAGGGAGGGGCTGCTCGTGTACAGGAGGGAGGGTTGTGTCTGTAATAATAGGAGAGAGAGAGGGTGATGTGAGAGGATATATATATATATATATATATATATATATATATATATATATATATATATATATATGAAATGGAGAGAGATAAATAGATACTTGTATATAAAGAGAGATATTTTTGAGTAGAAAAAAATGAGAAAATATCAGTGGGGTGTATAGGTAGACATGGTAGGGTCACACCAATTTTGGTTTGGTGTTGGGTCAAGTTGGACAAGCTTGGGGCCAAGATTTAATTAAAATAACAAATTTAAACCAATTAAAATTACGGATGAAATGAGAGCACAAGGGAGATCAATTTAGTGGCACATGCATGGTAGACTAAAAATAGGCCAGGGCCATATATTGGGTTAACTGGAATGGACCGATGTCGGGTCCCGAAATTAAATTGAAAGTTAAATAACAAATTACGACAGACGATAAATTGGTCTAAATTGACCAGCAAGTTGCGCGAAGCAAATGGAGCACAAGAAAACAAGTTCGAGTGGGACATGATATATCAAATTGAAGATAATCTCGTCTACTAAAAACTTCAAGAAGAAAGTTTCCAGAGACTGGCATCCCTGATGCTCTAGAAATCAAAGTCACGGTAAAGAGCATTTAATGATCGAAATTAATTAAATAAAAAATAAATTATCGATAATAGTTCATTTAGAAAATTTAAAAATAAATCCCAAAAATTTAGGGGGATTACATCTTGCCCACCTTATAAAAATTTTATCCTCGAAATTAAAGGTCGGTAGTGGGGTTAAAACATGATAGAAGATTTAAGCAATATTTTAGGCACGATCCAAGAATGACGAGTTTTGCACGATCAAGATAAGTAATTCAAAATTGTTCAGGCACGATGATGGATTTTGGCACGATAGAATCATGAACAAAATTACCTGTGCATGATTTCAGAAATAAGTCAAGTCATTGGGGCACGATTTTAGAGACTATTAGGAGAATCAAAGATATAAATGAAGTTCAAGTACGAGGTGATCCGTAGGACTTAGGTTGATAGAAAATTAACCTGAAAGTCGCACAGGCTCATTCAAGATGAAAAGCTAACCATGACCAAACAAGGTTTGGCATGGTTGAGATGAAATTTCAGACACAACAAAATCGAGGTCAAGGTCTTTTAGGCCCGATCAAGGATTAAGGAATATGATTAATAAAATCAAGAAATACGATCCAAGTTCGGACGTTATTAAATTTTTATGGAATGATTAAACACTTAGGCACGATGTAGAATAGAGCGACGAAAATCACAAACCTAGTCATGATCAGGAATAAAACCTGAGCACGAGCATCCGATAATGGAAATCCAGGTTAGAATTGAATTTAATTCAATTGAGTACAATCCAGGATATCGGTATAATAGAAGAGATGACCAAAGTCGTTTGGTCGTGATCAAGAAAATTAGGATTTAACGATATTGAAAACTCAAGGGATGATTCAAAGATATAGAATAGGTCAAATATCTCTTTGGTAGAAAATTAAAAGACAAGGTTTCAAAGGAAATCCAGGTTAATCATCTCTCTCTGATACTATCAAGTTTATCCGATCATCATTTGTCAGCCATACCTTTAACTCACAAGTCCAAATATGAAAACCAATCTTATACAACTATTACCAGAATTACCCTTCCGTCATGAAGATTGGACCTTGTCATGATACCATAGGCCAGATCCTAAATTCTAAAACCCTAATCAAGAAGTACACTCTTCACTAGAACTCCACACTATCCACTTAATCATCCTTAAATTCGAATTCTTCCACCTTGTCCTAAATTGATCCGAAACCTCTAAATCAAGTTTATAATATCCTTGAACTTGTTCAAATCATGCTCCTTGTGTTATTCAAATCTAATACCACTAGGCTTATAAAACTTATTCTTCCATTACCAATTCAACCTTCATATTTTCTTCATCATACACTTTCAATTATCAACCATCTCAATTAATAAATTATATTCACAAAATCTCTTCTTCTTTTTGACTCAAAATCTTTGTGTTCTCTATCCTCTTACCAATGCCTTGTCCAGTTTCTTACCTTCACCACATATAATTAAAATATATTCTCTATTATTAAATTTCAAACTTCCATCATAACTCCAGTGTGAAATACCTCGAGAAACAATAACCTAAAATTGTCCAAATTCAAAAATATTTCAATCTCGGATATCCTTGTCATGTTCTAAACTATATCCACGAACTATAAATTTTTATACCATTAATGTACATCCTATTGTCCTTCTCATTTGAAATCCTTGAACTTGCTTTCCAAGTAATTCATCCTCGAAACACCCTAGTAACTCAGTTCTAAACTGATTATATCGATCCCTTGGTTTCAGTTTCAACCTCAATCATACTTATATCTCAAATTTCTACACTAGATCCAACATCTCATATTCCTACCAAGATACCACTTGATAATAAATTTGCCTCCCGAACGAGATGATTTACGATACTCCGTAATCCTTTCCAAGGTGAAAAGATACAAAATTTCAAATGACTTCATAGTGTAGTTGACAGGAATGGATAAAAGACATATGATTGGTATAATCAAGACATAATTAATCAGGATGGATGAAGTAATGACAAGATGAGTAAATCATCATATAATGAGAAGAAAAATGACGGAACAAGAAATAATGGTAGAAATTGTCCTTGATCAATAGGTAAAAAGAAGTGAATCAATTTAAGATATGACCTGATAACCATATACGTCTATCCAGAATCATGTTGCCAGAATTTTTGCCATACCAGTAAGCATAGCTGCAATAAACGATGAGGTCCATAACTATGGTATACACCCTATAATCATATCATCTAGATTCCTTATCACGCCAACCGGTATGGCTGTAAGAAAATATAAATTCCATAACTAGGATAGCATATCAAAATTAGGCTCCATGTCCCTGTCGTGCTAGATAGTATGACTGCGATAAATTATAAACTCCATAAATAAAGTAGATATTTACCGTTCTCATCGTTCTCATCAAATGTGTTTATCAGAATATCTTAACTCAATTCATAAAAACTGGTTTTAGATACAAATCAAAGTCAACAACGAACGAACATCAAGATTCAAAATTCAACAACGAATCAAGAATAAGTAAATAGAAACTAGCGAAAACAGATTTCGAGACAGAATTTAGGAAAAGTTCTCAGAAGAAGTCCCAAAGGTACTATTTAGGTCAAGATTGAAAATTTTGTAATATAATCTAAAACAAATCTCAACCTTGATATGAGAGTGGTCAATCATATTCTCTCCTCAACCTAGACGATATATCACTACAAGAAAAAACCCTTTTACAACGTTGAAAAAATGTTGTAAAAGGTCTTTTACAACGTTCAATAGAAGGTTGTTATATCCAGGGTTGTAAAAGGGGGATATCTTCCACAATGTTCATTTGAACAT
This sequence comes from Iris pallida, assembly GCA_029216955.1. Classification (NCBI taxonomy): domain Eukaryota; kingdom Viridiplantae; phylum Streptophyta; class Magnoliopsida; order Asparagales; family Iridaceae; genus Iris; species Iris pallida. The sequence goes on along the minus strand of JANAVB010044535.1, from coordinate 223,800 downwards.
TGTAAAAATGTTGTAGAAGTTCTTCCCATAACAGTTTACAAACATTGTTGAAATTTCTAAAATTTGACAAAACGTTTCTACGGGATTTTTTAAGTATTATAAACAATACTTTTTAAAACAAAGTACACGTGTTGTAAATATAATTTCAACAACGGTATGCAACTGTGGTAAAATAATATCTACCACGTTCAGTAAACATTGTACATATATTATGTACAACAGTGCACAAATATTGTAAAAAGAGTTTATACAACTTTTACAAAATATTGTATATCATATTCAATCATGTTTACCAAATATTGTAATAAATATTTGTATGTTATAATTATAATATCAACAATAATTTAAAAGTATTATAAATAATTTTACAACGTTTAGAAACGTTGTTAAAATGCTATCTTACAATAGTTTTGACACGTTGACAAAAAGAGTTTATACAACTTCTACAAAATGTTGTAAATTTTATTCAATCATGTTTGTTAAACATTGTAATAAATATTTGTATGTTGTAATTATAATATCAACAATAATTTAAAAGTATCGTAAATAAATTTTACAATGTTTAGAAATGCTGTTTAAATGTTATTTTACAACAGTTTTGAAACGTTGTTGATTATGTTTCCATTTAAAAAATACAATTTACAAATAAAAATATATTGAATCCAATTATAATACTAATACAAATACACAAATAGAAATACAAATAAAAATATAAATACATTATTCTAATTTTTGCTTATGTTGTCGTTGTTGTTGTTGCGGTTGGAGTGGGTGGGGTTCCCAACCTATGTGGAGTAGACCCTGGAGTGCGACGAGCGTCGTCTGTGTGTTAGAGAAGCTCGGGAAGGTGACGAGGCCAGTCGGAGGAGACGAAGAAGCTCGGGAAGCTACCTGGAGATATTCTGGAACATGGGGGCAGAGTTTGGGCCGAACTCTTCTCCAGGACAGAGTTCTGGCCGAACTCTGTCCCCCTGGTTCCAGAACCATTCTGGAGTCAGAACACAGAGTTCTGGCCGAACTCTGTGTCGTCGGGGTTGAAGCATTTTTTAGGATAATTTTTCACCGTTGGATCATATCTGATGGTCCAGATTTTGCTACGGATTAGAAGAATTAATATTAGATTATTCTTAACCCTAATCATTGTATAACACACAAGAAAAGAGAGAGGAAGGAGACAAGAGTGCCATTACAACTTTGGGAGAGAAGACGGAGGATTGAAGGTCTTTTTCGGAGGAGAATCGGATTTGGGTAATCTCTACTCGTCGTTCTTGTTCTTCGTAGCCTTGTAATCATTATTCATGCTTCCAAGTGTTGTGGGGATCCGATTTGGATCGGGAGAAGTTTGTAGAGGGTGTAATTCTTCTATTTTATTAGCGGAGGCTTCTCAGGATTGGACTCCGATCGTCCCGTAGTTTTTTCTGCAAGGGTTTTCCACGTCAAAAATTCTCTGTGTCTGCGTAGTTGTTTTGGTATTTTGGTTTGTGCACTGTATTGCTCGGTTCTCTCACAGGTGCTCTCTAGTTTGGGGAAAGGTTTTTGTATTTCTTTCCCAACAGAGTGGTATCAGAGCCAGGTTTTAGAATTCAGAAGGGTGGCAGGAGTTGACAAGTAAACTAGAGAGGAGAGATGGACACGAAGCCGGTGCGCATGGTGATCCTGAACGACATCAACTATAATTATTGGCAGAGCAAGATGAAAGATTTGCTGTTTGTCAAGAAGCTGTATCTACCCGTATTTGCATCCGAGAAGTCCAGTGATAAATTCGAGGAGGGTTGTAAATTCGAACATATACAGGTGTGCAGATATATCAGGCAGTTCGTTGACGAGAACGTGTACAACCATGTTGCCAATATTGAGCACGCGAAGACATATGGGATAAGCTGGAATCTTTCTACGTAAAGAAGACCGGGGTAAACAAGTTGTTCCTGATCCGGACGATGATGGGTCTGTGGTACAAAGATGGGACATCTATTACGGATCACTTGAGTGATTTTCAGGGTGTGGTTGACCAGCTGTCTTCAATGGGAGTCAAGTTCGACGACGATGTTCAGGGACTATGGCTGCTGTGTACATTGCCAGACTCGTGGAAGACCGTACAAGTATCTATGATCGCTTCTGCTCCAGAGGACGTGGTCAGTCTGGAGTTTGCCAAGAGCGGGGTACTGAATGAAGAGATGTAGAGACGTTCACTGTCACGACCCGCACCCACTGTGAGGGTACGAGAACGTAACAACGCCCAGCCTACGCCGCAGTGTCGGCGGTAGAACGCTGTCCTAGGTCAACATACATCTAACAATATCTATCTAAACAGTTTATACTCCCCGAAATGGGGGTGACATAGCAGTAAAACTCAATCACAACTAAGGAAAAGATAGCACGATATGAAATAGAACTCAAGGAAATAAATAGATGAGAAGTAGTCTAAGATAATCCCAGCAATATCCAACAGTACAAGGTCTCAGATGAAAGAATATATACAATACTGAACTCCAGAATAACGTCTAACTAGAACATGTCTCCAGACTACAATGATAAACAGCCTAACTAATCTAGTCTAGACAGTCGGGATGAAATCCTCAGCTAGAGCTGGGTCCTCCTGAGGGTCCAGCTCGCAGGTGTCATCTAAGGCTGCCCCGTAGTAAGTGTCCAGACCAGCCTCCTCCTCGTCCTCTGTAATATTTTCAACAGGTCCAGTCAGGACAGGAGCGAGTACAGTACATCTCAACAGATCATAGCAGGTTAGAAAATATAGACATGCAGTAAAGTAAGATACAAGTACTGAAGGAAGTGCAGTATGTAAACAGAGAGAGAACTGTAATAAAAATATCTACTATACATAGAGAACTAGCAGTGACTAGTGAGTCAGAGTACGAGATGGCATGTAATTGGCTTAGGTTGTACATGATGAACATGAAAAGTAACAGAGTGTACATGATGGGTAAATCACATGACCATTTATACTCCCCCTACCCACAATCAATACACAAGGATCTGTTCAAGTTACGTTACGGACATGATGTTTTGGTTATACAAGAGACACATGGGCAAACATGAGCGTACATGAAAGAACATGAGAGTACATGAACGTACATGTAAGAACATGAGAGAACATGAGTGTACATGAATAACGCAGATGCAAGGAATACATGATGTACATGAAACACATGTCATAAAGTATCCGATGCGCCCGCTAAGGGGGTAACATCCCAAGGAGAGATCCATATAGTACTAATCCGTGTGACCAACGTGACAGTACAAGTAAAGTAATCTACTGCAGGAAATAATTCTAAGCAGGATATGAAATGATCAGAGAATGTACTCGCCTGTAACTGAGTGTCCGATATGAATCGTACTGTCCAAGGAGTGGTGTCTGGCTCCTAAACAGAACAGCACAAGTCACAACAAGTCCAGAATATCAAAATGGAGTCCTACTATGCATTCTATATGATTCTAAGTCAATCTAGACCAAAGTCAACTCTTGGTCAACTTTGGTCAACCCTAGAAGTCAAACTAGGTCAACCTTGTCTAAACTAGGCTAAACTCACTAGCTAGGTCTTAATAAAGCTATACTAGACTCTAACAAAGCTATAAACACAACATTCAAGAATTCATAATACCTATGAATATACACCATATACATAGATACACAATTTGAGCTACACTAAACATTAGGCTAAAACTATGCATACACACATTGATATGCTCTCACACATATATCTATATTACACATATGCATATAGGCATACAATATACTCATGAAACCTAAGGGAAGAAAACATGTGTAGGTGTGTGAACTTGTGTGTAGAAAAATAGCTAACAGTCTAGAGTAGTGTATGTGTGGGTGATTCATGAAGTTGTGTGTGAGAAAAGAGAAATGTGTGTGCTATACATTAGGCCTACATAACAATGTACAGGAATTTAATGACAGTGCAGGGAACAAACAGTGTGCAGGGAACAATAGGCTTGTGTGTGTGGTGAGGGTGTGTGCCAACAGTGTACAGGAAAACATTTGCAGGAAATCAAAAGCAGTGAAGAGGAGGCTGTGTGTGATATGCAGGAATAGGAGACAGGAAATATCAGTGAAGAGAAAAAAAGAAAGCAATACAACATCAAGTAAAACTGGATTGTTTCATATCATTCTCAGGTTAACTCTACAGTATAGTTAGGAAGAACAGGAAAAGGAAATCAATTCATGGTTCAACACATGTTATACTACATATGGGAATGAAATCACAGTGAACACTTGCTGAATTTCAGGTTAACAACCTGGAACAAAGGATTTCAAGCAGTCAAATAGGCCATCCCTCCCCAGGTTCTTAACTGTCAACACTCAGACAATTGACAGGTAACCCTGTCCAACAATAGTTCAAAACCAAACTGGAAGAGACTTAGGAACAGTTAACAGTGCTCTAAACCAGTACTCAAATATGGAATCACTCAACAAGCTCAAGAGAAAGCCAAGGAAACAGTGTACACAGTACACAGGGTTGCCCAGGTATTGCCAAGGCAACCAACCTAAATACTGAAACAGGGTTCAGTATTCTACAATACCCATCCATTTCAGGACCCAAAACAAAACCATAACTCCCAAAACTGGACAAGCTTAAAGATTACATATACCTGAACAAAATTAGGAGGTAACATGTGGAGGATGGCATTAATTTGGATTACAAATCATTGACAAAACAAAAAAAACAAATCTGAACTTGACAGTGTATCAGTTAAAGAAATAGAGCCCAAACTCCACATAAACTTGAACAATTGTAATCCTAACATATCAGAGATTAAACATAAGGTTTAGAGACTAGTTAACCAATTAAACATCATTTAAAAACATTTAAAAGATTAAAATCAATCAGAACACTAATTTCAGGAAAACACAGAGAGCCATTCCTCGTGCACGTGTGCACGCGTGCCGTGTGCACGACACGACACAAACTGGGTCGAGTCCCTTTGCAGGGTGGTTCGCCTAGGGTCCCCCTAGGTCTGTGTCACCCTGGTTTGGGTCGACGTGTCCTGTGTCGTGATTGGTACAGGCGTATCAGAGCCAAAAACACGCTGAACTAACACAGGCAAAAACCCGTGTACTCATCCGTGCGTGTCCGACACGACACCATAGGTCATGCCACTTGGGGAGTGTCATGACAGTCACTGCCCCAACGTGTCCAGTGAAAATCTCGTGCTATAGTGTCGTGTCCAGTGAGCAATCATGCTCGAGTAGCAGGGGAAAAGAACAGTCCCGAGCCAGTGCACACAGTCGTGTCCAGCTCGATTTGCACCCGACACGGACACAAAACGACCATGGTGTCTTCACAAAAATCAATGAGCACACAAAGATCTACATTCCTATTCAAACCGAATTTAAAAACAGTAAAGTTGAACTCTTAGAGGCATTTGGTCGAACACCTAACACACATGACTGGTACGTGTCCGATACGGACACGAAACGAATCCGAACCCTAGGTTTAGCCTATCCTACAGTAGGGGTAGGGCTAGGGCCTTCCTAAAATGGATTTAAACAGGAATTAAATGGGTTATTGAGGGTTATACCTATTGATGCACAATGAATGGAAAAGCCTTCAAATGGAAGAAACTCCTCAAGCCTCCAAGTCCCACAAATTGTTATCTTCCTGCAAATAAAATATACCAGCAGCAAGAGGGTTGATTTTAGGTCCTAATGGAATTGGTTTGGGGAAGAAATGATTCAAAATGGATTTTTAATGAATTTCTAAAGATGGGAGCTCACCTCTTCTTCTTGAAATGGATTCCTATGGAAAGGAGGCTAGCCCTAGAAATTAGGAGGGGTTTTATAGTGGGGGAATCCCTAGGTTGGCTGGACATGATGGGTTTGGGTGGGGTTTGAGCTAGGTTAGCTAGTCCTATTGAGTTTAGTCACAAAATGACTTATGCAACCACAAGCCATTTGTCAAAACACTTGATTCTAAAATTCCTAATTAAATTTCTAATGAACCAATAATTACTAACTTAGGTCATACTAGGTTAGACTAGAGTCACTTGACCTAACCAAGCCCAACTAACTAGGGTTAACTCCTAGGTTGGTCTACATGAGTCAAAACTAGCCAAAAATCAAACTAGTCCAAACAAGGCCAAATAAATCCCAAAAATTCTCATAAATTCAAATAAATTCTATTAAATCTAAATAATAATTAATAATCCCAAATAATTCTTAAAATTACAAAAATGACTAAAATACCCCTCAGTCTGGAAATGAACACTAGCAAGACACCAAATCATAAGTCATGAATTTAAATAGTTTAAAAAAATAATTAAAATCACTAAAAATCATAATATGAAACAAATACCATTAAATAATAATTATAAATACAAAATTTCAAAATTACCCTCTTGTGGAAAACTGGGTGTTACAATCCTACCCACCTTATAAAAATTTCGTCCTCGAAATTAAAATGGTAGTAGTCCTTCTAGGTCATACACCCCACAATCAAAGTCTCAAACATACCGTCAGATAATCATATGCGTCTGTCCAAAATCATGATACTCAGAATCTTCGTCGTGCTAGTGAGCATGGCTACGATAATCACAGAGTCCTTGACTAAGGTACGTACCCTTAGGTTCATGGTATTTAAAATTTTCGCATTGCCGCATGCGACGACGAAAACCTTAAATTCCCATACCCGAGAAATACATCCAAAATCTGACTATATGTCCTCACTATGCCAACTAACACGACCATCAAAGATTCTAGATCCCATAACTGAGATGACCTAGCCCATATGATTTTCTCAGAAGAAAAACAAACATAACGAAACACCAGATCAAACTTATCAACAATGAGGAAACAGATAGAAATAGATGGAATAGAATTTCAGGATAGGTATAATGAGACAAGGTAGAATGGAATCGAGAAGATCAGCACCTGCTAGCACCTCTCCTACTGCCTGAGCATCCTCAAGTGTCATGGCGTAAGCTCGTCCTTGCTGGCCTCCTCTGGCCTGCTGCTGATGCTGTGCGAACCTCTGTTGCTGAGTCTGCAATGCTGGTCCTCTCTGTTGTCCTGCCGGAGCCCTAGCTCCTGCTCCCTGAGCTGTCCGTCCCACAGACTTGGGACACTCTCTCAACTGATGATCTGATGATCCGCAGAGTAGGCACTTGCCTAGCCTCAGACGGCATTCTCCCCAATTGTGCCCTGGTTTCTTACAGAAGGGGCAAAAGATAACATGTTGCTGCCTCTGCTGCTGCTGCTGTCTCTGCTGGAACGGCTGCGGCTGGAACTGCCTCGGCTGTTGGTGCTGAAGGTGAGGCTTCTTGGCCTGGCCTCCGCTGCTGCTGCCCCCGACTGGGTCTCGCCCCCTCTTGAGCCTAAGCTCAAGATCATCCTCTGCCAACAAGGCTCCCGTCAAGATCTCCTCGAATGTAGCATCCCGGTTGCCCTTGGTCAAGGACTTGACCTCCTTGACTAGACCCTTCCGGAACCTCTGGGCCTTCGCCGTCTCGCTCAAGCCCTCCACAAACCTGCTGAGGCGGCCAAACTCCCCCGCATACTCCTCCACTGAAAGACTCCCCTGGACTAGGCTCTCGAACTGCGTCTCCAAGGCTCTGAGTGCTGAATCTGGGAAGAACTTCTTCTTGAAGAAGCCCTTGAACTGCTCCCAAGTCTGCCCCGGTACCCCTACCCTGGGGTCCGACTGATACCAGGTGCGAGCAAGATCTCGCATCCGGCTAGCTGCGGCCTCGATCTGAAGGTCTGCTGGAATCCTGGCCAGGCGGAAGATCTCCTCTATATGCTCGATCCACTCATCGGCATATATGATCCCCTCTGTCCCCAGAAAGTCTCTGGGGCTCATCTTCTGAAATTGCTCGATCCCCGGTGTCTTCGGCTGCTGCACCACTGGTCGAGCTGCGGCTGTCGTGACGGCCAACTCTATGCCTCTGTCCTGTCGAGCCTGCTGTCGGTCCATGAACTGCTGGAAATATGCGAACATCTGAGCTGCATCCACATGTCCTGGAGGCGGTGGCGGCTGAAAAGGATCCTCTGGAAAGACCGGGTCCTGTCTCCCAGTCGGTGGATGCATATCCCCTGCTGCGGCTGCCGAGGTCTCAACACGAGCTGAGGTGACAAGAGCTGCAGTCTCCTGGCCTCGCCGTGCTGGCTGAGAGGTAGCAGTCCCCTCTATAGCATCCTCATGAATGGCACGCTGCGATCGAGTCTCTACCATCCTGAAGATAGACAAACAAGAGTATCAATCTCTGAGAAGGAAGCGATATAACAAGGGCGGACAATTATAATTCAAAGGATCAGCTGACAAAAGGATTTAGATGGCAAATAAAAGAATTTTCCTAAAGTGATTGAGTACCTTAAAATTTATATCCTATATCCTATAGCAGGCTGTAGTGATACTCTAGTTCGAGTACCACTACACTTCTAGTCTCGACCTGCATGGGCCACCACTAAAAACGTGTCACGACCCGCACCCACTGTGAGGGTACGAGAACGTAACAACGTCCAGCCTACGCCGCAGTGTCGGCGGTAGAACGCTGTCCTAGGTCAACATACATCTAACAATATCTATCTAAACAGTTTATACTCCCCGAAATGGGGGTGACATAGCAGTAAAACTCAATCACAACTAAGGAAGAGATAGCACGATATGAAATAGAACTCAAGGAAATAAATAGATGAGAAGTAGTCTAAGATAATCCCAGCAATATCCAACAGTACAAGGTCTCAGATGAAAGAATATATACAATACTGAACTCCAGAATAACGTCTAACTAGAACATGTCTCCAGACTACAATGATAAACAGCCTAACTAATCTAGTCTAGACAGTCGGGATGAAATCCTCAGCTAGAGTTGGGTCCTCCTGAGGGTCCAGCTCGCAGGTGTCATCTAAGGCTGCCCCGTAGTAAGTGTCCAGACCAGCCTCCTCCTCGTCCTCTGTAATATTTTCAACAGGTCCAGTCAGGACAGGAGCGAGTACAGTACATCTCAACAGATCATAGCAGGTTAGAAAATATAGACATGCAGTAAAGTAAGATACAAGTACTAAAGGAAGTGCAGTATGTAAACAGAGAGAGAACTGTAATAGAAATATCTACTATACATAGAGAACTAGCAGTGACTAGTGAGTCAGAGTACGAGATGGCATGTAATTGGCTTAGGTTGTACATGATGAACATGAAAAGTAACAGAGTGTACATGATGGGTAAATCACATGACCATTTATACTCCCCCTACCTACAATCAATACACAAGGATCTGTTCAAGTTACGTTACGGACATGATGTTTTGGTTATACAAGAGACACATGGGCAAACATGAGCGTACATGAAAGAACATGAGAGTATATGAACGTACATGTAAGAACATGAGAGAACATGAGTGTACATGAATAACGCAGATACAAGGAATACATGATGTACATGAAACACATGTCATAAAGTATCCGATGCGCCCGCTAAGGGGGTAACATCCCAAGGAGAGATCCATATAGTACTAATCCGTGTGACCAACGTGACAGTACAAGTAAAGTAATCTACTGCAGGAAATAATTCTAAGCAGGATATGAAATGATCAGAGAATGTACTCGCCTGTAACTGAGTGTCCGATATGAATCGTACTGTCCAAGGAGTGGTATCTGGCTCCTAAACAGAACAGCACAAGTCACAACAAGTCCAGAATATCAAAATGGAGTCCTACTATGCATTCTATATGATTCTAAGTCAATCTAGACCAAAGTCAACTCTTGGTCAACTTTGGTCAACCCTAGAAGTCAAACTAGGTCAACCTTGTCTAAACTATGCTAAACTCACTAGCTAGGTCTTAATAAAGCTATACTAGACTCTAACAAAGCTATAAACACAACATTCAAGAATTCATAATACCTATGAATATACACCATATACATAGATACACAATTTGAGCTACACTAAACATTAGGCTAAAACTATGCATACACACATTGATATGCTCTCACACATATATCTATATTACACATATGCATATAGGCATACAATATACTCATGAAACCTAAGGGAAGAAAACATGTGTAGGTGTGTGAACTTGTGTGTAGAAAAATAGCTAACAGTCTAGAGTAGTGTATGTGTGGGTGATTCATGAAGTTGTGTGTGAGAAAAGAGAAATGTGTGTGCTATACATTAGGCCTACATAACAATGTACAGGAATTTAATGACAGTGCAGGGAACAAACAGTGTGCAGGGAACAATAGGCTTTTGTGTGTGGTGAGGGTGTGTGCCAACAGTGTACAGGAAAACATTTGCAGGAAATCAAAAGCAGTGAAGAGGAGGCTGTGTGTGATATGCAGGAATAGGAGGCAGGAAATATCAGTGAAGAGAAAAAAAGAAAACAATACAACATCAAGTAAAACTGGATTGTTTCATATCATTCTCAGGTTAACTCTACAGTATAGTTAGGAAGAACAGGAAAAGGAAATCAATTCATGGTTCAACACATGTTATACTACATATGGGAATGAAATCACAGTGAACACTTGCTGAATTTCAGGTTAACAACCTGGAACAAAGGATTTCAAGCAGTCAAATAGGCCATCCCTCCCCAGGTTCTTAACTGTCAACACTCAGACAATTGACAGGTAACCCTGTCCAACAATAGTTCAAAACCAAACTGGAAGAGACTTAGGAACAGTTAACAGTGCTCTAAACCAGTACTCAAATATGGAATCACTCAACAAGCTCAAGAGAAAGCCAAGGAAACAGTGTACACAGTACACAGGGTTGCCCAGGTATTGCCAAGGCAACCAACCTAAATACTGAAACAGGGTTCAGTATTCTACAATACCCATCCCATTTCAGGACCCAAAACAAAACCATAACTCCCAAAACTGGACAAGCTTAAAGATTACATATACCTGAACAAAATTAGGAGGTAACATGTGGAGGATGGCATTAATTTGGATTACAAATCATTGACAAAACAAAAAAAACAAATCTGAACTTGACAGTGTATCAGTTAAAGAAATAGAGCCCAAAACTCTACATAAACTTGAACAATTGTAATCCTAACATATCAGAGATTAAACATAAGGTTTAGAGACTAGTTAACCAATTAAACATCATTTAAAAACATTTAAAAGATTAAAATCAATCAGAACACTAATTTCAGGAAAACAAGAGAGCCAATCCTCGTGCACGTGTGCACGCGTGCCGTATGCACGACACGACACAAACTGGGTCGAGTCCCTTTGCAGGGTGGTTCGCCTAGGGTCCCCCTAGGTCTGTGTCACCCTGGTTTGGGTCGACGTGTCCTGTGTCGTGATTGGTACAGGCGTATCAGAGCCAAAAACACGCTGAACTAATACAGGCAAAAACCCGTGTACTCATCCGTGCGTGTCCGACACGACACCATAGGTTATGCCACTTGGGGAGTGTCATGACAGTCACTGCCCCAACGTGTCCAGTGAAAATCTCGTGCTATAGTGTCGTGTCCAGTGAGCAATCATGCTCGAGTAGCAGGGGAAAAGAACAGTCCCGAGCCAGTGCACACAGTCGTGTCCAACTCGATTTGCACCCGACACGGACACAAAACGACCATGGTGTCTTCACAAAAATCAATGAGCATACAAAGATCTACATTCCTATTCAAACCGAATTTAAAAACAGTAAAGTTGAACTCTCAGAGGCATTTGGTCGAACACCTAACACACATGACTGGTACGTGTCCGATACGGACACGAAACGAATCCGAACCCTAGGTTTAGCCTATCCTACAGTAGGGGTAGGGCTAGGGCCTTCCTAAAATGGATTTAAACAGGAATTAAATGGGTTATTGAGGGTTATACCTATTGATGCACAATGAATGGAAAAGCCTTCAAATGGAAGAAACTCCTCAAGCCTCCAAGTCCCACAAATTGTTATCTTCCTGCAAATAAAATATACCATCAGCAAGAGGGTTGATTTTAGGTCCTAATGGAATTGGTTTGGGGAAGAAATGATTCAAAATGGATTTTTAATGAATTTCTAAAGATGGGAGCTCACCTCTTCTTCTTGAAATGGATTCCTATGGAAAGGAGGCTAGCCCTAGAAATTAGGAGGGGTTTTATAGTGGGGGAATCCCTAGGTTGGCTGGACATGATGGGTTTGGGTGGGGTTTGAGCTAGGTTAGCTAGTCCTATTGAGTTTAGTCACAAAATGACTTATGCAACCACAAGCCATTTGTCAAAACACTTGATTCTAAAATTTCTAATTAAATTTCTAATGAACCAATAATTACTAACTTAGGTCATACTAGGTTAGACTAGAGTCACTTGACCTAACCAAGCCCAACTAACTAGGGTTAACTCCTAGGTTGGTCTACATGAGTCAAAACTAGCCAAAAATCAAACTAGTCCAAACAAGGCCAAATAAATCCCAAAAATTCTCATAAATTCAAATAAATTCTATTAAATCTAAATAATAATTAATAATCCCAAATAATTCTTAAAATTACAAAAATGACTAAAATACCCCTCAATCTGGAAATGAACACTAGCAAGACACCAAATCATAAGTCATGAATTTAAATAGTTTAAAAAAATAATTAAAATCACTAAAAATCATAATATGAAATAAATACCATTAAATAATAATTATAAATACAAAATTTCAAAATTACCCTCTTGTGGAAGGGCACTTCATCCATATCCCACCACTCAGAAGCATTGGTTTCAGAGAGCCGCGAAAGGGGCAAAAGCAGGGGTCCAGGTGGTGGCAGAGACAAGAGCAGGAAGAAGTCCAAGGGTCGTTACGAGGACTCAGAGTGTTACCATTGTGGCAAGAAGGGCCACATCAAGCAGAATTATTTTGCTTGGAAGAGAAAAAAGAAGGGCGACAAGGGGAAGCAAGATAAGAACACTACAGCAGCGGCCTCGATACATGGAGGTGATGTGATCGTCGTAGGTGATGAGGTCATTACAAACCTCGTCTGCGATGACAATTCTTGGCTGGTGGACTCAGGAGATTCAGCACATGTATCTCACAACAGGGCACTATTTGCTATTTATACTACAGGCGACTGTGGAGTATTGAAGATGGACAATGGAGATGTGTCGAAGGCGGTTGCCGTTGGAGATGTGCATTTGAGAATGAAGAAGGGTGCAATTTTTATTCTCAAAGATGTTCGTCATGTCTCTGATATCCATTTCAACCTGGTGTCGGTTGAAAGGTTTGATGACGAGGGATTCTTTAGTCTCTTCGAGAATAGTCAGTGGAAGCTTTCCAGAGGTTCGATGGGGATTGCCAGAGGAAGCAAGAAGTCTGGTCTATACTATATGGAGGGGAGCGCACAGGGAGCACAGGAGGTGAACGCAGTCAGTGATGCGTCTACCGAGTTGTGGCACAGGCGGCTCGGCCATATCAGCGAGAAGGGGATGAGCTACTTGGTGAACAGGAAGGTGATTCCTGGGCTTAAGTCTACAAAGTTGGAGAAGAGCACGCACTGCTTAGCTGGAATACAAAATAGGGTGTCTTTCTAAAGTCACCCAAGTTCAAGGAAGCCAACGTTGCTCGAGTTGATTCACTCGGATGTCTGTGGTCCTATGAAGGTAAAATCTATTGGTGGTGCTTCTTACTTTGTAACTTTTATTGATGACTGTTCCAGAAAGGTTTGGGTCTATGCCTTAAAGACCAAGGATCAGGTGTTGCCTACTTTTAAAGAATTTCAGGCCTGTGTTGAAAGAGAGACGGACAAGAAGTTATTGTGTGTTCGGTCCGACAACGGCGGCGAATACATCGGTCCCTTTGATGCTTATTGCAGAGAGAAGAAGATATGACACCAGAAGACTCCGCCAAAGATACATCAGCTCAATGGTGTAGCGGAGCGCATGAACAGGACACTGATAGAGAGGGTGCGGTATTTGCTGTCAGAAGCAAACTTGCCGGGCAGTTATTGGGGTGAGACTTTTCTTACAGCTGCTTATGTTATTAATTTATCTCCTAGTGCTCATTTGCAGGGTGATGTGCCTGACAAAGTATGGTACGACAAAGAGCCGTCATACAATCACCTGCGAGCGTTTGGCTGTAAGGCCTTCGTGCATGTACCGAAGGACGAGAGGACCAAACTTGAGCCGAAGACGAGACACGTCTTTGTTGGCTATGGTCGGGATGAGTTTGGCTATAGACTCTACGATCCGGTGGAAAGAAAGTACTACAGAAACAGGGATGTGGTATTCATCGAGGATCAGACCATGACCAGCACTCAGGATTTCGAGACGCCTTTTGAGGCTAAGGAATTGCCTGAGTTAGAGCCATTTCGCTTCGAGCAGTTTCCAGAGGATATCGCAGAGGATCCAATTATGTGAGAGCCAGTACATGGAATTGCTACCAACCTTGATCATCAGCCTGCTGATGGTGGTCAGGGTGTCCCTCGTAGGATGAGCATACCAGGGAGGCAGTTCCTGAAGGGGAGGAGGCTGTCGATATACATTCAGCACCAGTGGCTCCACTGAGAAGGAGCGACAGAGACCGTCAACCATCTACGAGATACTCACCGAGTGAGTATGTGCTATTGATTGATGGGGGAGAGCCCGAAAGTTTTGAAGAGGCTATGGAAGACAAACATAGGCAGGAGTCGATGGAGGCTATGTAGGAGGAGATGAGTTCCTTATACGCCAATTCTACTTATGAGCTGGTGCGGTTGCCAAAGGGCAAGAAGGCTTTGAAGAATCGATGGATGTTTAGAGTGAAGCAAACGGATGATGCTACTCACCCTCGATACAAAGCGAGGCCGATAGTTAAAGGCTACGGTCAGCGAAAAGGCGTAGATTATGATGAGATTTTTTTGCCTGTCGTCAAGCATTCGTCTATTCAGGTGGTACTAGCATTGGCAGTCAGTCTCGACTTGGAGGTCGAGCAGATGGACGTGAAGACGGTATTTCTCTACGATAATCTTGAGGAGGAGTTATACATAGAGCAGCCAGAGGAATTCTGTGAGAAGGAAAAGTCACATTTGGTCTGCCGGTTGAAGAAGAGCTTGTATGGTCTGAAGCAGGCTCCGAGGTAGTGGTACAGGAAGTTCGAGTCGTTTATAGGGGAGCATGGTTATGCACGGACGACGTCTGATCATTGTGTATTTGTGAGGTATTTTGTCGATGATGATTTTGTTATTTTATTGCTCTATGTAGATAATATGCTATTAGTGGGTCAAAATGCCACTAGGATAGCGGAGTTGAAGCGCCAACTGGACGCGGCCTTCTCTATGAAGGATTTGGGCTCAGCAAAGAATATTCTTGGGATGGAGATCAGCCGAGAGAGAGAGTCCAAGCTACTACATTTGTCCCAAAAGAAGTACATTTACCGGGTACTTCAGCGTTTCGATATGGACGGGTCGAAGAAAGTGAGTTGCCCCCTTGCGGCCTACTTTAAGTTCACTGAGGAGCAGTGTCCATCTACCGAGGACGAAAAGAAAGATATGGAGCGGGTTCCATATGCTTCAGCTGTGGGGAGCCTTATATATGCTATAGTGTGTACGAGGCCAGACATCGCTCATGCAGTTGACACTGTTAGCAGGTATCTTTCAAATCCTGGAAGGGTACATTGGAGTACGATCAAGCTAATTCTACGATACCTTCAGGACACTGCCGATTAGAGACTTTCTTTGGGTAGTGAGGAGCCAAAGCTGGTTGGGTATACCAACGTTGATATAGCTGGAGATGTATGTTAGGGTTATATACTAAAAGCATCACTTTTGTAGTAACCTTATTTTCTTAAATTTTGAATAAAAATCATACACTATAACAAAAAACCTATTAATGACGCTTGATAAGTGGTTTTCATGACGGCTGATGTGAAAGCGTCATCAAAGTTCAGCAAGACTAGAATCTATGACGGTTTACATTAAAAATGTTATTGATAGTGCTCCAGCGATACAAGCGTTATAAAAAAAGTACAAAAATTTAAGTCGAAATCTCGACTCCCCCGCAATTCTCCCGTACTTAAGAAAAATTCTAAACCCTCTCTCTTTCTCCTTCTCCTTCTCCTCCCGCTTCCAATTCCCCTCAGCCCACTCCTCGCTCCCCAACTCTCCTCAGCCCGCTCCCCGCTCCCCAACTTCCCTCAGTCCGTTCCTCGCCTCCCTCGGTTACAGACTCTACCGCAGAGGGAAGGTTATCACCGGTGTAGCCTTCACCACCGGTTTGTCCTAAAATCTCGATCATTGCTTACTTTATGCCCTAAATTCTGCCTCGACATGATTTTAGTAAAATCTCCTAATTTTTGACAACCATACATGCATCCATCTCTCCAAAATTAGGGTTCTTTTAGGGTTTCCCGACGTCTCAGTCCACGTCGGCGATGATCCGAAAAGGGCTACATCATCGTTGACTTCTCCTGATTAAGTGAGTGATTTTGATTTGGATTTTTTTCCTAAAAAAAGATTTTGTTGGGAATTGTTCTATGTGCACTTCATGCTCGATGAAATAATTGTAAGTACCAAATGCTTGTGTTCTTTAATTTTTTTCTGTTTGTTCTTGTTCAAGGGAGTGTAATTGCATTTGGGGAGCCGAGTCCGAAGCCTCTCCACAGTTGCAGCCGCGACCCGGCGAGGCGCTGTGCGTGCCTGCGAGCCGAGTCCGAAGGCTCCCTTCGGATTCTGACACCAAATTCTGGGGTATAAATTCTAAACTCTTGATTGATTTCAGTTTTTGGGTTTATTTTGTTTGTTGATGATGTTGTTGGATCTCGATCCCTATATAAAAAGGGTTTCGATCGACTGATGTGTTGGGTTCGATTTTGGCTTGACGATCCTACGATTGTCTTTGTTTGTGAAGCGCGAAATGATCTTTAGATCATGTTCGGTTCTTTACTTGCTGTTGGATCATTTTCGATTTTGGGTTACCTAGCTGCTGTTGGAATTATTTGTGATACATGTATTGTTGGTTTAGGTTTCTTGTATAAATTATTGCTTGGGTTCTCCTTCCTATACTTGCTGTGGGATGTTGGTTTAGATTTTTCTTATTATACATGTTGGGTTGGGAAATATTTATTTGTTGTAGGAGATGTTTTGCTATTTGGATTAAAATTATAGGTTGGGTATCTATTATGCATGATGGGTTTAACCTGGTACTGTGGGTGTTTTTGTTGGGAGCTTTTCAATATAAATCACATGCGGGTATATATTAGTTGGGAGTATTTCTATCTCGGGATTGACATCTCCATTAGCATGCATGCGTCGTTGATTTTGGGACGACGTCCACTATGCCATGCCTGGATGTTTTACTTTATTTGTCGGTTTCGATTTTTATTAGAGTACTCTGATACTCTTGGTGATGGTCGTTCGACCAAATGAACCAAAGCGTTGCAGATCGTATCGGATACACTGGCTCCGTGTCGGGACGTGTCCTATACGTGTTATGGCACGCTAGTACAGCAGATAATTGATCCTTATCTGAGACATCTTATATATCTCATTTCGTTTCTTGTCGTTGGTCGTAGTTTGTATGTTGGTACTGTTGGGTTGTTCATTCTGGGTGCAGATACGCTCATGTTTGTACGAGTCGATACCGGACACGGATGTGAGGATCCCTTTGTGTCGATGATGTAGCCTCTCCACAGTTGCAGCCGCGACCCGGCGAGGTGCTGTGCGTGCCTGCGAGCCGAGTCCGAAGCCTCCCTTCGGATTTTGACACTAAATTCTGGGGTATAAATTCTAAACTCTTGATTGATTTCAGTTTCTGGGTTTATTTTGTTTGTCGATGATGTTGTTGGATCTCGATCGCTACATAAAAAGGGTTTCGATCGACTGATACGTGTTGGGTTCGATTTTGGCTTGACGATCTTACGATTGTCTTTGTTTATGAAGCGCGAATGATCTTTAGATCATGTTCGGTTCTTTACTTGCTGTTGGATCATTTTCGGTTTCGGGTTACCTAGCTGCTGTTAGAATTATTTGTGATGCATGTATTGTTGGTTTGGGTTTCTTGTATAAATTGTTGCTTGGGTTCTCCTTCCTATACTTGCTGTGGGATGTTGGTTTAGGTTTTCCTTATTATACATGTTGGGTTGGGAAAGATTTCTTTGCTGTAGGAGATGTTTTGCTATTTGGATTAAAATTGTTGGTTGGGTATCTATTATGCATGATGGGTTTAACTTGGTACTGCGGGTGTTTTTGTTGGGAGCTTTTCGATATAAATCACATGCGGGTATATATTAGTTGGGAGTATTTCTATTTCGGGATTGATATCTCCATCAGCATGCATGCATCGTTGATTTTGGGACTGCGTCCACTATGCCATGCCTGGATGTTTTACTTTATTTGTCGGTTTCAGTTTTTATTAGAGTACTCTGATACTCTTGGTGATGGTCGTTCGACCAAATGAACCAAAGCGTTGCAGATCGTATCGGATACTCTGGCTCCGTGTCGGGACGTGTCCTATACGTGTTATGGCACACTAGTACAGCAGATGATGATTGATCCTTATCTGAGACATCTTATATATCTTATTTCGTTTCTTGTCGTTGGTCGTAGTTTATATGTTGGTACTATTGGGTTGTTCATTCTGGGTGCAGATACGCTCGTGTTTGTACGAGTCGATACTAGATACGGATGTGAGGATACCTTCGTGTCGATGATGTAGCCTCTCCACAGTTGCAGCCGCGACCCGGCGAGGCGCTGTGCGTGCCTGCGAGCCGAGTCCGAAGGCTCCCTTCGGATTCCGACACCAAATTCTGGGGTATAAATTCTAAACTCTTGATTGATTTCAGTTTTTGAGTTTATTTTGTTTGTCGATGATGTTGTTGGATCTCGATCCCTACATAAAAAGGGTTTCGATCGACTGATACGTGTTGGGTTCGATTTTGGCTTGACGATCCTACGATTGTCTTTGTTTGTGAAGCGAGAATGATCTTTAGATCATGTTCGGTTCTTTACTTGTTGTTGGATCATTTTCGGTTTAGGTTTACCTAGCTGCTGTTGGAATTATTTGTGATGCATGCATTGTTGGTTTGGATTTCTTGTATAAATTGTTGCTTGGGTTCTCCTTCCTATACTTGTTGTGGGATGTTGGTTTAGGTTTTCCTATTATACATGTTGGGTTGGGAAAGATTTTTTTGCTGTAGGAGATATTTTGCTATTTGGATTAAAATTGTTGGTTGGGTATCTATTATGCATGATGGGTTTAACTTGGTACTGTGGGTGTTTTTGTTGGGAGCTTTTCGATATAAATCACAAGCGGGTATATATTAGTTGGGATTATCTCTATTTCGGGATTGATATCTCCATTAGCATGCATGCGTCGTTGATTTTGGAACTACGTCCACTATGTCATGCCTGGTTGTTTTACTTTATTTGTCGGTTTCAGTTTTTATTAGAGTACTCTGATACTCTTGGTGATGGTCGTTCGACCAAATGAACCAAAGCATTGCAGATCGTATCGGATACACTGGCTCCGTGTCGGGACGTGTCCTATACGTGTTATGGCATACTAGTACAGCAGATGATGATTGATCCTTACCTGAGACATCTTATATATCTCATTTCGTTTCTTGTCGTTGGTCGTAGTTTGTATGTTGGTAATGTTGGGTTGTTCATTCTGGGTGCAGATATGCTCGTGTTTGTACGAGTCGATACTGGACACGGATGTGAGGATACCTTCGTGTCGATGATGTAGCCTCTCCACAGTTGCAGCTGCGATCCGACGAGGCGCTGTGCGTGCCTGCGAGCAGAGTCCGAAGGCTCCCTTCGGATTCCGACACCAAATTCTGGGGTATAAATTCTAAACTCTTGATTGATTTTAGTTTTTGAGTTTATTTTGTTTGTCGATGATGTTGTTGGATCTCGATCCCTACATAAAAAGGGTTTCGATCGACTGATACGTGTTGGGTTCGATTTTGGCTTGGCGATCCTACGATTGTCTTTGTTTGTGAAGCGGGAATGATCTTTAGATCATGTTCGGTTCTTTACTTGCTGTTGGATCATTTCGGTTTAGGGTTACCTAGCTGCTGTTGGAATTATTTGTGATGCATGCATTGTTGGTTTGGGTTTCTTGTATAAATAGTTGCTTGGGTTCTCCTTTCTATACTTGTTGTGGGATGTTGGTTTAGGTTTTCCTATTATACATGTTGGGTTGGAAAAGATTTTTTTGCTGTAGGAGATGTTTTGCTATTTAGATTAAAATTGTTGGTTGGGTATTTATTATGCATGATGGGTTTAACTTGGTACTGTTGGTGTTTTTGTTGGGAGTTTTCGATGTAAATCACATGCGGGTATATATTAGTTGGGAGTATTTCTATTTCGGAAATGACATCTCTATTAGCATGCCTGCATCGTTGATTTTGGGACTACGTCCACTATGCCATGCCTAGATGTTTTACTCTATTTGTCGGTTTCAGTTTTTATTAGAGTACTCTGATACTCTCGGTTTTTCGATATAAATCACAGACTCTAAATTAAAGTGAGTGTTTTGCTTTCTTTTTCAGGGTTTTGCTATACGTACATGTGCTATGGACAGTCTTCATGTGACCAAGTTGAAGCGTTATAAGTGTGCTTCTTCGCTACAGTATCTGTGAGATTTTTGATGTCGATAGTTTTGATGTAGCTAAAGTGTACTCTATATTGGATAATCTATATATTTTGAGAAGATGTATATAATAAAATGGAGAAATGTAGAATGGTAGCTAAAATACTCTATTTTAAGACAATGAAATGGAGAATGGTACTTTATATTATATTTCAATGCTTTGTTGTGAATATGGTTCAAAGTGGTTGTTTTCGAATTGAATTGAGCATCGTTTGGAATGTCATGCAGTATAGAGCATTATAAATGTGATACAACGACCATATACAGCAGTTTTTCATAACTATCCATAACGCTTTGAAAATAAAACGTACCAGAAATTCAACCTATTAATGACGGTTTTGGATAAATTATCTATAACGCTTTTAAAAATATTTATAACACCCGATTTCATAACGCTTGGACTGAGAAAAAAAGCATCATGGTTTGCAATTAATGACGCTTTTTAGCCGTCATTAAAAGGTATTTTTGTTGTAGTGATAAGGGCAAATGTTTACATATTGTATTTGTTGCAAGTGTTAATGCAAATGTCAGATATTCAATATTGTAGATAATATGGTGTGTGGTGTCACACAGAAGATCATATTATCAGTTCCCTATGGAGTATATAAATAGTTCACAACCTAGATGGACTTGGACAATCTATTGGAAAGGTTGTAGTGTAATCTGGTATTAGTCTATCTTGGCTATAGGTTTACACTAGTACACTTTGTGTGTATTGAACAGGACCACTTGAGGTTGTTCTCTTTGTACTGACTACATAAGAGAGTAAACACCTCTGTTATTATGGATGCTTGTGCTCTTAATTCAGATATAATAACAGACATGTATATACAGTGTACAATACTTTGACTCATAAAAGAGTGAGATTCATTATGGATCAACAACCTCTATGAATTGGGTAATAACATCGTATGTATGATGGACTGTTGATTATAAATGGAATCCATGTCCCGATACATCGGGTTGATGAGGTCTCCTTAAGGAGCTCATAAGGATTGTCATGTAAATCCTGCAGGTGGATTATATCCGACATGACAAATAAAGCTGAGCAGTACTACTTAAGGATAAAACATGTCGAATCAATATAGTTGTCAGTAACTTAATTTGATCGACGGACATACGATATCTTAACATGGGGAGCCAAACGAGCATATAATAAAAGGAGCCCACAAACATAATTTGGGATTAGGGAGGTAGTGCAACAATAGCTCATTAGTGGACCGAGCTATAGTTAATGGGCCTGGATTGTGTGTTCGGGCTGAATACGGGATATCCAGATCCGTTAGGAGGCCTAACCCTAATTTCTTCTCATGGTCCCTACCGTAGCCTATATATATCCTCTATTCTCTGGCCGCCAGATTACTTATCAGAAATCAAATACTTTCTCTAAATTCGTGATTCACGTAAGGAGAGAAAGAGAGGGCTGCCAAGGAGAAGAAAAGGTTGGGAGATCGTCGCCCACACGACGTCCAACTCAAGAAAGGAATACGTGCAGAAGATCTTGGGGTCGTCCGTTCGAGATTGCCAGGAATTACTTGTCTCCTTTCCGCTGCAGGTATAATTCGTGAATCCTACTTTCTGCCTATGAAGGGTTAGAACATGTATTAGATCTTTTTAACTTTCTATCGATCAATACGTACACCAAAAAAAGGGTCCTAGGAATCCCCAGTTCCATCTATTGGTATCAGAGCCATTTTGGATCTACGTATTGATTGATACGTCCATGTTGTCCAATAAAACCCGTACTGTGTAATAGTCGGTAGATGTAGATCTGTTCTAACTCGGTTTTGCAGGCATCTTAGATCTAACTATTATGGTCCAATGCATATTTTTTATTGTGTTATTTAAACCACGGACATGTCGTGGATGTTGTTGTTACTGTTGATGTAATTAAAATCACGAGGGTTGATCGTGCTTATTATTTTAATTTTTCAATCTAGATTATGTGTGAACTCCTTCGGGAGGCATAGGATTGATGTAATTTTAATTATTTTTGATCAATCGTGATGGCGGTGGTGGCTGTTTCTGACGCCAGACGAGATGCTGGTTTTAAGCAGTCCAGAGGCAGATTTTAGATTCGGATAGTTGAGGACGGAGCAGCAACGATGACCATAATAGTTGGATATTTTCTCTTATTTTTGTCATTTTGCTTTTTTCTGATTATGCATGTTTATTATTGTGTAGATTTTTTTTGAAAAACTAAGCCTACATTAATAATGGACAACATGGACATAATATCAACTAGTAGAAGAACCCTCATTGTTAAATAACTAAGTGGGAGAGGATATTTATTTAGTATAAATCCTATGGTCTCCATTACTGGTTTGTAGGTGATGTAATTATACTTGCACGTTGGCTTTAGTGCTTTCCTCCATATCGGATGAGTATAATTATGGATCACCAGTACAAACTTTCTTAGGGATAATTGTAGAAAGTTACCTAGTATGTGTTCACTTTTCCATCTGAAGGAACTCATTATATGGTAATGGACTTAGTATTAAGTAATGGTATACACTTAGATACAAATAATGGTATCCTCTCCATCGGAGTCACTGCTATTATTTGTATGACCAGAGCAAGACCAGCATATTAATTTAATTTGTCATAAAGTTATGTTGACATGATAGTAAAATTAATAAGAAAAACCTACTTGAACAAAGTTGAATTTGTATACGTCCACATTATTGTGGCATGCTAAATTCATGGTGTTCAAGGTGTTGGAGAATTTCTTATTATTGTTTTGAGGGAATCAATATTTAGTTAATTCAAAAAGTTTTTTTTTTGCCCTACATAATTTTATTTATGTGATTCTCAGGATTTCAAAAATGGGTTCTTTCAGTCCACTTATGGTGATTCTTAAAGAAAACAAACTTACTGGACCAAATTATATTGACTGGAAACGTAATTTAGACATTGTTCTGACTGCTGAGGAGTACAAATATGTACTTATTGAGGAATGCCCACCTAAGCCTGATGCTAACTCTGATGAAGAGGTCAAAGAGGCTTATAAGAAGTAGAAAAAGGCCGATGAGATGGCACGGTGTTACGTTCTGGCATCTATGTCAAATGTACTGCAACATCAGCATCAGGCCATGGCCACAGCTTATGACATGATGTATAACCTCAAGGAACTCTTCGGACATCAGGGTAGAGCAGCTAGGCAGTTTGCTATGAAATGTTTGATGAATAAAAAAATGGCTGAGGGTACACCAGTAAGGGATCATGTTCTCAAGATGATGGGTCATCTGAATGAGATGAAGACCCTTAGAGCTGAAATCTATGGGGAATCCCAGGTCGATATTATTCTTGAAACTCTGTCTAAAAGTTTTGACAATTTTTGCCTTAATTACAACATAAACATAAGGTTGTATAGTTTGGCAGAACTTACAAAAGAGCTACAGAATGCTGAATCTCTCTTTAGGCAGAGTGGTCATGTTTTTGTTTTTGAAAAGGCTTCTACTTCTAAGCCAAAAGGCGGTAAGAAGAATAATAACATTCAGAAACAGGCAAACTCAGCAAAGAAGGGCATGGGACCTCAAGGTGCGGTGATAAAGCCGAAAGGCAAATGTTTCAAGTGCAAAGGGTCAGGACATTGGAAGACTGATTGTCCACTTCTCAAACAAGGGAACAAATAAGGTATATCTCATTTACTAGTAGTTGAAACATGTTTAGCGGTGTTATCTACCGGCACCTGGTGTGTAGATACAGGAGCCACTAATCATGTCTGTAATACATTGTAGGGGTTGCAGGAAACCAGACGACTCAGTTATAAAGAGATATGCTTGTTCATGGGTGATGCTACAAAAGTATCGGTCGTTGCATTATGAGATGTTACTTTATCTTTTGGTAGAAATAAGTATTTGATATTGGGAGATTGTCTTTATGCACCTTCACTTAGAAGGAATTTAGTTTCTGTTTCTATGTTAGTTAAGGATGGATATTCAGTTTATTTTAATGACAATATTGTTATTAGAAAAGAATACACATTTTATCTGTTCTGGTGCATTGGTTGATAATATGTATGTCATTAATCCTATTTCGCCATAGAAAATGTATCAAGTCATTACGATCAGATCGTGGTGGCGAGTACCTCTTTGGAGAGTTTAGGGATTATTTATCAGAGGCTGGGATTGCATCCCAATTGACTGCACCTGGAACGCCCCAGCAGAATGGTGTAGCCGAAAGAAGGAATAGAACTCTTATGGAGATGGTTAGATCAATGATGAGTTATTCGGATTTGCCAGATTCATTTTGGGGATATGCCTTAGAGACTGCAGCTTATATTTTGAACTTGGTTCCTTCTAAGTCAGTACCTCTTACTCCCACAGAGCTATGGATTGGGCGTAAGCCTAGTCTGAAACATGTTCGCATTTGGGGTAGTCTAGCACATGTGCTGAATAGGAAAGCAGATAAGTTGGAATCTCGTACAGAAGTACGCTTGTTTGTAGGCTATCCAAGAGGAACGAAAGGAGGTTTATTTTATAGTCCTAAGGATCAGAAGGTCATTGTTAGCACTAATGCCCGATTCTTAAGAGGAAGACTATGTGATGAACCATAAACCCACAAGTAGAGTTATTCTAGAAGAACTGAGACGTGAGACACCAAGTACTTCAGTACCAACAGTACAAGAGGATGAACCATAAATAACTGCACAACGTGTCACAAATGTTATACCACAACCGATAGTACCTCGTCGTAGTAGGAGGGTTGTGATACAACTTGATAGATATATGTTCTTGGGAGAGTCGTCAGACTTCATCCCTGAGGAACAAGATTATGATCCCTGTACCTACAATGAAGTACTCCAAGATAAAGATGCAGAGTCATAGCAAAAAGCAATGATATCTGAAATAGAATCTATAGATTCTAATCAGGTCTGGGAGCTTGTAGAACCACCCGTTGGTGTAAAAGCCATTGGATGCAAGTGGGTCTATAAGATAAAATATGGATCAGACGGTAAGGTTGAAACCTTTAAAGCTCGGCTTAGAGCAAAAGGTTTTACTCAAAGAGAGGGTATCGATTATGAGGAAACCTTTTCTCCTGTAGCCATGCTTAAGTCTATTCGGATTCTTTATCTATTGCAGCTCATCTCGATTATGAGATTTGGCAAATGGATGTCAAGACAACTTTCCTTAATGGAAGTCTTGAGAAAGACATCTATATGAAGCAACCAGACGGGTTCATTGAAAAGGGCCAAGAGCATCTTATTTGTAAGCTCAAGAAGTCCATTTATGGACTTAAGCAAGCTTCCAGATCTTGGAACATATGTTTTGATCAGGTGATAAAATCCTATGGATTTGATCAATGTCTGGATGAATCATGCGTATACAAAAAGTATGACGGAAACGTGGTGGTGTTTCTAGTACTTTATGTGGATGACATCTTGCTCATTGGAAATAATATAAAGGTGTTATCTGATGTAAGGGTATGGTTATCCAAACAGTTTGATATGAAGGACTTGGAAGAAGTAGGTCATATCCTTGGGATTAAAGTTCTACGACATCGCAAGAAAAGGATGTTGGGCTTATCCCAAGCTTCCTATATCGATATTGTATTAACTCGTTTTAGTATGCAAAATTCTAAGAAAGGTTTCTTACCTTTTAGACATAGAATTGCTCTATCAAAGGAGCAGTATCCGAGGACACCTAAAGAGTTAGAGAACATAAAGGCAGTTCCTTATGCTTCAGCAGTAGGAAGCTTAATATATGCAATGCTATGTACGAGACCAGACATCTGCTTTGCCGTAGGCATGGTCAGCAGATATCAGTCTAAACCAGGACAAGAGCACTGGACTGCCGTAAAGCATATTTTGAAGTACCTGAAAAGGACTAAAGAGTATATGCTAGTTTACCAGGCAGATAGTTTAGTTCCCTTGGGGTATACAGACTCAGATTTTCAGTCAGATAGGGATTCCAGGAAATCTACCTCAGGTTATGTGTTTACTTTGGGAGGTGGATCCATTGTGTGGAGGAGTATCAAGCAAAAATATATTGCTGACTCCACCATGGAAGTCGAGTATGTGGCAGCCTCTGAGGCAGCCAAAGAAGCGGTTTGGCACAGAAACTTTTTGTTGGACTTGGATGTGGTACCTAGTTTGCCTAAGTCTATTACACTTTATTGTGATAATAGTGGTGCAGTTGCAAACTCGAAGGAACCACGAGCCCATAAGACAGGCAAACACATTGAGCACAAGTACCACCTAATACGAGATTTCGTAAAGAAAGAAAAAGTTGCTGTGATCAAGATAACATCAGCCGACAACCTAGCTGATCCCTTTACAAAGAGCTTACCAGCTAAGGCTTTTAATAGTCATGTTGAGGGAATGGGAGTCAGATGTGTAGCACCATGGCTTTAAGTATAAGTAGAAGATTTGTAACAGTATACTGAAAAATAATACTTTGAGTATAAGTGGGAGATTGCTAGGGTTATATACGAAAAGCATCACTTTTGTAGTAACCTTATTTCCTTCAATTTTGAATGAGAATCATATGGGCAAATGTTTGCATATTGTATTTGTTGCAAGTGTTAATGCAAATGTCTAATATTCTATATTGTAGATAATATGGTGTGTGGTGTCACACAGAAGATCATATTATCAGTTCCCTATGGAGTATATAAATAGTTCACAATCTAGATGGACTTGGACAATCTATTGGAAAGGTTGTAGTGTAATCTGGTATTAGTCTATCTTGACTATAGGTTTACACTAGTACACTTTGTGTGTATTGAACAGGACCACTTGAGGTTGTTCTCTTTGTACTGACTACATAAGAGAACAAACACCTCTGTTATTATGGATGCTTGTGCTCTTAATCCGGATATAATAACAGACATGTATATACAGTGTGCATTACTTTGACTCATAAAAGAGTGAGATTCATTATGGATCAACCACCTCCATGAATTGGGTAATAACATTGTATGTATGATGGACTGTTGATTATAAATAGAATCCATGTTCCGATACATCGGGTTGATGATGTCTCCTTAAGGAGCTCATAAAGATTGTCATGTAAACCCTGCAGGTGGATTATATCCGACATGACAAATAAAGCTGAGCGGTACTACTTAAGGATAAAAGATGTCGAATCAATATAGTTGTCAGTAACTTAATTTGATCGGCGGACATACGATATCTTAACATGGGGAGCCAAACGAGCATATAATAAAAGGGGCCCACAAACATAATTTGGGATTAGGAAGGTAGTACAACAATAGCTCATTAATAGACCGAGCTATTGTTAATGGGCCTGGATTGTGTATTCGGGCTGAACACGGGATATCCAGATCCGTTAGGAGGCCTAACCCTAATTTCTCCTCATGGTCGCCGTAGCCTATATATATCCTCTATTCTCTGGCCGCCAGATTACTTATCAGAAATCAAATACTTTCTCTAAATTCATGATTCACGTAAGGAGAGAAAGAGAGGGCTGCCAAGGAGAAGAAAAGGTTGGGAGATTGTCGCCCATACGACGTCCAACTCGAGGAAGGAATACGTACAGAAGATCTTGGGGTCGTCCGCTCGAGATTGCCAGGAATTACTTGTCTCCTTTTCGTCGCAGGAATAATTCGTGAACCCTAGTTTTCGCCTATGAAGGGTTAGAACACGTATTAAATCTTTTTTACTTTCTATCGATCAATACGCACACCAAAGAAAGGGTCCTGGGAATCCCAAGTTCCATTATTGTAGACACAAGACGATCGACTTCGGGCTATGTGATGATGTTTGCCGGACTAGTGGTATCGTGGCAGTCGCGGTTGCAGAAGTATGTTGCCTTGTCGACGACGGAGGCAGAATATATTACGGCGACGAAGGCTTGCAAGGAGCTGCTGTGGATGAGGAAGCTGCTGCAGGAAATGGGGCTGAAGCAAGAGCAGTATACTTTTCTTTGTGACAGTAAGAGTGCTATTCACCTTGCGAAGAACCAGACATTTCATAGTTGGTCCAAGCACATCGAGAATCGATATCACTGGATACGGGATGTGATTGAGAAGAAGGATGCGACGCTTGAGAAGGTTTATACTGATGACAATGGAGCGGACATGCTCACGAAGGTTCTACCGAGGAAAAAGTTTGAGTACTGTAGGCAGATCGTCGGGATGACGATCTCCTCCACATAGTTGTGAAGGGGGAGATTTATTGGAGTGGATGGGGTTCCCAACCTATGTGGAGAAGACCCCGGAGTGTGACGAGCGTCGTCTGTGTGTCAGAGAAGCTCGGAGAGGTGACGAGGCCAGTCAGAGGAGACGAAGAAGCTCGGAAAGCTACCTGGAGATATTCTGAAACAGGGGGACAGAGTTCGGGCCGAACTCTGCCCCAGGACAGAGTTTTGGCCGAACTCTGTCCCCCTGGTTCCAGAACAATTCTGAAGTCAGAACACAGAGTTCTGGCCGAACTCTGTGTCGTCGGGGCTGAAGCATTTTTCAGGGTGATTTTTTACCGTTGGATCATATCTGATGGTCCAGATTTTGCTGCGGATTATGGGAGTTAATATTAGGTTATTCCTAACCCTAATCATTGTATAACACATAAGAAAAGAGAGAGGAAGGAGGCAAAAGTGCCATTACAACTTTGGGAGAGAAGACGGAGAAGGTCTTTTTCGGAGGAGAATCAGATTCGAGTAATCTCTACTCGTCGTTTTTGTTCTTCGTAGCCTTGTAATCATTGTTTTTGCTTCCAAGTGTTGTGGGCATCCGATTTGGATCAGGAGAAGTTTGTAGATGGTGTAATTCTTCTATTTTATTAGTGGAGGCTTCTCAGGATTGGACTCCGATCATCCCGTAGTTTTTTTCGCAAGGGTTTTCCACGTCAAAAATTCTTTGTGTCTGCGTGGTTGTATTGGTGTTTTGGTTTGTGCGCTGTATTGCTCGGTTCTCTCGCAGGTGCTCTCTAGTTTAGGTAAAGATTTTCGTGTTTCTTTCCCAACAGTTGCTACTGCTGCTGCTCTTGCTACCGTTGTTAGTATTGCTACTATTGTTGTTGCTATTGCTGCCGTTGTTGCTAATATTGTTGTCACATTCACAGCAACTCCACCACCAAGCCAATCAGAAATGAAGATACTAGGCGGAAGGCACCTGTGGCAATCTATAGTTGATGATATCAAAAACATATTTTTACCAAAGAATGAGAAAAGGCGCATCAATTTGAATGTCATCTATGACGTCTTAGTATGTCAATTAAGACTACAAGCTATCATCATTCAACATAAGAAAATACTAAGATATGATTTATTTCTTACCAGAAAAAGATACACATCTGGCGACCTATGGTAATGCATTCTACAAAAGAATAGATAAAGAAATTCATTACCCCCAACATAGTAATGATTCAGTTTCACAATTCTGGCAGTTGGGATGTGGTGTACCATCAAATCATACATCTAGCTCACCCACATATTGACTGATATGTAGATGTTTATAACATGGATACCATCTATATGAACACATAAAGACAAGAATCTACATAAATGTGCATAACCTTAATTGAAATTTTGATCCTTACAAAAATAAAATACAGAGAACCTTTTAAGTTAAGGAGTAAGAACAACATTTTAAGGAAAAAAGACAACTGATGATAAACATGTAGTGTAGCCATTTAAATATTGCCTACCACTACATGGTCATGAATATATGGTCACCATACTTGAGATTCTCACACAAAACATGTAAAAGTCCCAAAAATATGTCAATTATAAATATCACTACTTGATATATTTTAAATCACATTCTATACAAGCAATAATAACAAGTATTATGTCTACTCTAGGCATCTCTTCTTAGTTTTATGTGTTGTCTGTCTTTATAATATAGTATTTGCATGTTTAATACTTCAAGTATCTATAATGCTCAAGGACCGGACTACCGATGGTGAAAAAACTGGACAATGACTAAAATATGGCTACCAAAATCAAAGAAGACTTACCCGTGTTAGTCAACTGAACTTAAGGAAGAACTAATTGGAGCCTATGTTTCCATGCAGTGCCTCAGATTCCAATTGATGAATAGCATATGAAATCTGGATAGGATACAGACACAATCAGATAACTTGGAAGAACATTAATGAAAGAAAAAGCCAAAGCACTATGGATAAACATGAAGTGGAACGAAATTGTCACGATCCGCACCCACTGTGAGGGTACGAGTACGTAACAGCGCCCAGCCTACGCCGCAGTGTCGGCGGTAGAACGTTGTTCTAGGTCATGAACTATAACTAACATAATATGAATACTCTCCAAAAGAGAGGCCAATCAAAGAAGGTACAACTCAATCACAATCTAAAGATAGAATATAGCACGATGGAAATAGATAAAGAAATCCTCAACTGAGGTATAGCATAATGAATAACAAAGTTAACAACTACCAGTCTCAACATTTCTAAAATATACAACTTTGAAAATAAGGACAACAACTAAACATGAAAAGAAAGAACAGTCTAAGCTATCTACTCTATGCAAGGTATCGTCCTCAGCAGCTGCCTGAACCTCCCCAGGGGTCCAGGTCGCGAGTGTCATCTAGGCAAGCTCCAAAGTAAGGGGTGCAGGGTTCCTCATCATCCTCTGTAAAATTTTCAACAGGTCCAGTCAGGACGGGAGCGAGCACAATACATCTCACGCAGTTCATATCAAGTTAGGAAATATAAAGCATGCAATAGAGTAAGATACAGGAAACGCTGAAAGAAGAATGTATATAAAAAACAGCAGAGATTTGATAATAGAAAATATATATATATGATAAGTAAAAACTGTAAGCAATATGTGATTTATAGTACAATATGGTTATGTAAACGGTTTAGGACAATGCAATGGTAACTCTATTGCACGTGAGTACACAATAGACATATACAATAGTTATACAATATTGTACAATAGGATTTGATTACATAACCAATTCTACTTTCCCTTTCCAATCAATACACAAGGATCCACTCCAGTTACGTTATCTTATACAATAGTGTACAATGTTATACAATAGATGTACAATGTTATACAATAGTTGTACAATGGTCTATTCATGGGACTCATGTGATAATGAGAGTACAATATGCACAATGAGTATACAAGGATTAGGATATTCAATAAATACAATATGTAAGTGAAGCGGACATCACAATATGTATTTAGTGAATACAAGGGGATAACATCCCAAAAGAAGATCCATATAGTACCAATCCGTGATAACAATCGTGTCAGCATCAAGTACAGTAATCTAGAGCAAGAATGTAAATCCAGACAAGTATGAAACGGTCAGAGAATGTACTCGCCTGGTATCTGAATAGCTGTGAAAATGTACTGTCCGAGATGAGGTACCCGACTCCTAGTTAGAGCAACACAAGTCAAGATGTATACAGGGGATGATAAATGTAATCTACTATGCATCTGCATGCTGTCTAGGTCAAACTAGTCCAAAGTCAACTCTAGTCAACTAGACTAGTCAAACTAGGTCAAGCCTAAGCCATTCCAAGTCTAAACCTAGACTAACAAGTCATTCTAGTCAATATAGGCCTAACCAAGCCTACTAAACCTAAACACACCAATATAAACAATGTCAGGGTATCACACACAAGTTTTATGTATAATATATAGACTAATGAAGATAGACAAGGCTATAATATGCCTTTCATTCACATCAACATCACAATTTATATATATATATATATATATATATATATATATATATATATATATATATATATATATATATATATATATATATACCAAGACATCTCTATAGGAAGATGTCTATATAGGCATAAATGAAGATAGACAAGGCTATAATATGCCTTTCATTCACATCAACATCACAATTTATATATATATATATATATATATATATATATATATATATATATATATATATATATATATATATATATACCAAGACATCTCTATAGGAAGATGTCTATATAGGCATATATATATATATATATATATATATATATATATATATATATATATATATGCCTATATAGACATCTTCCTATAGAGATGTCTTGGTATATATATATATATATATATATATATATATATATATATATATATATATATATATATATATATATATATATATGTCACATTCACATATATGAAATACCAAGACATCTCTATAGGAAGCTCTATATAGACACATACTTATATACATACATATATATATATTTAGAGAATGGAAAAGGACACACAAGTGAGGGTGTGTGTTGTGTCTAGTGACAGAGAAACAGTGTCAATTGAAAACAGTGGAGGATGAGTGTGTGTTGTGTCCATAGAGTACATGGTTGCATTCATTAAACCATTTATTCATGCATGCATTTCTATATCACATACACTTGTATATATACATAGAGGCATAATATGTAAAGAGATATAGAGGAAATGAAAGGAAAAAGGCAAATGGAAAGAAGGAACCAATTGAGGAAGGAATGGAAACAATGGGAAGAAAATAAAAAATGAGCAATAGGCCAACCGCCCAAACTGAAATCAAAGGCAAGCCATTCTCAGGTTGTGTGTGAAAAAGTGTTTGTGTGTGAATGACAGTTCCAGTTTTCATGCTTCACACAAAAGAGAAGAAATTCTCAGGTTTTTCTATACATTACAAATTTTAGGAAAACAGTTGAAACCCACATTAATTCATCAAACCTAAACTCAGTTTAACTTCCTCGGTTTTCAGGAGATTCTCAACAGTTAACATTACAAATGAACTCAGATTAAATGTGAGTCATGAACAGTGTTCAATTTGCATCAACAAGGCTCAGAAATCACATTGTTCTCAGGAAAATGCATAGGGTGTAGTGTGTGTGTGATGAATCTTTGTGACTCATGAGGGTGTGAGCTGTTGACAGGGAATTAATGTGTGTTAGTGTTTGTGTAGGTGAATTGTGTGACAGTAAAATCGTGACAGGAAAACAGAAGTGTGTAGGTGCAGGAGAACCTAGGTGACAGTGTGTCATGTAGGTTGTGTGTAAATGTGTTTCCTGTGTACAGGAAATGTAGAGCCAAGACAATCAATGTGCATACTTAGGAATTCCCAGATTCAGGATTTTGTTCTCAGGTATATCAGTGATATGACAGTGTCATTAGGGAACCAATTCTCAGTTATTGAATTAAACAAATCTCAGTTTACACACGATCAAGTTCAGTCCCATTTCCTCAGGTTCTCAGGCTTGTTTCCAGGTTTTGCACAAAGTAATTCTCAGATTCAATATCAGTTAATATACATCCATATATATATATATATATATATATATATATATATATATATATATATATATATATATATATATATATATATACATTCATACAAATTTCAGTTTTCAAAATCAACCAAAAACTCAGTTTTTTTCAAATAAGGAAAATTCAGTGAAAATGAGATCATGTTCTCATATCAGTCAATCTCGTTCAAAACCCAATTTCGAAGTCAAACTGAAATCAACCCAAACTAATCTTGAGAATCAAATTTAGAACAAAATCAACTCAGGTAAAACACATATGAACTTATTTGAAAACTCTGTTTCGAATTAGAACTCTTGGCACATTTCGAAACCAAACATAAGTATCAGACAATTCCATCGAACTCAAAAATCATGTGGAAAACCTAATTAAATGCAAATCAAAATGTGCCAACATGAAGTACATGTGATTGCGTGTCAGAGGGGGTATTTGTGTCCAACTAAGTGGAAACAAACGTATCCAAACAACCAAATATACACAGACACAAAACTGAATTCAGACAGTGTCGTGCACGCGTACACACCACTCGTGGACACGACACAGTGCACCACGTGTCACGTGCATTTACCTATGTGTTTGCCTAGGGTAGGTCTAGGTGTCTAGGACCCTGATTCGTGTCAAGGCCGTGTCGTGTCGTGTGTGTGAGTGCGTGTCAGTGGGACGAATTTTCGTGCGTGCACACAGCGAGGAATCGGTGCGGGCCAAATATCTCTCAAACCACTCCATAAAATCCTACGAAATTTTATAGGCTTAGTGTCAGTCATGTCCTCTATGTGCACACAAAATTTGGTGTCCTCTCGTGCTGTGTCCAGGGAGAACTCGGACACGGGTAGCAGGACACCCACCGAGCCCCTCGTGCTGTGTGTCCAGAGCAAATTAGGACACGAATCTGACACCAACAACAACTCAGTCTTCACAAACATTTAAGTACACATATAGACCTAGGTATCTATGTAATCAGTTTTTCAAAAATCGAAAATAGAATCCTTTGTGACATTTTAACAAACACCTACACAAACATCATGATACGTGTCCGATACGGACACCAAACGGACACGAATCGACACAAATCCAATACCTACGGCTATGGGACACCTAGGGCTTCCTATCCATGCAAAGAAAACGAAATTATAATGCAATTTAAAGGGCTTTACCTATAGGTGCAAATAGCAAGAAAAAGCTCCAAAATGAAGTGTTCCTCCTTGCTAGCTCGGATCCCCAATTTGCTCAAAATTTGGGATTACTCTCCACCAACAGTAAATAAACAATGATTAGGTCCTAATGCAAAAGACTAGGGTTAAAAAGGAGTTAAAATGAAAAAGTTGTGGAATGGCTCTTACCTCTTTCTTCAAAGCTTGAAAAAAATAATAAAAGAGGCAAGAACAAGGAAGAGATTATTTATAGGGAAGGGGAGCCCTATGGCTGGTCATAATGAATGAAATTAGGGTTAGGGTTGAGTCTAATGGGCTATGGGCCTTCTCTAGGCTAATCAAGTTCAACATTTGATAGGCCTATTTCACTAAATCAAGTCTCACTAAGTACAACCCCTATTTAGATCCTAACTAGATATTTTCTAGCCACAACTTAAGTTAACCATTCTAACTTAGCCCATGGGTTAAGTCTAAACTTCTAGGTTAGGTCCATTCTAGGTTAAGGACTAACAAGACACCAAGCAATTATTTAATTAATAATAAATTCACATATATCCCAATAAATTCTAATAAATCCTATTAAATTCAAATAAATTCAAAAATGACCAAAATACCCTCAAGCTAAATGCAATAAATTAAACCTCTACCCACATGGTTAGGCTCTAGGTCAAACAGTCTGTAAGGTCACACTAGCAACACCAAAATCATAGGTCATGACTTAAAAATAGTTTTTAAATGATAAAAATCACCAAAAATTATATTATTATTTAAATATCATAATTAAATAAATTAAATCATAAAATTTCAAAATTACCCTCATTTTAGAAACTGGGTGTTACAAGTCTAACCACCTTAGAAAAATTTTGTCCTCGAAATTTAAGATGGTGGTACTACTTCTAGGTCAAACATAGTCAAGGGTCAACCACTAGTCAATTTGTCAACATCCAAGTACTTGGTCATCAACTGGTCAACTTCTTAGGATTTTACCTATGCTAGCTATCTAGGTTAGTCTCTTAACTTCCCAATCTTATCAAGTCACCCATAACTAAATACCCATAATCTAAGCACACAAATCCCAATACCATATATACATAAGCTCAAGAACAACAACCCATTATATATATCCTAAGTATATCACCTATATATCCATACATATATAACTGATCATCAAGGGTTAAAGTAGACTAAACTTATAAGGAACTGAACAAATGCTCAGAATTTAGGCCAAAGATGAATGGTCTGAAACATCAATGTAGGCAAAAGGAAATGATGCTAAGGAGGCTGAATTTTATAAACAAGGTCAGGACATCTAGTGAAGGGTCTGCACACTGCCTATAAAGGTTAATCTATCATGCCTAAACTCATCTCAAGAACTTAACTAAAATAGAATACTGAACCAAATATAGGCTAAACAACATGTCTATAATCCTATACAACAATGGCCTATAGATACCAACCAACCCATATCTTATATGCCACTATCATCTGCAATCTATCTATATATATATAGACCTCTCAGTCTTAGGTGAACTACAACTATGCTCAAGGACAGGCTCTGGTCATGGGTGCCCTACTGGAAAGGACAAAAGAAAATAATAATAAATTATCAAGGCTGCAGAGCAGACTAACATCCTCTATGAAAAATTGGTAGGTATTATAAATAACAGGGAATCATCTACAATGGGTTACTATTCTAATACCAATGCTAACTATCATCTCTAGGGTACAGACACTCTACAAGTATCATATCATTACACTATGAAAGAACTATATATGAATAAGCTCTATAAAGCTAATATATCCCTACTCCTAAATTATTTGATGATGGAATACAATTATAACAACAGAAGGGTACGATAGAGATGATATATTTAAAAAACTTCTCAAGATACAGTCTGATAATCATATGCGTCTGTCCCAAATCATGTTACTCAGAGCCCTCGCCATGCCAGTCAGCAAGGCTGCGATAAACGATAGATTCCATAACTGGGGCATGCACCTCTATAATCATATCGTCTGGAATTCTCTCTATGCCGACTAGTATAGCTGCGAGAAATTCCAAATCTCATAACCAAGATACGTACATCCGAAGTCAGGTCTCTATGTTTCCGCCACGCCAGCTAATATGGCTGCGATAAACTACAGGTTCCATAATCAAGTAGACGTTTACCATCCCTGTTATTCCCGTCAACATATGTTATCAGAAAATATCGTAACTCAGGCCATAAAATTCATCTCGATAGAAAAATCAAAATCAACAACGATCCATCAAAATCAAATTCAATAATCAAGGAGTGAGAGCGAACAAAACAAAGGAAAGGATTTCAAATTGAAGTTTAAATAAGATTCTCAAGGGTTGTCCCAGGAATCTCTCAAGGAATCCTAACTGTGATTGAGTACCTTCAAAAATATATCATAATCCTACTGCAGGCTATAGTGGTACTCTAGTTCGAATACCACTACACAAACTCGACCTGCATGGACCACCACTAAAAATGTGTCACGACCCGCACCCACTGTGAGGGTCGAGTACGTAACAGCGCACAGCCTACGCTGCAGTGTCGGCGGTAGAACACTGTTCTAGGTCATGAACTATAACTAACATAATATGAATACTCTCCAAAAGAGAGGCCAATCACAGAAGGTACAACTCAATCACAATCTAAAGATAGAATATAGCACGATGGAAATAGATAAAGAAATTCTCAACTGAGGTACAGCATAATGAATAACAAAGTTAACAACTACCAGTCTCAACATTTCTAAAATATACAACTCTGAAAATAAGGACAACAACTAAACATGAAAAGAAAGAACAGTCTAAGCTATCTACACTATGCAAGGTATCGTCCTCAGCAGCTGCCTGAACCTCCCCAGGGGTCCAGGTCGCAAGTGTCATCTAGGCAAGCTCTAAAGTAAGGGGTGCAGGGTTCCTCATCATCCTCTGTAAAATTTTCAACAGGTCCAGTCAGGACGGGAGCGAGCACAATACATCTCACGCAGTTCATATCAAGTTAGAAAATATAAAGCATGTAATAGAGTAAGATACAGGAAATGCTGAAAGAAGAATGTATATGAAAAACAGCAGAGATTTGATAAAAGAAAATATCTATATATGATAAGTAAGAACTGTAAGCAATATGTGAATTAGGGTACAATATGGTTATGTAAACGGTTTAGGACAATGCAATGGTAACTCCATTGTACGTGAGTGCACAATAGACATATACAATAGTTATACAATGTTGTACAATAGGATTTGATTACATAATCAATTCTACTCCCTGTAATGCCTGTGGTTCGTATTACGTATTTTGAAATACGTGTACGTATTTTATCTTGTATTGCATGATTCCTTGCTTAGTTTTCTTCATGGCTTGGTTTATTCTTGGGTTGGTTCGGCTTGGCTCAGTTTGCTTTGGTTCATTATGAACCAAGGGTGAACCCCCTACCTACCACCACTACTACCATTTATTAACCCTACTTCCTTCTCTCTCTTCATTACTCTTCTTCTTTCCTCCATTACTTCTTTACCGACCAGAGAGAGAGAGGTCTAGGCAAGTGCAACTTACTTCATGGAGGAACTCCAATTTTATTGCTTCATTCTCTTCCTTACAGCATTTTAACTTACTTTAATACTTGGCATTTCCACTTTCCATGACTAGATTCTTGTAGATCTAAGTTTATTTGATTTTCGAATTTCTTGGATTTTGATCTATTTAATATTATTATTTCTAAGTTTTGATGGTTCTATGTTGTAGAGCATTTCATTCTGCCCCGTTTTGACCTATGGAAGTCTGGATTTGGACTTGGGTTGAAGAAATTATGAGCCTTGGAACCCTGAACTCCTTGGTTCTTCTTCTCGGACAAGTGGAGAAGAAGAACAGTGCTGACCGCATGAACCCCCTTAGCCGCATGGCAGCACTTGACCGCATGAACCTTCATGCGGCGAGTCTTCCAGCCGTATAGGCTTCGGCATAATCCAAGCTGCATGGACTCCATCTACCTGTAGCCGCATAGGCTCGTATTCCTTATCAGCCGCATGCGCGTTCATATTTTTCCCAGCCGCATATACCCAGTGGCGCAGCCGCATAAGACTTAGGCATGACGCAGCCGCATATGCTCGTGATCATTCAGCCGCATGTGGACCCGCTTCCTCCCAGTCGCTTAGGCCTTCTTCCCAGCCACATGAATGCTCTGACTCAGTCGCATGCACCCTCTCTTCCCGCTGGCCGCATGGGGACTGATATCTTTAGCCGCATAGTTCCTGCCCCTGTCCTTAGCCGCATAGGCTTTTCCTTTATCTGCCGCATGCGCCTGACCCTATTCAGCCGCATGGGCTGTTCTCCTCCCAGCCGCATGAGATCATTCCTGACCGCATAGGTCTGAGCCGCATGGTTCTCCTATAGCTCTGTGTACTGTTATTTTACTATTACTTGTCCATGTCTTGTAACCCCCCTGTGTAACTTGAGTTCCTATGGCGTGTACCTTTACCTTTATTGTATATTTTTACGCCAATTTTATATCATTATGCCTTTTTGTCCTGAACTTGATAAATCACGATTTGATTGACATGATTGAAATGACAAGTGTACATGACATGGTGTGACAAGGAACTAGCATGACCTGATAGTGGCCCGTCGTAGCGCACTCTTGACCAGTGAACTTGACATGATAACCTGACAAGATATATCTTGATAAGCTGTTGCGACGGCTACCTGACATGACATGACCTGTATAATTAACCCGGACACCGTGGGCGATTGTGCTTGTACAAATAATCTATTCCTGTCTTGCATCATGTCTAGGAGGGGACTCCTGAGTACCACGGTCAGGAGTACCTACTGAAATGGACTAAGGCTAATAACTAGATTAATATATTAGTCATAAAGAGATCTTCCAGCTACAGGCAATCCCGTTACCTGGAAGCGCCTGGGATCTGTAGCCTGCCGTCGAGTAGGGCACATTTCCAGCACACTGTCATGTGTTGCACCCTTCAAGCTACCTATGGGTACATGCGTTTCCTGGACGATGTACCCACCTGAATTCAACCTCTAATTTTCGACCTGGGTAACCTGGATGGTCTGCAGGGCTTGTGGATGTGGAATAATCTCACTGCATCTTGCTCGTAAGTAGGCCTGTGATAACCCTAGTTAGTTAAAGTATCAAGCCGTACTCATTGCTTGGCCGTGATTGATTGAATGAGGAATAATCTGTCTAGTCTTGATCCTGTATAAATTGTTACATGCTCTGACTTCTTATATTATCTTGCTGATAAATGGGAGAAACCAAGTTCGGTTCAGACGAAGGGTTACAATCCCGGTCCTTGTTTGGTTTAAGGATTGTAACCTGGTTATCTGAATGGTCCCATGGTTATCTTACCGTATATCCCCGTGATGTTATATTTTCTCTAGTTTTACTATATATTATTATCTTCTGTGCTAATTGCTGGTTTTAGTTCCTAAGTGAAGCTTCCTTTGTGGCACTTGCTCTTTCTGGGATCTGACCCAGCTGGTTTTGTATGGCCAGATTTTGGAGCAGCTCCAGAGGATCTACCGACTTTCCAGCCCGATGGTGACCACCAGGCGTAACCAGGGCAACGAGTGGATTATTTTTGGCTCTCCCACTCTATTGTAAACATATTCTTTTGAGGCGTTTAGCCGACGAGCACCTGTTTTGCTCGATTGCACTTACTTATTGTCTGGCTACGGGCTGTAACATGATTGACAGATCCTAGGGTTGATCATGTATGACTAAAACTATTGCTAGTCCTAACATTTTGTAACGACTAGCTTCATGATCAACTGAATATGTAATGTTTGGGACGCCTTACTATTGTATATTTGGTGATCTAACATCTTGTAACATTTACTTACTTGCTTGTGATTGAGACAGTAGGCTTGTTCATGACCATAGGAGACTGTTGGCTTGTAGTAAACCCTCATGTATCTAGACAGCCGTGACCGTATAGCGAGGTGGGTTGCACTTCAATATACGTAGCTGGCTATGTCTGCCCCTGCTCTCCAGTATTCTGGTTTTGGGGCGTTACATGGTTTAAGTGGTGGCCCATGCAGGTCTTGTAAATCAAGATAAGTGAGGGTTTACCGAATAGATGTCTCAATCAGTTTCGCCCTTGATCTCTGCTCGTATCTTCTGAATTCCTGGATTCTTGTCCTGATCATATGCTTGTATCATTGATCTGTCATGGTCCTTCCTTATTGTTCCCCATGTCGTCTTCTTCAGCGGCATCGTTCCTGGACCTGCCGGTCAGCAAGGCGGAGCATTTCCCGCAGATCAACAGCAACCCGGAGGTCAAGCCCAGCATTCGGGAGTAGCCTCCAGAGTCGTGCCTTCTGGCGGAGAGCCACCAGTCCAGCCAGTTCAGCCTGTCGAGCCTGATGATGGCACTTTGGTAGGACTCATCAGGACCTTGATAGCTTCCCAAGATCGTTGAGGAGATGCCTTGCACCAGGCAGTGACGGATGCTCTGACCAGAGGAGGTCATCAGGGTAACAGCGCAGCCAACAGCTTCAAGCGCTTGAACCCTCCCTTCTTCGACGGTAGTGAAGATGCTATCGCTGCAGATGCTTGGCTTCAGGACACAGAGGTGATTCTAGAAGCAGGCAGGACCCCAGAGAACGAGAAGGTTGTAACGCCCCAGCCCCAAAATACGTAGGACCAAGTACGTAGACATGCCAGCTGTATTCATACGAAGTACGTAGGTCTCGTATGAATACATAAGCTGTAAAATGCAGTAATCCAAGACAAACTAAATCTCATCCACAATGAAAAGAATAATAATATAAAATCCAACTTGAATATTTATGATACAATCGTTGGACGGAGACAAAGTCCACTACCAACTATCTCAATGAAAAAATGTACAAGAAATCGATCGATAAAATAGCAAGACGAACCAAGCGCAATCGTCTTCGAAAGAATGGAGAGAATCGCGGCCTTAGCTAGGATACCTGCGGAAGACATGAACACACACCTGGGGAAAAACCAGGTCCTCAGACGAACGTAGCAAGATACAGGAAGAACAAGCTAATATGACTGTCAGAATAATAAAATAATATATAAACTAGACATAATTATGCAAAGGAGATTCTAACCGCCTAATGTGCAATTTAGAGGACAACTTTCATGCGCATGGGTGGGATTTTAGGCTATGTGTACGTAACTGGCATCCAGTCATCTGTATCCGTCTGTAACGTCTAAAACGTCAGAGGGCATCTACAAATAAATCGCCACAGTTCCATCCGGAGACTGTGGTTTACCTGTTTGGATTCCTATACGCACTAGCGACTGTCCTCCCCCAATATTTCCCACACTGTTCAAGTCATGTCCATGGCTCATCCAGTTTTGTAACTGCTTGAGTCTCTAAATCCTAGTCATAGCAGT
The DNA here is from genome assembly GCA_029216955.1 of Iris pallida. Lineage (NCBI taxonomy): Eukaryota > Viridiplantae > Streptophyta > Magnoliopsida > Asparagales > Iridaceae > Iris > Iris pallida. Next base: position 181,516 of record JANAVB010044535.1, on the reverse strand, counting down.
TACGATTATCTACCGTCACACGACTTTAGAGATAGCTAGTCAATAAGTCGTGCCCCTAGCAACATGTCTCAAACTGTGTAGTGTGAGTGTCACAGCCAAAGGAGATATAAGAATATCCCCCAACAAGAAGGTAGTCCGCTAACACTAAGTCAACATGCATAAAATAAAGTAACGACTAATAAAGTCGCTTGCACCCAAGTGTGGCTTGGACGCGCAGTTTATAACAAATAAAATAACAAATATGAAACAAGTAAATAACTGCTGAAAATAATAATGTGACAGTTAATTAGCAAGGTATACTTGCCTATTGCGACGCCTGGTGAGCTGCCTGGTGTGGTGCAATGATCAAGGTGGCACAAAGTGCGAGTTCGGTGCAACAACGATGCAAGGTGACCTCGGGTGATGACACGGATAGTTCCATTGGGTCCAAAGGGTCAAATTAGTTAGGTTTGACACAATGAAGTGCAGAATTGGAGAGGAGATGGAAATGTCGGGATTAGTCATAGATGGAAGAAAATCGAAGAAAGTTGATTAAATAATATACACGCGATTTTTAGGAAATCATTTATAATACTTGGAAAATATATATTATTAGTAAAAATAGTTTTTAGATTAGTATTTATAAAAGTCACTTTTAAGCAAAAACTGTAAGCTTATTAAAATAGGGTATTCAGATAGAAAGCTATACTTTATTTGTAAAATAGTTTAGACAATTATTTTAAAAATATTAGAAACTATATTTCTATGGTCAAAATAATTTTGGAATATTAATATATAATAATAATGGTAACAAGTACTAAAAGTGATGTTATGATATTCTCATATTAATACATATGTATATATACAAATATGTACTAAAATTTTATATAAATAATAATAATAATAACATATGTACCTTGAACAATAATTCATACATTATAAATGATAATGTAAACAATAATAGTAATAGATAATACTAAATAATAATAATAATAATAATAATAATAATAATAATAATAATAATAATAAAACTAATAACAATTTATAATAATAATAATACATGTATATGTTGAAAGTAGTACACACACAAAAATATTTTAATAAAAAAATATATTAACATTTAGCTGTTACTTTCCCTTTTTTCTTTAGAAGGAAAAAGAAAGGACAGAAAGAAATAAGAGAGAGAGAGAGAGGGAAGGCGAGAGGAGTCGGGGGCTCGGGGAGTACGGGAGGCAGAAGACGGAGGAAAGTGGAGAAGGTGGCGCTGGTCTCGTCGGCGACGTGGCGCGGCACCGCGCGAAGTGAAGGCGAGCACGAGGAGGAAGGAGGAGAGCGGAGGGGAGAGGCGGCGCGGGGCTCCGACGGCTCGGGGCTCCGACGGCTAGGGCTGACTGCGGTCGGTGCTTGCGGCCGGTCGGAGAAGGAGGATGGTGGAGAGCAGTGAGGTAGGGGGTTTCGAAGGGCGGCTTCGCCGCGCGGCGGTCAGAGGCGGCAAGGGGCGGAGTCGGGCGGCGAGCGGGGCGGAGAGAAGGGAGGATGGCGGAGAACGGGGAGCGGGACGGAGCTGCGCCGGCGCGGGCGGTGCTCGGCAGAGGGAGGAGAGCGGAGTATAGGCGGAGGGGGGATTGAGCTAGCGGGAGGAGAGGAAACTCGCGGGTCGGTGGTCGAATTTCCTCGGTGGGCGGCACTGACATCGCCCGGTCGACGGCGCTGGCTCCCATCCGAGATGAAGCAGGAGTCAAACAGAGCAGAGTTCGGCGGGAAGGTAGACGGGGGAGCAAATCGGAGAGGGCTTCTCGCGCGCGGAGGACCGGCGAAGCAGACGACGACGGGGTGTTCCAGCGGCGCTGGTTGCTTACGCCGGCGGCGGTGGTCCGGCAAGGTTAGTCTAGGGTTAGGGTTTCTCTTTGCTTTTCTTTGTTGGGATTATCGGGATGGTGGCGGTGGTAGGCTGTGGTGGTGGTGACGGTGGTAGGCTGTGGTGGTGGCGACGGTAGTAGGCTGAGATGTCTGGATGGTGGCAGTTTGGTGGTGGTTGGTTTGGTCGAAGGGGATGGAGTTGATGGAGGTGGTTGTGAGTTAGTAGGTTTTGGGGCTTGGCACTGGCGGAGGCCAGGGGGTCGTTGTGGTCGAGCGGCTACCGTGTGGAGTGGTCGGGAAGGTACAGGGGGTGAGGAGGCTGGGTCGAGGAAGACGGTGTCTCGCCGAGGTGACGGCGGACAGGATTTAGAGTAGGGTTAGGGATAGAAATTTTGATGGTGTCGGGGGTGTCCGACACGAAAATAATGGAATGTATATGTAATTATGGAATAAGATGGACGAGAGGGAATACAGACACGGTGCACGGGGGTTGAGAATTATTTGTGGAGAATTAATAAATGATAAAAATTTGGAGGAGTACCTGCCTATTTATAGGATGTGGGAATTCCCAATTAGATTGGATTAGAATTGATTTAAAATCCCAAATAGATAAGTAGCTACTAATAAATTTAAATCCAAATTCAAATCCAAATCCAATCTAAATCCAATTTCAATTTAAATCCAATTAAATTCCTTTAGTTTAAAATCAAATCAATATCAAATATAGGTATTAATTTATTTATTTAAATCATTCCATAAAATCAATCAAAATTTAAATTGTCACAAAATTTCAAAATATGTTTTCAAAAAAATACTATATTAATAATTTCAAAATTTTATTTTATTATTTAAAAATAAACTAATAATTGATTATGAGATATGTATGCATAATTATTTATACAAAATTATGCTTTTTCCAGTATACAATGAAATATAATTTATTATTAGTAAATGTTAGGAAAAAAAAGGCCTAAAATAACAAACTTAGAAATTTTGTATAATGGCAAAAATAAATATTTTTATATATCACTTCGAAATAGAAAAATGGTTTTCTAAAAATATGTAAGCTCGCACATATTCGCACTCGTCGAGCAATTACGAAAAATAAAGTTTCGTGCGCGACGTATGATACGACTATGCGACGTACAATGCAAAATTTTAAATCAGTACCAAATTTAATGTAAAAAAAATAGTAGAAATTTAGGGGTTTTACAAAGGTAGCCGTGGTGCGCCTGCAGTTACTAGATCTTGCCCGCAGCTGGTGGGCGGCTCAGGCCGTTGGATTAGCAGCACCCATTGCTTGGGCGGTGTTCAGAGAGAGATTCCAGACCAAGTATTTTGATACTGTAGCTCGGTATGATCTACAGACGAGATTCACCAATCTGAAGCAAATGGGCAGGATGGTCGATGGATACGCGGCCGAGTTTTCGAGACTCAGTCGGTTTGCTCCCACCTTGGTAGCAACCGAGTATGATAGAGCCCAGCGATTTCAGCAGGGGCTTCACCTGGAGATTCTATTGGCGGTTGAGCAGTTTGAGCATCAGACTTTTGATGCAGTCTTGAGAGCAGCTAGGAGGCATGAGTATACCTCCCAGAGGATTGTGGATAGGGCCGGAGGTCGGAAGAGATCCCACGGCCAGATGAATCAGTCTTCAGCCCCAGCCCCGACAGCCAGGGCTTTGACTATTGGAGCTCCGAGGCGGGCGGCCTCAGTGACGTCGGTTCAGCATTCAGCCCCGACGTACCCTCAGCAGCAGAAGCAGAAGCAGGCTTCTGCAGTGGGATGTTCTCATTGTGGAAAGCCAGGCCATGTAGTGGCAGAGTGTCGCAGGGCACAGGGATTGTGTCTGGCTTGTGGAGCAGCAGACCATAGGGTTGGATCCTGCCCAAATAGGAGAGGTTCATCATCGTCCAACCTTTCTAGCTCTTCGGTGAGAGGACCAGCTCCGGTCCAGCAGCAGCAGTATCCATTGCCGAGGCCCTTGCCGCCTCAGTCCCAGGTATTCCAGCAGCAGAACCCCCAGCAGCATACTCAGGCCCAAGCCTTGAGTCAGAATAGGCAGTAAGGATTTTAGCAGAGGGGACCAGCACCCCGAGGGCATGATCAGGCTATGGTGATGACCGCAGAGGAAGGATTGGCACCAGGAGAGGTAGTGGCAGGTACTATTCTCGTCAACTCCCTTCCAGCTTCAGCTTTATTTGATTCTGGTGCATCACATTCTTTTATGTCTGCACGATTCGCGACACGGATAGGATTGGAGCCCGAGTCATTATCAGTAAGGCTCAATATACTTACTGGTAACGGACTTGTGGGAGTCGATAGGGTATTTTCCTCGTGTCGGATCGTAGTTAGCGGTAAAGAATTTCTCGCTAGATTGATAGAATTCCCGATGACCGATTATGATGTGGTCCTAGGGATGGATTAGTTGAGGAACCAGTATGCTAGAATAGACTGCCATATTGGTAGGGTTGTTTTTAGCATTCCAGGCGAGCCAGAGTTTTCCTTTTTCCGAGGCGCAGTTGAGCCTTCTCCTCCAGTGTTGCGGATGGCGGTAGCAGCAGTGCAGTTGTCCCGGATAGTCGAAGAGTTTCCAGATGTTTTCCCAGAGGAGCTTCCAGGTATGCCGCCAGAGCGGGAGATCGAGTTCACCATAGACTTGATTCCCGGGACAGCCCCAGTATCAGAGAGAGTCTACAGAATGGCACCGTCAGAGTTGGAGATATTGTACAAGATGATTGAAGAACTTCGAGCCAAGGGATTCATTCGTGCTAGTGGATCGCCTAGGGAAGCCCCGATGCTTCTTGTGAAAAAGAAGGATGGTACGTCTAGGTTATGTATTGACTATCGTACCTTGAACTCAGTGACAATCAAGAACAGATACCCTCTCCGGAGGATAGATGACTTGTTTGATCAGCTCAAAGGGGCAGCAGTATTCTCGAAGATCGACTTGCGCTCAGGATATCATCAGATCAGAGTCAGAGAGCAGGACATCCCGAAGACAACTTTTAGATCGAGGTATGGGCATTGGGAGTTCCTTGTTATGCCCTTTGTAGCGACCAATGCGCCGGCTGTATTCATGGATCTCATGAATCGTATTTTCATGCCCTATTTGGATCAGTTCGTGATTGTGTTTTTGGATGACATCCTGGTCTATAGCCGGAGTGAAGTGGAGCATGAGCAGCATCTCCGTGTGGTTTTTCAGATTCTCAGGGAGCACCAGTTGTATGCCAAGTTCAGTAAATGCGAGTTCTGGCTCGATCGCATTTCGTACTTGGGTCACATCATCACTCGAGGAGGAGTAGAAGTGGATCCCCAGAAGATTGTGGCTATTGAGTCATGGTTAGTGCCCAGCACCGTTGCAGAAGTCCGAAGTTTTCTTGGATTGGCCGGTTACTATCGGCGGTTTGTTTCAGATTTTGCTCGGATTTCAACGCCATTGACCCAATTGACCCGCAAGGAGGTGAAGTTTGCTTGGACAGCAGAATGTCAGGATTATTTTGAGAAGTTGAAGCGAGGCTTGATGACGGCTCCCATTCTCGCGCTTCCAGATAGAACCAGAGGATTCTCCGTGTATTGTGATGCTTCAGGCAGAGGCTTAGGATGTGTTCTGATGCAGCATGGGAAGGTAATAGCTTATGCTTCACGACAACTTCGTGATCATGAGAGGAATTACCCAACCCATGACTTGGAGCTGGCAGCAGTAGTGTTTGCACTTAAGTTGTGGAGGCACTACTTGTACGGAGATAGGGTGGAGATTTTCACCGACCGTAAGAGCCTGAAGTATGTTTTCACCCAGAAGGATCTTAACATGCGTTAGAGGAGGTGGCTGGAGCTTCTTGTGGATTATGATGTCAACCTGCAGTATCATCCTGGGAAGGTCAACGTCGTTGCAGATGCATTGAGCAGGAGAGCCGGAGTTTATTTCCTAACAACATAACCGGAGCTGTTAGCAGATCTTCAGAAGATGGGTATTGAAGTTCTTCTCCCTTCCAGTGTAGCATTGATGGCCAGCATGCAAGTTTAGTCCACTATAGCCGAGAGGATCCGGATGGCGCAGTCAGCAGATTCCAAGCTTCAGCGACTCAGGACAGAGTGTGAGGCGGGACGAAGACCAGAGTTATGCATTCATAAAGATGGTACACTTAGGCATGGTAAGCGTCTTTGTGTACCCAGTGGAGATATCAGACAAGAGATCATGGCAGAGGCCCACAGTTCGCAGTATTCCATTCATCCGGACGATACGAAGATGTACCGTGATATCCGTCAGCACTTTTGATGGAATGGCATGAAGAGGGAGATAGCCCGGTTTGTCTCTCGTTGTTTGGTCTGCCAACAAGTTAAGGCTGAACATCAGAGGCCCGCTGGACTTCTTTAGCCCTTGCCGATTCCAGAATAGAAGTGGGAACATGTGACCATGGATTTTGTGACCGGATTGCCTAGATCCCCAGCTGGTCGAGATGCTATTTGGGTTATAGTTGATCGGCTCACGAAAGTAGCACACTTCCTCCCGTTCAGAGTTGGTCAGTCGACAGCTCAGTTAGCAGAGATGTACCTCAGGCAGATTGTCAGGTTGCACGGAGTGCCAGTTAGTATCACCTCGGACCGAGATTCAAGATTCACGTCGCACTTTTGGCGTAGCCTGCAGGAGAGTTTGGGAACTCGTCTCCAGTTCAGTCAGCATATCATCCGCAGACAGATGGCCAGTCGGAGCGCACAATCCAGACTCTTGAAGACATGTTGAGATCTTGCATACTTGACTTCGGTGGTTCGTGGAAAGATCACTTGCACCTGGTGGAGTTCTCGTACAACTATAGTTTCCAAGCTAGTATCCAGATGGCACCGTTCGAGGCACTGTATGGAAGGAAGTGCAGATCCCCGTTAGCCTGGGATGATGTCGGAGAGAGGCAGATGCTCGGTCCAGAAATGATTGCCCAGACAGTTGAAGTAGTCAGAAAAGTCAGGGATCATCTTCGAGTTGCCCAAGATCGCCAGCGCCATTGGGCCGATTCTCATCGGCGCCCTCTCGAGTTTTCTGTCGGTGACCATGTATTCCTGAGGATTTTGCCTAACCGTGGCGTCATTTGTTTTGGCGTACGGGAAAAGCTTAGTCCTAGGTATATAGGGCCATTTGACATTCTGGAGCGAGTAGGAGATGTATCCTATCGTCTCGCTCTTCCGCCGTCACTAAGCGAGATGCATGACGTGTTCCATGTATCCCAATTACGACGGTATATCCCAGACCCGAGCCACATCCTAGATCATTCGGAATTGGTTGTTGGTACCAACCTTTCGTATGAGGAGAGGCTCGCGTCTATATTGGACCGGAGAGAGAAGACACTCAAGAACAAGACTATCAAGTTAGTCCGAGTTGCTTGGGGCCATCACTCTTTGGGGGAGTCAACGTGGGAGCGTGAGGATGACATCCGATCGCGGTATCCCGACTTGTTTGACTCGTGAGGTATAATGTCTTCCTTATGCCTCATGCCTTCGATTCCTTGCTTGAATGAGTGATTGCCTGCCTAGTTATAGCTTGCTTGTGATTAATATAGCTTGTCCTCGCCTCTCTAGCCTCTTAATTAAATTTCGAGGACGGAATTCTTTTAAGGTGGGTAGAGTTGTAATGTCTATGGTTCGTATTAGTAATTTTGGAATACGTGTACGTATTTTATCTTGTATTGCATGATTCCTTGCTTAGTTTTCTTCATGGCTTGGTTTATTCTTGGGTTGGTTCGGCTTGGCTCAGTTTGCTTTGGTTCATTATGAACCAAGGGTGAACCCCCTACCTACCACCACCACTACCATTTATTAACCCCACTTCCTTCTCTCTCTTCATTACTCTTCTTCTTTCCTCCATTACTTCTTTACCTACCAGAGAGAGAGAGGTCTAGGCAAGTGCAACTTGCTTCATGGAGGAACTCCAATTTTATTGCTTCATTCTCTTCCTTACAGCATTTTAACTTACTTTAATACTTGGCATTTCCACTTTCCATGGCTAGATTCTTGTAGATCTAAGTTTATTTTATTTTCGGATTTCTTGGGTTTTGATCTATTTGATTTTGTTATTTCTAAGTTTTGATGGTTCTATGTTGTAGAGCATTTCATTCTGCCCCGTTTTGACCTATGGAAGTCTGGATTTGGACTTGGGATGAAAAAATTATGAGCCTTGGAACCCTGAACTCTTTGGTTCTTCTTCTCGGACAAGTGGAGAAGAAGAACAGTGCTGACCGCATGAACCCCCTTAGCCGCAGGGCAGCACTTGACCACATGAACCTTCATGCGGCGAGTCTTCCAACCGCATAGGCTTCGGCATAATCCGAGCCGCATGGACTCTGTCTACCTGTAGCCGCATAGGCTCGTATTCCTTATCAGCCGCATGCGCGTTCATATTTTTCCCAGCCGCATAAGACTTAGGCATGGCGCAGCCGCATATGCTCGTGATCATTCAGCCGCATGTGGACCCGCTTCCTCCCAGTCGCTTAGGCCTTCTTCCCAGCCGCATGAATGCTCTGACTCAGTCGCATGCACCCTCTCTTCCCGCTGGCCGCATGGGAACTGATATCTTTAGCCGCATAGTTCCTGCCCCTGTCCTTAGCCGCATACGCTTTTCCTTTATCTGTCGCATGCGCCTGACCCTATTCAGCCGCATGGGCTGTTCTCCTCCCAGCCGCATGAGATCATTCCTGACCGCATAGGCCTGAGCCGTATGGTTCTCCTATAGCTCTGTGTACTGTTATTTTACTATTATTTGCCTATGTCTTGTAACCCCCCTGTGTAACTTGAGTTCCTATGACGTGCACCTTTACCTTTATTGTATATTTTTACGCCCATTTTATATCCTTACGCTTTTTTGTCCTGAACTTGATAAATCACGATTTGATTGACATGATTGAAATGACAAGTGTACATGACATGGTGTGACAAGGAACTAGCACGACCTGATAGTGGCCCGTCGTGGCGCACTTTTGACCAGTGAACTTGACATGATAACCTGACATGATATATCTTGATAAGCTGTTGCGATGGCTACCTGACCTGACATGACCTGTATAATTAACCCGGACACCGTGGACGATTGTGCTTGTACAAATAATCCATTCCTGTCTTGCATCATGTCTAGGAAGGGACTCCTGAGTACCACGGTCAGGAGTACCTACTGAAATGGACTAAGGCTAATAACTAGATTAATACATTAGTCATAAAGAGATCTTCCAGCTACAGGCAATCCCGTTATCTGGGCGCGCCTGGGATCTGTAGCCTGCCGTCGAGTAGGGCACATTTCCAGCACACTGTCATGTGTTGCACCCTTCAAGCTACCTAAGGGTACATGCATTTCCTGGACGATGTACCCACCTGAATTCAACCCCTAATTTTCGACCTGGGTAACCTGGATGGTCTGCAGGGCTTGTGGCTGTGGAATAATCGTACTGCATCTTGCTCGTAAGTAGGCCTGTGATAACCCTAGTTAGTTAAAGTATCAAGCCGTACTCATTGCTTGGTCGTGATTGATTGAATGAGGAATAATCTGTCTAGTCTTGATCCTGTATAAATTGTTACATGCTCTGACTTCTTATATTATCTTGCTGATAAATGGGAGAAACCAAGTTCGGTTCAGACGAAGGGTTACAATCCCGGTCCTTATTTGGTTTAAGGATTGTAACCTGGTTATCTGAATGGTCCCATGGTTATCTTACCGTATATCCCCGTGATGTTATATTTTCTCCAGTTTTACTATATATTATTATCTTCTGTGCTAATTGCTGGTTTTAGTTCCTAAGTGAAGCTTCCTTTGTGGCACTTGCTCTTTCTGGAATCTGACCCAGCTGGTTTTGTATGGCCAGATTTCGGAGCAGCTCCAGAGGATCTACCGACTTTCCAGCCCGATGGTGACCACCAGGCGTAACCAGGGCAACGAGTGGGTTATTTTTGGCTCTCCCACTCTATTGTAAACATATTTTTTTGAGGCGTTTAGCCGACGAGCACCTGTTTAGCTCGATTGCACTTACTTACTGTCTGGCTACGGGCTGTAACATGATTGACAGATCCTAGGGTTGATCATGTATGACTAAAACTCTTGCTAGTCCTAACATTTTGTAACGACTAGCTTCATGATCAACTGAATATGTAATGTTTGGGACGCCTTACTATTGTATATTTGGTGATCTAACATCTTATAACATTTACTTACTTGCTTGTGATTGAGACACTAGGCTTGTTCATGACCATAGGAGACTGTTGGCTTGTAGTAAACCCTCATGTATCTAGACAGCCGTGACCGTATAGCGAGGTGGGTTGCACTTCAATATACGTAGCTGGCTATGTCTGCCCCCGCTCTCCAGTATTCTGGTTCTGGGACGTGACACTCCCCCTCCCCAATCAATACACAAGGATCCACTCCATTTACGTTATCTTATACAATAGTGTACAATGTTATACAATAGATGTACAATGTTATACAATAGTTGTACAATGGTCTATCCATGGAACTCATGTGATAATGAGAGTACAATATGCACAATGAGTATACAAGGATAAGGGTATTCAATAAATACAATGTGCAAGTGAAGCGCACATCACAATATGTATTTAGTGAATACAAGAGGATAACATCCCAAATGAAGATCCATATAGTACCAATCCATGATAACAATCGTGTCAGCATCAAGTACAATAATCTAGAGCAAGAATGTAAATCCAGACAAGTATAAAACGGTCAGAGAATGTACTCGCCTGGTATCTGAATAGCTGTGAAAATGTACTGTCCGAGATGAGGTGCCTGACTCCTAATTAGAACAACACAAGTCAAGATGTATACAGGAAATAATAAATGTAATCTACTATGCATCTGCATGCTGTCTAGGTCAAACTAGTCCAAAGTCAACTCTAGTCAACTAGACTAGTCAAACTAGGTCAAGCCTAAGCCATTCCAAGTCTAAATCTAGACTAACAAGTCATTCTAGTCAATATAGGCCTAACCAAGCCTACTAAACCTAAGCACACCAATATAAACAATGTCAGGGTATCACACACAAGTTTTATGTATAATATATAGACTAATGAAGATAGACAAGGCTATATATATATATATATATATATATATATATATATATATATATAGAGAGAGAGAGAGAGAGAGAGAGAGAGAGAGAGAGAGGATGAGGGAGGTGAGATGCCACCCTATGGAGGGTGGCTACATGTCACCTCCCTATTATATCATCATGCACCCATGTGCATGATGATAGCATGGGGGGTGACATGGTGCCACCCTACGGTAGGGTGGCACCTCACCTCCCTTATTCTCTATATATATATATATATATATATATATATATATATATATATATATATATATATATGTGTGTCACATTCACATATATGAAATACCAAGACATCTATATAGGAAGCTCTATATAGGCACATACTTTTATACATATATATATATATATATATATATATATATATATATATATATATAGATGTCTTGGTATTTCATATATGTGAATGTGACACACACACATATATATATATATATATATATATATATATATATATATATATATATATATATATATATATAGAATGGAAAAGGCCACACAAGTGAGGGTGTGTATTGTGTCTAGTGACAGGGAAACAGTGTCAATTGAAAACAGTGGAGGATGAGTGTGTGTGGTGTCCATAGAGTACATGGTTGCATTCATTAAACCATTTATTCATGCATGCATTTCTATATCACATACACTTGTATATATACATAGAGGCATAATATGTAAAGAGATATAGAGGAAATGAAAGGAAAAATGCAAATAGAAAGAAGGAACCAACTGAGGAAGGAATGGAAACAATGGAAAGGAAATGAAAAATGAGCAATAGGCCAACTGCCCAAACTGAAATCACAGGCAAGCCATTCTCAGGTTGTGTGTGAAAAAGTGTTTGTGTGTGAATGACAGTTCCAGTTTTCATGCTTCACACAAAAGAGAAGAAATTCTCAGGTTTTTCTATACATTACAAATTTCAGGAAGATAGTTGAAATCCACATTAATTCATCAAACCTAAACTCAGTTTAACTTCCTCAGTTTTCAGGAGATTCTTAACAGTTAACATTACATACGAACTCAGATTAAATGTGAGTCATGAACAGTATTCAATTTGCATCAACAAGGCTCAGAAATCATATTGTTCTCAGGAAAATGCATAGGGTGTAGTATGTGTGTGATGAATCTGCGACTCATGAGGGTGTGAGCTGTTGACAGGGAATTAATATATGTTAGTGTTTGTGTAGGTGAATTGTGTGACAGGAAAATCGTGACAGGAAAACAGAAGTGTGTAGGTGCAGGAGAACCTAGGTGACATTGTGTCATGTAGGTTGTGTGTAAATGTGTTTCCTATGTACAGGAAATGTAGAGCCAAGACAATCAATGTGCATACTTAGGAATTCCCAGATTCAGGATTTTGTTCTCAGGTTTATCAGTGATATGACAGTGTCATTAGGGAACCAATTCTCAGTTATTGAATTAAACAAATCTCAGTTTACACACGATCAAGTTCAGTCCCATTTCCTCAGGTTCTCAGGCTTGTTTCCAGGTTTTGGACAAAGTAATTCTCAGATTCAATATCAGTTAATATACATCCATATCAATATCAGTTAATATACATCCATATATATATATATATATATATATATATATATATATATATATATATACATTCATACAAATTTCAGTTTTCAAAATCAACCAAAAACTCAGTTTTTTTCAAATAAGGAAAATTTAGTGAAAATGAGATCTCAGGGTGATGTTCTCATATCAGTCAATCTCATTCAAAACCCAATTTCGAAGTCAAACTGAAATCAACCCAAACTAATCTTGAGAATCAAATTTAGAACAAAATCAACTCAGGTAAAACACATAAGAACTTATTTGAAAACTCTGTTTCGAATTAGAACTCTTGGCACATTTCGAAACCAAACATAAGTATCAGACAATTCCATCGAACCCAAAAATCATGTGGAAAACCTAATTAAATGCAAATCAAAATGTGCCAACACGAAGCACATGTGATTGCGTGTCGGTGGGGGTATTTGTGTCCAACTAAGTGGACACAAACGTGTCCAAACAACCAAATATACACAGACACAAAACTGAATTCAGACAGTGTCGTGCACGCGTGCACACCACTCGTGGACACGACACAGTACACCACGTGTCACGTGCACCTACCTATGTGTTCGCCTAGGGTAGGTCTAGGTGTCTAGGACCCTGATTTGTGTCAAGGCCGTGTCGTGTCGCGTATGTGAGTGCGTGTCAGTGGGACGAATTTCCGCGCGTGCACACAGCGAGGAATCGGTGCGGGCCAAATATCTCTCAAACCACTCCATAAAATCCTACGAAATTTTATAGGCTTAGTGTCAGACATGTCCTCTATGTGCACACAAAATTTGGTGTCCTCTCGTGCTGTATCCAGGGAGAACTCGGACACGGGTAGCAGGACACCCGCCGAGCCCCTCGTGCTGTGTGTCCAGAGCAAATTAGGACACGAATCCGACACCAACAACAACTCGGTCTTCACAAACATTTAAGTACACATATAGACCTAGGTATCTATGTAATCAGTTTTTCAAAAATCGAAAATAGAATCCTTTGTGACATTTTAACAAACACCTACACACACATCATGATACGTGTCCGATACGGACACCAAACGAACACGAATCGACACAAATCCAATACCTACGGGTAGGGGACACCTAGGGCTTCCTATCCATGCAAAGAAAACGAAATTATAATGCAATTTAAAGGATTTTACCTATAGGTGCAAATAGCAAGAAAAAGCCCCAAAATGAAGTGTTCCTCCTTGCTAGTTCGGATCCCCAAATTGCTCAAAATCTGGGATTACTCTCCACCAACAGTAAATAAACAATGATTAGGTCCTAATGCAAAAGACTAGGGTTAAAAAGGAGTTAAAATGAAAAAGTTATGGAATGGCTCTTACCTCTTTCTTCAAAGCTTGAAAAAAATAAAAGAGGCAAGAACAAGGAAGAGATTATTTATAGGGAAGGGGGAGCCCTATGGCTGGTCATAATGAATGAAATTAGGGTTAGGGTTGAGTCTAATGGGCTATGGGCCTTCTCTAGGCTAATAAGTTCAACATTTGATAGGCCTATTTCACTAAATCAAGTCTCACTAACTACAATCCCTATTTAGATCCTAACTAGATATTTTCTAGCCACAACTTAAGTTAACCATTCTAACTTAGCCCATGGGTTAAGTCTAAACTTCTAGGTTAGATCCATTCTAGGTTAAGGACTAACAAGACACCAAGCAATTATTTAATTAATAATAAATTCACATATATTCCAATAAATTCTAATAAATTCTATTAAATTCAAATAAATTTAAAAATGACCAAAATACCCTCAAGCTAAATGCACTAAATTAAACCTCTACCCACATGGTTAGGCTCTAGGTTAAACAGTCTGTAAGGTCACACTAGCAACACCAAAATCATAGGTCATGACTTAAAAATAGTTTTTAAATGATAAAAATCACCAAAATTATATTATTATTTAAATATCATAATTAAATAAATTAAATCACAAAATTTCAAAATTACCCTCATTTTAGAAACTGGGTGTTACAGAAATAATCAATGTAGTTCAACAATATGACCCCAACGCTTGCTCAATATTTACAACAACAAAAGCTTTCATCCCAAATTATTGGGATGGCTCTATGAATTCACTTTTCATTATTCTTCTAACAGATTAATCTATTTTTTAGTTTGATTTACCCACCTCCTAGTAGAGCATCTTCAATTAAAATCTTATCACCCACATCCAGTGATCTCCATTCAAATGTCCAATCATCTCATAAAATTGATCATATCCTCGACTGAATTTTTTTGAAGGACAAAACTGAATACCAATAGCTTCAAAAGAAAATGGCATACATGGTCTGTAATCTCTCTGACCACTTAAAGGTGAACAAGTTATAAATGCACGAAGCAGGACGAGGTTAGTGTATCACCAAGGAATTAACAATGAGAAGTGCTGGAATTGAACTCTTCAGAAACTTAGTTTAGTAACGAGAATGCAGGCTTTAGCAATATTAAATTTGATAGTATAAAAGTCAAAAATTAACATGTGTTTCCTAGGGGAATTTGGAGGTTTGCTCCTTGTTTGCATGAGCCTATACTATTCAGCTGACGATGTGGTGAAGCAGCACCATAAATATGAAGATATACTTTAGTAAGGCCAGTAATTCATTCGTTGAAGGATAGAGGGCTTCAGGTATTGGTTCTTATATTGTCTGTAAGTTGCCCCACTGTGGGAACATGCAAATGGGAGCATGTGTGTCCAATTTGGTTTGGAACCTATTTTAGATAAAGCTTGCATCTATCACTTGAACAACATTTATGCCAAGAAGCGCTATACAAGTCTTAGCACACCACAGAGACCTATATATTTAGGTTTGAATTGAGTATTTCATTGTTTGTCTTGAATGTTTTTATTAGAGCTGTTATATATTAAAATCAGGACATCTGCATTAAGTTTATCCGAAATTTATTTCGTGGTAGTTGAGATCTTAGGATTTATATGATGCTCATGACAACTCTTGTTGCAATGGTTCTTCTATTTAGATGTATACTAGCCATTGATAATATCATGTTTTCCTTGGTTTCTCTCTTCTTGTTATCATGTTCTGCTGTTTACATGATATGTATCTTATGAGCACAATTGTAGATTTTAACTCATGGTGTTGGGGGAGTTGGTTGAAATTAATGGGACTGGTAAACCTACAAAATAAATTTTTTGAAACCAATGACTTGCAAACATTTGGTGGTTTACATAATATTGTTTCGTTTGTTCTTCTTTGACTTGAAAACAGTGTGGTTTATAATTGTATTGATATGTGAATTACTCTTTTTACTTGTATGGAAGGTTGCTGATTCATTAGAAACTTAAAATCTTCAGGAAACTTGATTTATGTTGCATTCATCTTTTATGGTTGTGCTTTTCAATATGTTTCTTCACATGATGAGTTTCTTTGCACTGCCACTATACCTCATGCATTGTAACATCTTATTTACGTACAAAGTTGTAAAAAAGCATATCAAGTTGGATAGAGCCTTGACGAGGAACTATCAAAGCCAAATGACAAGTCCCAATGTCACAAACACTTTCTATCCTTTGACAATTATTCTTTGCCTAAATTGGAGTTGTTTAAGCTTGTATGGCAAGGGAATTACTCATGAATAGAGATTCATTTACTTATATATATATATATATATATATATATATATATATATATATATATATATATATATATATCCATTTACTTATATTATTCTGTGCAGCAAGTTGCTGCTGCAGTTCTTTTTAACTACAACTGCAGGATTTCTATAGGGGCAACATATATCTGCAGTAGCAAGGAAGTGGGGGGTAACCTGCATGAGTGTGTAGGGGGCAGCAATTCATATGGCAGTAGGTAAGCTGCAATTTGCAACCAGTTTTCCTGCAGGGGGTTTGTTCAAGGTTAGACTGCATGTATCTGCAGTAGTTACCTGTGCAAGTACAGGGACTGATGTAATTGATAGCAGGAAGCCTGCAGGGAGGAACTATAATGTGAGCCTACAATGCAGGATATGCAGGAAGCTGCAATGTCAGTTGTGTGTATATATAGCAAGGATGTCTAGTTGTGTGGTGGTGTAGTATACAATAGTGGTATGAGGTTAGGAAGAGCAGCTATGAACATGAGGTAATTTAGTGGCAGATAGATTAATGCAGGGAGGAAACTTGTGTGCAGGGAGTCTGCAGGCATGTAGGGTATTCAAAGAAAAATAAGCGACTCCACTTCAAAATATAAGACTGGTGGTCCAACAAACTATCCCAAAACTGTAAGTCTGGGTTGCCACTAGATTCTACTGCTCCACGAAACTTCTATAATGCGATCTATTATTTATTCAATTCACACAATGGTTCGCTGCTATACGAAAATCTTGATTATCATGAATCCTTCCCTTCTATTCAACTCTAGTACAGGTGACATGTAAGATTAGGATTGACATATAGTCCCAGTATAACTCCTTCAACTATAATTCTCCTACCCATAACCAGTCTAATGTACATATCGGTCACTGTCGCACATGTGAAGACTATTTCAAACATTCTTCCTGTTATCCTCAATTGACCCATATTCCATGGATGCACTTAAATACTGATAAATTTAACATAAGGCATTCTGAGAGGAAGAAGCAATATGAAAAAGAACAAGAAGACATTAGACATTAAAGACTGAAGAAACAATATGAAACAAATCCACAAAGGATAAGAAGCTTTACCGCCGTTGTTTGAGCATAGCCTTTGATTCGCTTTGCTCCTCTATCACTCGCATCATGGTTTTTACAAAATGAAAAGAGAACAACAAGACATTAGACAAAGGCATAAAATCAAAACTGCAGTTATAATTAGATTATAACGCTAAAAAATTTACCTACCGGATTTCTTTTCTTTTGAGATGAGTAAGCTCCTTCTCCCTCCTCCTTTATTCGGGCTTGGGACCGACAATGTAAAATTTACATTGGCAGAGTTAAAAAGGGTTGACAAAGGTATCCTATCAAGATACTCAATAAAACATACATGCCTACCATCAAAATATTTAATAAAATATCCATACAATAAATATTCTTAAAAAGGAGTCTAAACTGTCGATAATACTCAAATAAGGATTCTAAATATCAAAAGAGATAAATGCTTTGCTCCATGCAACTGTAGAATCTATAACATCCCTAACCACCTTGAGTTCAATTGTACTTCGCCACAAATAAGATTCTTCATCCACCGTAATATCAACAGAAAGCTTCCAAGCATTGAGTCCTAGAGGTTTGAAGTGAACCAAATCAGCAGAATTTGTAGAAAAGATTTCACCTTCAGCCACAACTTGCATTTAGCTCCAACCGATGGCTCACGCATGTTATTGGTACCTTCCATGATGTTGCTAGCACGATTTGACTGTACCATAATAAACATATACAATTAGTTTGCATGTGGACACAAATGATCGATTGATAGACAACAAAAACCAACTTGATGATTTACAATGGGAGTATCAACTTCGGATGAACGTGCATTACCAAGTGAGCGATGACTTTCCTGTCATAGTTACAATAAGCATAAGCAATTAGTTCACAAAGTCTACTAAATTATGTTAATGTTAATCAAACCCAAGTTCTTACCTCCAAAAACATATCTAGTCTAGCCTCCATTTTTCTCATTTTTCTTCAAGTGAAAGCACCATCTTATTAGTATGTGCTTGGGCTTTTAGCTTGGAAACTATCAACATTGAGCTTTCAACCATCGAGTATTTATTTCCAACAAGCATCACATGAAAATAAAGACTGGATGTAATGCTTCTAATAATCATGGGATAGAACTAATATAACATCTACTATTTCAACCTAGAGTTTTCCATGAATTGGAATCATTTGACGAGAATACTGAAATAAACTCTCAACCATTAGAAGTATCGAAGCTCAATGAAGATATGGACAATGAAGATGATAGCTTTGAACGAAGGGATTGTGAAGGCATTTTAGTGGATACCATTGTTAATGAATGTTGAATACTTGATAGGCATTGGAAATAAAAACTTACCTGGAAAATTAACGTTTGAAAGACTTCCTGACAAAAATACACAGGAGAAAACATATTAGTTTTTTTCACTTTTTTCTTAGTTGAGTGTGTGCATGTACAAGGATGTGAAGGACAGAGAGAATACAAGGAAACAAAATTAGACATACAAGGGTGCCATGTAACTATTTATCTTCTGTTAACAACTCGTATCAACAAAAGTGATGGATTCTACCAGTGACGTTCTTGTGACAAGCCGAGAAATCGTTCTTTTTGGATTTGATTTCAGTTGGTATCTTGTGTTTTTTCTTTTAATTTTTTGAAAAACTTGTACTTTGTATCTTTGTACCATTTTCAGTGGCACTCCAGCCTAAGACAGAAGAAAGAAAAAAGAAATTTTTACATAATTTCAAAAATAAAGGCTCATTCCTTTTTCTGTTAAAACTGCTACTTACTTGTGGTCTAACTGGTATGCCATTTCTTTCACCAGTACACCCCTTCAACATCAACCAACTCGCTTGAAGAATTTTTGTTATATACCAGTGGTATAACTATACTTTACCATGATATTTGGCTCATTAAAGTATTTTGTTATCGTTAACATCCTCCAGTGCATGTGTTGAATTGCTCATATTTTATTTACCATCTGTAAAGAAAGCAAGAGAAGCTAAGAAAGGAATGTAAAGTGTCTAAATATGTGACCCTTTTAATGGGAATAGTAGTTACATGACTACCAGATAACATTAACAAACATGCAGAAATATAATCAGTGTAGATGGAAGAATATATACCATCTAAACCGCTGAAACACTGCAAGTCTACACTAATTTTTTTATCAAGAAAGTCCTATATGATATAAAACACCGGCATTAGGCAAATTCATCCTCAAATGAATGTGGCCGTCAGCAGGTATAGAAATTATACTGGTGCACATAAACTTGGAAACCACTTCTTTAGTCTAGGTAAATAGAGTACGAGTTATCTTCAAAGTTCAACCATTAATAAATGTGAAGATTTGCATAACCATTATAGTACATGAATCGAAAGCTATATTGAAGGTCTATGACTATAACTTATCAAAGATAAGATTACATACTAGCGATTGGGTGGACCAGCCTATCAATTATTCATCATATATTATTTGACGTATTGTCCATTCGTTTATAGAAGTCCTCAATCAGTGAAGGCTCTATGATCCTCTGTTACTAATATATAAGCCGCAACTTGTAAGTACTCGATAATTTTTGCCACAAAGATATTCTAGTCATTATGAGGAAGTTGCTTCCCAACTAATAAATGCTTATTGGGAGCACCTGCGTCAGTGTATTACACAACAGCCCAGTAACATAGCGTACTGGGATATCAAAGAAAAAGGCTAACAGGACTGACATACTTAATGGTAATTATATATTGTGTAGCATTAGCTTATGCCAGAAAGTCATTTATAGACTCTGAAGAATTAAAGAAGATAAAACCAATCTCTAAAGGTTTATCCCTGAGAGAATTTAAATCCTCACCGATAAAACAGAAAAATAATATCTATCTAAAATAACCAAAAATAATTAAAAGTTAATAGGCCAAGCCTAATGATTTTCAATGAATGAAAAGATGGCAAAGCTTCCGCCAACTT
Organism: Iris pallida; assembly: GCA_029216955.1. Classification (NCBI taxonomy): domain Eukaryota; kingdom Viridiplantae; phylum Streptophyta; class Magnoliopsida; order Asparagales; family Iridaceae; genus Iris; species Iris pallida. Next base: position 161,425 of record JANAVB010044535.1, on the reverse strand, counting down.
CATATAGGCCAAGCCTTTATCACATATAAATAGATCAGGATGGTAGGCACCTAATCCGAGAAGGCCCAGCTGAAGGTGTAAACAAATTCAATAAATGGCTTTCGCTCTTCTTCAAATCAAATCTCTACAGGTTGGTTTCTGTATTTCAAATTGACGCAAACTAAGGCAAAAAATAAGATTATCATAAACTTAGAGACCTATTTTGGATGCAAAAAATTTAGGTACTCCTAGAACTCAGAAGCTGTCCTCCAAAGTTCCCTAAGACTGGGAAAAATCTGAAGAAGCAAGACCCAAGTTTTAACTTCAGGAAGTTAAACAAGATATCAGCTAAACTAAAATTACTGAAAGATGACTCAAGCAGGACTAAGAAAATTACCTGAGATGCTGCAAGCCACTGAACTATGCTCTTAATATCAGGGTCTGCACCAAAAGCACCACAATCCCAGTTGCCGGTTGCAATTCCAATATTCTCATGGCAGATTACATAATTAGTATGATAATCAATAATATCAGCACCTTCCTCTATAAAAGGTACAGAAAAGTCACCATTCTCGTGCCTTGAAGAACTGTCATCCTTAATCTGCTCAGTCAATATGTAAAAGAAAGAGGAACTTAACATGATGAAGAAGAATAAACTGAATCAAGCATCACCTACATTGTCGAGCATATAAATAAACTAATAGGAAGTATTAACAAATAGGAAATATATTCATAGAAACATGATACAATTAGTTTGTTCAGCACCAAATATAAAAATAGCTTAGAAGAAAATAAATAGCGTGGATTCGAAAAGTAAAACATATGAAGATCATAAGATATAAGGGTTCTTTGTCATTCCTTCAAATTATTGCTTTTCGGGAAGCCTAACACCCCCCCAACCCCACCCCACCCACCAATCTAAAAGGAGGGCATGAGCATCTTTAGTACCATCTCAAATAACCCTCTTAGATTTGAGTAGGATCCATATAAAAATAGATCTGTATGATTGGGGGTGAGGGTCCGCGAGCAGCCATGTTGAATTATTGAATTAGGCAATTAGCATTACAGGTCAACTATACTAGTAGATCATGTATTTATGAAGGTTCATAACAATTTTGATTGGTCTTTTAGGTAATATAGATGAAATAAATTATATTAGCAGAAGTAAAATAACTAGGAATTCTTACTGCAATATTGACTCCACCGAAAAGTTCTATATTCCCCAGGACCATAAATATACAGAAAAATGAACCCAAAGGATATTCTTAGATCAATCTACCTATGAATTCAGAACCTTTTCTTCAGATTAACTAATTTGTGTCGACATATAGTGTAAAAAAGACCATAATTTGAGTGGATTTAACAATGATGAGAGACATTAAATAATAATCCTTTCTCTGAATTCTTGGCTAAAAAAGGATTATACTGCTACATAATCTACAACATCAAATTAAAAAAAAGAATAGATAATAATACATTCAAAAAGTTATAATTTGACTTTGCATAAAGAAACCAAATTTTAAAAAAGAAACCAAATTTCAAAAAAAATATTAACAGCAAGAACAAGAGCTAGAGGTAAATAAAACAATAAAAATCTCTTCATCACTGTGGTAGTAAAAAGTTGGCAGTTTTCACATAAAAAAATCTTTTACTTATGCCAAAGCAGAAATACTAGGCTTAAAAGGAAACCATTATCCAATCTTTTAGTTATTTCTACAAACACCTTTAGGATGTTAATAACCTAAATATGGAAAGTGGAATGCGAAAAAATTTGAACGATAAGTCGTGGCAAGATCTCAACCATGAGCGTGAACAACTTCTACAAATTTGGGAAAACCCAAAATAAAAAGAAATCACTGTAAAACCCTAAATAAAATAGGAAAATTGGGGAAAAGAAGCATACTTTCCACAAAAGAAGTCTCTGAAGATATCTAAAGTCTCCCTCGTGCCGATCTATCTCTCTCAACCTCTTCCTCTGATTTGAACAAAAAAATCAAAATTAAAACAAAGGAAGAAGATCAATAGAGAAGAAGAGTCTGAAATCAAACTTGTAACAGAAGTTAGAATCAAACCTGAGAGCGAGAGTCAGGGAAAGAGAGGGAATACGGGAATTTTTAGTAGAGAAAAAAAAAGAGCGGAAGTCAGCGGCAGGGAGGGAGGGAATAAAAAAATTGTGAGGGAAATTTAAAATTTTGGGGGGCAGGTCGCACAAGTTTTTTTTTTTGGACTTTGTATTGTTATTCTTGTTCTCATTTGAAGAACAAAACCACAGACATATGGGTTAAATCTTGGAGCGAGTCCGATTCGATTAAAATCGAATCAATTTTGAGAAAATCAAATAAACCTAAAATTGCAGTTTTAAGAACCGAAAGCTGGACTGTTTTTATGAAAATAGAACAAAACCAAATCGAATTAAAAAGTTCTATTTTCGGTCGATTCAGATTCATTCCAGATAGGAAATAGAAAATCAAAAGTTAATAGAAGAGAATTTTTTTTTGTCATGGTACATACCAGATAGGAAATCGACGACCCTGGTCTAGGAGCTCCCCTAGCTGACCCTGTCCTAGGAGCTCACTAGTGTCACGGTCTACTATTCTTGCCTCCAACGTTGTAGAGAGCCAACCGGCCAAGCTGAACACTTGGCTCTCATCCGGTGTAGAGGAAATTGACGTTGGTCCGGTAGACTTTGTAAGCTCGTATCCCTATTCACAAACAAATAAAAAAAATCCAACTTAAGCTATGCCTTGACAATTGAAATATGACATACATAGATTGAAATAAATTTGTGGAGTGGAGTTGCACCTGGACGTACGAAAACATGGTGATGAACCTCTCGGACACCTTCATCCTCTTATGCTTAATGCGGCTAAGTTTATTCCTCATGTACGCGCTCAACTGCTCCCTATACTTCCTGGCCATGATGATATGCCAGAGGAAGAGAGAGAGGACTGAGCGACACAGCAATGAGGAGAAGAGAGGATGGTCTCTAGAGATTGATGCAGCATTGAGCAGAGGGGAGAGAGGATTTAGGGTTAGGTTTTTTATATATAAAGACAGGGGTAAACATTTAAATGCAAGGTAATTTTGGGTTTTGGGTCGGGTCGAAAACGGAATCTCTAAACCAGCGATCCGAACTGGAAAACTCAATTGTACTTTTCTTATAACTAAAATTCGACCCGTTATTTCTGAAATCGACCTGAATTGTTATTCGTGTTGGTTGAATTAGGTTGATTTTCGGTCAAAACCCATTAACTCCTTACCCCTAGCTAGATTCATGTGAACTCAGCTGTGGGTCAATAGCTATAGGTCTAATAGGTCTCTCTATAACGATATATGAGTACTACATCTTTGCTGCTTGTTCTTGCAGAATCACAAGTCCAAGTCATATAAATATACCCTTGTGTGTGTGTGTGTGTGTGTGTGTGTGTGTGTGTGTGTCTATATATATATATATATATATATATATATATATATATATATATATATATATATATATATATATATATATACATTTTTACTTTTTACTTTTTTCATTTATTTATTTTTATTTTTATATTTATTTATATTTATACGTGTGTTGCACGTATTTTAATTATCTTTTAATTAACTTTTTCTTTTACTTGGAAAGAGCAAAAGAAACCAAAAGAGCATATTATATTTCCCATAAAATAAAATCTTTACATAATTACCTAAATGTCCTCATTAAATTTAATGATTAATTTTGATAATTAAAGTTATGCAATGACATATTTGGAAGAAAAAAATCACTGTGAAGCCAACTTTTCTTATTATATAGTAGTATAGATATAGGGCTGGACCAAATGAGCTAAAAGTGAACCTCCTTATTAAGTTAGTGACCAACCTAAAAATTAATACTTGCAAGTCTTGCTACTGATCTCTAGGTCTTGTTGCTGCTCACATGCATTGGAACCTAGCCTTAGTTGTTGAACTAGCTAGGGTATGTGCTGCTACGTGGTACACCAAGTTGATAAGTATGCACTTTCATGGTTCTTATCAAAATTTGATCTCTTAATCCTTTAATAAATCAGAGTTAGCTTTCCAATTTTACATTTATATATTATACAAAAAGTTAAAATTTATATATTTAATAAATCGGTAACAAAAAGTTGTAAGGAGCAGAGGGTTCATGGTGAGCATTGCTTTCTTGTAGTCCAATTCTCAATGTCCTATTATATATATTATTTATTTTAGGAGGGCCCTATCATAAATAATTATCAATTATTATATTTCTCGTATATTTAGTGCTTGTATGCTCCCTACTGCAACTGTTTGGTCAGTGCCACACAATATGTACATGTTGTTGCTAGCAACAAAGTGACTTTACTTTGGTCCATTAAAGTTCGTTATCAACTAAAGCTAATTTAAGGAATATAAGAAGAAACCATATACAATAATCGAAACTAATGATTTCTCGACTAGTCATAACTTGTAATAACTAATTTAAAGAATTGAGAAAACTGCTTTTGGGGGGAATGAAATTTTTTGAGAGAAATTCAACTCCCTCCATCACCACACTGACACACAAGCATGAAACGTGTAACTTATGATTGATGAGGTGTGTTTGGCCAAACACATGGATATACATTCACGACGTTTATTTATAGTGGCAAAATATAGATAAATTTACAACAATATATAAACATTGTGAAATACACATCTTTTATAACATTTAGTAAAAGTTGTTGAATATAACCCTTTTACAATGTTTCTTAAACATTGTAAAGTGACAATACATACACAATGTTTATGTAAAGTGGTAAAATAAAATTACTTTTACAACATCGAACAAACATTGCAAAATATAGAAAACTTACAATAGTTGATAAACGTTGTTGAATATGATATTTTTACAATGTTTTAAAAACATTATCAAAACTAATAACTTTGACAACATCAAATAAACATTGTAAAAATTAATAAATTCTACATTGTTAATAAAACGTTGTTGAAGATAGTAATACACAACTTTTGTAAATGACCATTGTAGAAGCATTAACGTTTGAATATTAAACGTTGTTTGCACAGATATTTTACAACGTTTTTACAATAAAGGTTGTAGATTACCCCCTTTTTTTACAACGTTTTCAGGATGTGTTGTAGATGAAATGTTGCAAAAAGGGTTTTTTCTTGTTGTGTATAAGTTCAACTTATACCTTTCCTCTGGGATCCACAACCCATCCCAAGAAAGAATAAAGTTTGATACGGACAAATATTTCAAAAATCAAGGCAAATAGAAACAAGTGGGAAAAGATTTGAAAAGCTTTCGAAATAAGATTCCCAGGGGTCATCTCTGGAATTTACCAGCATTTTCTAATATGTGACTAAGTACCAAAATCCTAAAATATTCCATGACTCAACCTTAATCCTAGCGCAGGCTTGTAGTAGTACATATAAGCTCAAGTACTACCACGACTTCGCATTAATAGCAAAGACTGACCTGCATGGGCCACCACAAAATTGTGTCACGACCCGCACCCGGATATACGGGTACGAATACGTGGGCCACGTCCAACCTACATCGCAGTATCGGCGGTAGAGCGCTGTCAAGTACCCGATACTATTACAACATCTAAAGATCCATAACTATAAAGGTACTCGTATCACATCACAAAACTAAGGAAGATAAGACAAGAAATAATAACAATATCACTAGAACAACTAGAATCTACAAGGATCGTATGAGACAAAAATAAAACAGAGAGAAAATAATAACAAAACTAAAATAACTAGCAGACCTAGAACTCATGAAAGACAACTCATGGTGAAGAATACCGAGAACCACCCCAGCTAGCAACATCCTGTAGTCCAAAACTGAGGGCACAACTACTCCTAAAATATTGTCAACATATCCAGTCATGATGGAACGAGCACAAATCTCAAATAACAGTTCTAGTTAGACGATATTAAAAATATAGCAGTAAATAGAGAGAATATACAAGAAAATCATAAAATGTACATGTGAGTATCATGGCAAGGTAAGCTGTAAATCTAGAGCTAGAACAAGGCAAGTAAAACTGATCATGGCATGTACAAGAATCAAGAATCATCTATCTAGGTGTGTGAGTACTAGCTATAATATGTGGCCGGCTTGGGACATTACACAATAGTAACAGGCCTGGCTAACTATACGTGGGGTGTATGATCAACACTCACAATCAATCAATGCACAATGGGTGCACAATAGACATTGACCACATATCTACACTAATACTCCCCGCCCCTGACTAGTATAGTGGATCCAACCATGACACGTCATGATATAAGATTCCCCGAGAAGGTAGCAAGTCTCCTCCGAGAATCGCGTCTACATAATGCACATGGAACAAGGCAAGACTTGCACAATATATACCAAGAAAAGCAAGGAATAACATCTCATGCCGGGATCCAGACAAATACCAATCCGTGTGAACTATGTGTCAATAGAATATGATATCTACACTATATACAAGAAACATAGACGATATCATAAAACAGAAATATTATCAGAGAATGTACTCGCCTGAGATCTGGTGGAATATGTCAACTGTGTAATCTGGCTCAGAGTGAAATTACAGACCTAAAGATGAGATATATATATAAGCTAATTAGGGTTCAACAGTGTTAGGCATGATTATATAGTATAAGCTATAAAATCTAGGTCAATCTCAGTCTAACTAAGTCAAACTAGGTCATAGAAAGTCAAACCAAGTCAAACTAGGTCAAACTGGGTCAAGGGTGGACTTATAGTTGACTTTGGTCAACTGGTCAACTCTGGTCAAATCTAGTCAAACCTAGGTCAAATGTTGACTCTACTTCAACGTTCAGTCAAAGTAGTCAACAATGGTCAAACAGGGTCAAGCTAGTCTCTATAAACATCTACAGGGTCAACATATCAATTTCAGTGATGGTAAAATCACTGGAATCGATGGATCTCAATTCCGATACAAGGATCTAAAAATTACGAATAAAAGAGAAGGATTACAACAAATGGTGAAAGATAGAAAAAAAAGATACAGATGTTGTTGGATGATGAAACTAATATCACCAACGTGTCCAGAATGGTCGAAATAGCTAGAATAGCTTGTCCATAAGTCCAATTTGGACACAAAAACAAAAAGGTAATTTCGGATCAAAACGGTGTCCGTGTCGGACCCGCTTTGCACCGAAAAATGTGCCCAAATAAAAGTCCTAAAAACCTAGAAAAATATATGTCCACGAATCTAGAATGACGATACGAACCCAACGGTATATCCGGAATTGGATTCCGATGAGCCGATCTCAAAATGGTCCGTTGACTAGGATATTAGAATCCGATTTACACGAAAATCCGAGTCGGAGCCAATGTCCACAAAACTAGCAAATTTTATGTCAATGAGTCCAAAATGACGATACGAACTCAACGGTATATCCAGAATTGGATTTCGATGAGCCGATCTCAAAAAATCCCGTTGATCCGAACTGTGGGGCCCACGTTGCACCGAAATACGTGCCAGGGCCTACGTCCTCTAAATCTAGAAAACTTTATGTAAAAACGTGCCAGAACGATGCTACGAGTCTACAGGTGGTGTCAAAAATTGAATCTGGAGTCCCGGGTTCAAAATTGGGACTTTACAAGTGCAAAATTAAGAATTTGAACGCCCAACTTTGGCGTTGAATTCGACCAACCAAACATGCTCACAATGAAATAAAACTTAAGGGACATGAAGAGGGTTATACCAGCTATGCACAGGAACTGGTGGCACACAAAAAGAAGCTGCGATGACAGAGTTACGAGCCGACGAAGTTGGCTCCGCAAAACTGTCCAAAAATAGTACAATTTAAAGCGTCAACTTGGTGGCCGATTTTGATCTATCCAACGACAAAATTAACGGACGAAACTTTAGGGAGAGGTAGATGGATATACCGAGATTATGATGGAGCAAAGAGTTCATCGATCGAATGGTCAAATTTCTCGAAAAATGCACGCGAAGTCGCTGCCTCGAAGCACGAATTCTGAAATTTGTTCCGAGCGCGTCACGACGGAAACTCGTGCCAAACGCACGAAACGCCTAGGCGGCACGTCCGAGAGGACGATGGCCTCTACGGGGAGGTCGTCAGGGGTCGCCTGGCCGGAGGGTGTCATCGTGCGGCGGTGCAAGGTCAAGGAGAGTCAGGCCACGCGATGGCGCACGGCCGCCGGCCGCAGCTACTGCTGTTGTTGTGCCACTGCTGTGGCTGCGCTGCTAGCTGCCGCTGCATGCTGTGGCAGCACGCAAGTTGCCCGTACGGCTGTCGGCCGGAAGGGGAAAGGAGAAGGAAAGTGGAGGAGGAGAATGAGATGGTGAGGGTGGTTGTGGTGTTAATGGTGGTGGTAGTGTAGATGATGATAATGGTGAGGGTGATGGTGATGATATTGAAGAAGAAGAAGTGAAGAAGAAGAAGAAGAAAAACAATGGAGGGGTGCTTGTCAGCTGAGAGAGGGGTGGGGAGGTGTGATGATGGTGATGGATAAGAGAGAGAGACAGATTATATATTATATATATATATATATATATATATATTTTTAATATATATATGTGTGTGTGTGTATATATTATATAAAGAGTGAGAGATATTAAGAGAGAAAATAGAGAGATGGAGGGGTTGCTCGTGTACAGGAGGGGGGTTGTGTTTGTAATAATGGGGGAGAGAGAGGGTGATGTGAGAGGATATATATATATATATATTATGTATATATTGGAAATGGAGAGAGAGAAATAGATATTTGTATATAAAGCGAGATATTTTTGAGTAGAAGAAAAATAAGAAAATATCAGTGGGGTGTATAGGTAGACATGGTAGGGTCACACCAATTTGGGTTGGGTGTTGGGTCAAGTTGGACAAGCTTGGGACCAAGATTTAATTAAAATAACAAATTTAAACCAATTAAAATTATGGATGAAATGTGAGCACAATGGAGATCAATTTAGTGGCACGCAAGTAGCACGTGCATAGTAGACTCAAAACAGGCCAGGGCCATATATTGGGTCGACTGGATTGGACCGATGTCGGGTCCCGAAATTAAATTGAAAGTTAAATAACAAATTACGATAGACGATAAATTGGTCTAAATTGACCTGAAAGTTGTGCGAAGCAAATAGAACACAAGGGAACAAGTTCCAGTGGGACATGATATATCAAATTGAAGATAATCTCGTCTACTACAAAATTCAAGAAGAAAGTTTCCAGAGACTGGCATCCCTGATGCTCTAGAAATCAAAGTCACGGTAAAAAGAATTTAATGATCGAAATTAATTAAATAAAAAATGAATTATCGATAATAGTTCATTTAGAAAATTCAAAAATAAATCCTAAAAATTCTGGGGGCTTATACACGGAGCCTGCCACCCTTATGCATATGTTTAAGTTGATTGGTTGGCTGCATGACTTGTTGGTTGCTTATGCAAATTTTTAACAATTGCAGGCTAGGCAAAACGAGAGGGAGATATGCACGATCACTATGCTTATGTTCATATTATGTCTAACTGTATCTACTGTAGGGACACGGTATTGGACACATTTATATTTAGTTGCTATCGATACTGCATTGAATATTGCCATAAAACTGATCCTAAGGCAAAATAGAAAGATCACCAAATAAAGATGCATGCTTCACTAAATTTACTTACACTACAACAAAATAGTTTTATAACGACACTTTTTTTACGGCACTTTGTAAATAAGTGTCGTTAATTTGATGTACTGAGGACACTTTATTAAAAGGTGTCGTTGTAATTAAGTATTTATCACAGTCTACGACACCTTTTAAAAACTGTCGTAAATCTAAATTAAACGACATATTTTAGGACACTTAATAAAGTCGTAAATAATTATATATTAACTACAACACTTTTAAAAATGTTGTATATAATTATTTAAGAAATATATCATTTTTAAAGTGTTGTCTAAACTTTTATTTCCTAAAAAAAAATTAACTTTGGCGCAGTAGCCAAAATATTGGCGCTGTAGCCAAAATTTTAGCGGTATAGCCAAAATATTGGCGCTAGAAAGCCTACTAATATTTTGGCCATCTAAAATTTTCTTTCAGAATTCCTTTCCTCTTTCCACTATTAACTTAGGTCAGAAGAACTCTTCGATAGCTCTCCATCGAAGAGGTCGGACGCCTCTCCATCGAAGCTCCTCTTCATCAAAGGGCTCGGAACTCCTCTGCGAACTCCTCTCCATCGAAGAGGTCAGAACTCCTCTCCATCGAAGAGGTCAGCCTCCTTCCCTTCTCTTTTTTCCTTTGTTGTCTTAGATTACTATGCTGTAACTGTTGCTTTTTCCTTTGCTGACTTCGATCCAGAACTCCTCTCCCGTCACCACCGTCATCTAGGTCACGCCGTCACCACCGTCGACGCCGTCGTCTAGGTATGATCCTTCATCTCCGCCCTTTATTTTTTATGAGTTTTATTTTTTTGATTTATGATAAAAATAGTATGGATCATTATCAAAATAGAATGGATCATTATCTAGATTTTTCTTTCATCGCGATACTGGATTATTAGGGGTTTAGTGGAAGAAATTAGGGTTTGACGGAAGATTAAGGGTTTAATAATTAGGGTTTTTGTAATTTATAATAATTTGTCTCTATTCCCACATTTGTAATAATTTTCTCTTAATCAAGCTTTAGTGGAAGAAATCAACATCTAGGGTTTCTCTTTTTGGAACAGTTCATATTCATATTTTGGTGCTTTTTATGCAATTTGAACTTGATTACATTTTTTTCCAATGTCTAGAAGTCCGATTAGTGTTTATACACAATGATTTATTCTAAAATAGATGAAGATGAAGGATTGGACTCTTTTTCCAATGTCTAGAAGTCCGATTAGTGTTTATACACTAGTGTTTCAGTACAATATCATTTCTTGCTCAAGTGCATTACTTATTTATACTACATATTAAAGGCAAGTGTTCCTAACCTTTAAAGGAATTCGACTCTTTTAAGTCAACTCTGATTAGTAAATCACATAGACATCATGTGGACCTCTGGTTGTTCTTATAACCGAGTAATCAATGGGAAAACATAGTGTCACTGTCACAAGTTTGATAGTTTTTCTAAGTTCAGTCAAAATGGGACAATACATGTTGCCAATTTTCCTAAGTTCAGTCAAAATGGGACACTACAGGTTGCCAGTTTTCCTAAGAACAATTGGAAAACATAGTGTCTGTGTCAGAAGAAAAAAAACATACTGTCACTGTCACACGTTTGACAGTTTTTAAAATAAATCACTTGGCTATTCTTCAAAAAGTACATCAGTTTATATTAAAAAATATGAGCTATATTCAATAAGAGTACCAAGGTGTAAGATATGGATACAGTCAGTCCTCCAGAGGATTACCTGTGCAACATAGCTTCCAACAAGACATGGTGATGAATATTATCAAACAACATATAGCAAAGCTTGGTCCAAAAATAACAAAGATAGTCTTCCAACCTGGAGAAGGAAGGAGATGCAGGTTTTCAACACAACCTATGTATCAGAGTTTAACATGGCCATCTTTGTGGTTAACCTATGTATCGGAGTTTAACCTAGTTTTTGATATCAACCAGAGGCTCTAAAAAAACCTGCAAGAGCATCAATAAATCCTTACTGACATTCTATAAATTAGAGAGCTATATTGACATCAATAACCAAAGATATTAACATCCACAATCTTCACTTAGACTGTAACACTCATTCAATGTGACACTCTCACTCACCTGCATTCACTAATACTGTCTATACAAACACTCATTCAGTTCTTCATGGTCTTGCATTCACACACTCATTTGCATCCTCTGATATAACTAGACGTATCAGAGACACTCTGAAACTTACCTTGATCTGAACCATGTACATTCAGTCACATTTACCTGCATTCACCTTCACTGCATTTCTTCATATTCACATTACATTGCTTTGATACATGTGGGCATAGGCATTTGACACTTGAATTTGATACTACTATACTTCACTAATTGCCTATGACACAACACTCATATGTTAATCCTGGTTACACTCATTCTTCTGGCCACCATTATATGGAGTCGAGCCCAAATTATTCTGTTCTTGTTCTCACATGCATAACGATCCACTGCCATGAGTTTGTCCTGCATACATACTTCTTTCCTGTCCAAGTTTGGTTTTGGTTCAGACCACTTGGTTAGAGTTAGGTTTTTAGCCACATCCCTATCATATCCTGCATATGGCTATAAGTCTTGTCCCATATACTTCTTAGCTTTTGTTCCTATAGTGTATATCAGACCTTGTTTTGGTTCCAAATAACTTAGCACAGTCTTCCTTCTTTATGTTGCCTTGTATTTGCCTTGCTATGTTCTGCCCCTTTGTCTAGAGCTTTAAGCCCAATATTCCTTGTTCAGTCCTATAACCAATAGATAGATTAGTTAGTCTCCTTGGATTTAATACCAGACATGTTCACTACACAGATAGAGTTCAGACCCATAAACTCTTCACATGTGTCCTGCTTGGGGCTAATGTATTGATGATTGCATTATATATATAGAGATACTTGAGTATCAGACCTCTTTGGCTTAGCCATTCTTTCACTGGAGTATAAATCCTTGTGTCAGGAGCCATGGGACTATAAGTATGATCAGACCCTTCTTTTGTTCAGTCAGAACATATCCAGATGTGGATAAATGTTCTGCCTACTATTTTGGTGACCACTCCAGTTTAAATCCATGTCCAGCCCCCTTTATTTTTATATTCAGTAATGATCTGAACATATATGTGTGTGTGTGTGTGTGTATATATATATATATATATATATATATATATATAGGGGAACTGGTTACTGGGAGTGCCATGGCAAACAGTACCTGTGCACTTGATGCACAGGTCATGGCGAACAGTAGGTAGTTAAAGGAATGGGGGAAAATAAAATTGGGCTTTCTTGTAAGCAATTGGCAGTATCTTGATTAGGTAGTTAAAGGATGGGGATAAAGCCAACAATGGTTTTAGGATCTTGATTAGATGATGATGATGATATTGAAGAACGGAAGGAAGAGGAATATGAGAGATGGTGGATACAGGGGAGCAGGTCGAGGAGGTGGATCGAGGCGATAATAACAATGGAGAAGGCTAAGATTGCAATGATGATGAGGATGCTCAGTTATAAGAAGGAAAAGAGTAGATCACTGGCACTTGTCTTGCCTCAAGTATAACGAATGTGTGAAGGCAAAAAATGGGGGGCTGTCTTTATTTTAATTTCAAAATTCTCTTAAAATCTATTCTAATATATAATGTGAAAAGTAGGCTTCGCAGTGGAAATTTTCTTTCCAAAAATACCCTTCAATATATATATCTATCAATTCTCTATTCTACTATAATAATTCTACTACATAATGTGGAAATGTGGAAAGTAGGCTTCACCGTGGAAATTTCTTTCCAAAAATCCCTTCAATAGATTATACACATGCACAAGCAAGGAAATAAATGCTGGTGTTGGACTTGAATAGTATTATAATAGGAAGGGCACATCCACATAATCCAAGGTTCAGTAACTTAAATGGAAATTTTGACTTATAATTGTAGTTACATTTGGGAATAATGCTACTTGTTAGAAGTCCTTGGATAGGCTACCAACCCTACATTTTTTTGCTACCAACCCAACTGTTGATGAAAGCTTGATATAAAAAAGATTCCGAGTGGGAGTCATAAATTTCTGCGATAAATATACTTGTGCATCGGCACCTGAAGACACCAGCACATTCAGTGACTGGGAAAATGCAAGGCCAGTAATCTTCTTCTGATGACCCTTGAGCTTGGTCTTGACTTGCAGACATGCAATAACTTTAATTGAACAGAAAGAGAACTCCCCAAATACACATTATAGAAGTCGCAACTTAGAAATACTACACAAAGGAAAGCAGAAAGAGTCAAAACTGTTTCTCCTATAGTCTCATAGATAGGAGTACTAATCATATCAAAATTAATGTCTTTTTTGAAGTCTAGGTGCGACATTTGCAGCTGATGGCATCTAAAATCATACAGTTTATCTAGGATTCAAACTTTTAACGTGTCCAGACAGTAATCTGAAACGAAAAAAAAAAGAGTAGGAAACAAACAAGTTACAAAACTCCTATGCAGCTCTTGTCTAAAGGTTAGATAGACTTAAATGGAACTAATACTTAAGTCACTCGTAGGCTTCAACTAAAAGAAAACGGAAATAAATCCCTCTTTTATTCTTAAAAACAAATGAATTTATTTTAGAAATACTAATACTTGTGCAAGGATGATTACATGTAAAAACTGTATTTTCTATATATGAAGGGTTGGTATGTATTCAGTGTCTTCCAGCATAAGTATCTAAGTTCAGAAATTGGCCTGTGGGGGTTCCAGTTTTAGTAGGGGAGGATTTGGACAGTAGATGGTATTTATTGGTATCTATAGGTAAGGTTTGGGGGAAATATAGGCAGTAGGTAAATAGGAAAAACATGTGCATGAGTGCACAGGTAACTGTTGTTAGTAGGGAATAGAGGAATTGAGATTAGCATGAGAGGGGGGGGGGGGAAGGGGGTTGGGGGGCTTAGATAGGTTAGAGTTTGGGGTTCTCCCTATCAATTGGGCAGTAGGCAGTTAGACAAGCCTATGGGCTTGTAACAGGAAGAAATAGCAGTAGATGGTCCTAGATAGGTGTCTAGGTGTCTAGGTAGAACTGTGCAGACGTAAGAATACTGGACACTCCATATGATACCATCAATTATTTCTATTTTTGTACTTACCATCAATTATTCCTATTTTGATCTTGATACACTAATTTTTTTATCCAAACAACTTGATACCATATTTATATGCTAACTTTCATTTTTGATGTCCATGATAGGTCATTTTGTTTCGGGATTGTAGTTGTGGTGAGCAGCCAACAAAGTTACTAAATTTGGTTGTTAAGGATGGATAAAACCTGGATTAGTTATCCAAGGTCCTTCTATTTTTTTTGATATTTATTTACTTTTAAGCTATCAGATATATGAATAATAACATAAATCATAGCTTTCTTTTTCTATTTGTAGGACCAGTGATGAGTACCTAGAAGGAGTGAGAAAATTTATAGCAAATGCTAAGAATTATGCTAGGAATCCTGATAGGATTGTATGTCCTTGTAAAGGTTGCAAAGTTGAAAAGTCACACGAAAATGATTTAGTATATGAACACTTGGTCCGATTTGGTTTTGATCCTTCATATCAGCTTTGGGTTCTCCACGGGGAACATTCAAGTTGTTTTGAACAAAATAAGGATTTTCAGTTGTCGGATGCTCATAGAATGTACTATGATGCATACATTCCTTTTGGTGGAGATGCAGAGGCTACTGATGGAGTAAATATGAGTGCATATGAGGTTTTTAGAAAAAAGTTGGAAGAGGCTGAAGCTCCATTGTATCCAAGTTGTACTAAGTATACAAAGATATCAGTAATTACTACTCTTTACAAGCATAAGGCTACTAATGGGCTGTCAGATAAAGCATTTAATGAACTTCTTGAGATTTTGTAGGATATGTTACCAGAGGAAAACAATATTCCAGATTCTTTATACACGGTAAAGAAGTTTCTAAAAGAGTTTGATTTAGGATATGAGAAGATACATGCTTGTGCCAATAATTATTGCTTGTTTAGAAAAGAGAAAGAGCATTTGGAGATATGTCCCACATGTGGTTCTTCACGATGGAAAGTAAACACACGCACAAGCAAGATCAGGAAGGGAGTGCCTGCTAAGGTTTTGCGATATTTTCCAATAATACCAAGATTGAAAAGGATGTTTATGTCAAAAGATAAGGCAGAACAATTAATTTGGCACTCCACCCACCACAGTCAAGATGGAACGATGTGTCATCCAGTAGACTCGGTCGTATGGGATTCTATTGATAGAAAATGGCCCGATTTTGCTTCAGATCCAAGAAATCTCAGGCTTGGACTATCATCAGATGGTTTTAATCCTTACAAAAACCTCAGTACCCAATACAGTATGTGGCCAGTCTTGTTGTGTATATACAACCTGCCCCCCAATGTGTGCATGTCGTAAGAAAATTTGATGTTGACTTTACTTATACCTGGCAAAGATGAACCTGGAAATGACATTGATGTATATCTTGAACCACTTATTGATGACTTGAAGGAGCTTTGGTCCAATGGCGTGGAGGCATATGACGCATTCACCAAGTCTGCATTTAATCTGAAAGCTATTTTGATGTAGACAATCAACGATTTTCCAGCTTATGGTAATTTGGCGGGTTGTACAACAAAAGAAAAGCTTGCATGTCCTGTATGTGGTCCTAATACATGTTCACGATATTTAAAGAAGTCACATAAAACTGTGTACATGTCTCACAGGCGATTTCTTCCACCTAATCACTTGTGGCGTGATAAGGCCAGGTGGTTTGACGGAAGTAAGGAAAAAGGACTCCCACCAAGACCATTGACTAACAATGAAATATTATGTGCCGTAAATGAAGTTCAAAATGTCTGGAGAAAGAGCAAGAAAAAGAAAAGAAAGAAGAACGATCCTCCAAAAATGTGGAAAAAGAAGTCAATTTTTTTCCAATTGCCATATTGGGAGGTAAATTATTTTTTTACTTCAATAATCATTTTTTAATTAGTTATATTATAAGAGATTAATATTTATTACGAACTTAGTGCAATTTTTTGATTGCATCACAGGGTATGCTGTTGCGTCACAACTTGGATGTGATGCATATTGAGAAGAATGTTTGTCAAAGCATCTTAGGAACACTATTGAATATCAAAGGACATACGAAAGATGGATTACAGTCTCGTGGAGATTTAGCAGACATGAATATTAGGTCTGACTTACATGTAGAACCAAGAGGGCAAAGATTTTTTCTTCCTCCAGCACCTTACACACTATCAAAAGATGAAAAACAAATCTTTTGTAAGCGATTGTCTAATTTGAAGTTACCTGATGGTTATAGTTCAAATATTAGCAATTGTGTCAAGTTGGAAGAATGCAAGATTATTGGTCTCAAGTCCCATGATTATCATGTTTTAATGCAACAATTGTTGTCGGTTGCTTTAAAAGGACTTCTTCCAGAGGGACCAAGGAAGGCAATCTTTCGTTTGTGTTCGTTTTTTAATGAACTCTATCAAAGAGTGATTGACAAAAATAAATTGGAAGTATTAGAGGATGAAATTGTGGAGACAATATGCATGTTGGAAAGGTACTTTCCTCCAGCTTTTTTAGATATTATGGTTCATCTGACAATACATTTAGGACGAGAGGCTAGATTATGCGGGCCGGTGCATTATCGATGGATGTACCCTTTTGAGAGGTATGCAATAGAACTTTGTTATAATTTTAGAATTTATAGTTTATACAATAAATTCCTAAATCAGGTCATTGACCATTTATATTTTTCTCTCCTTGTTTGAATCTCCAACAGATTTATGAAGTATCTTAAGGGATTTGTTAGAAATCGTGCTCGACCTGAAGGATGCATAGCAGAATGCTATCTTGTGGATGAATGTGTGAGATTCTGTAGCGAATACATGCCACAAGCAGCAACTTTGGGTATAAAATTAAATCGAAATGAAGACTTTGAGGATGACGCAATTATAGAGGGCCGCCCAATTTCAAAAGGAGAAGTAATTACCTTGTCAAGTGAAATATTGAAGGCTGCTCATCTTTATGTTCTTCTAAATAGTGCAGAAGTTGAACCATATATTCCGTGAGTATACTACAAACACATTTCAATAGTAGAAGTTGCATTGAGGTTATTTAGCTATATATATATATATATATATATATATATATATATATATATATATATATATATATATTACTAACTATATAAACTTTGATGTCTGTATTAGATTACACATGGAAGATTTAAAACGTGCTGATCGGCGTTTGTTATGGGATAATACTTTGTTGCAGAAGAGACATTTAGAAACATTTATATCGTGGATGTCAGAGAAGGTCAGACACACACACACACATACACACACACACACGTATATATATAGAAGGGGCAAATTTTAATGCTAGTTATGCTTTTACAGGTTAATCTTGAAAGTCCAACGAGCACAATATCGGATACACTTAGATGGCTCGTGCAAGGGCCTAGACGTGTCGCAACATCGTACTTGGGTTATGTGATCAATGGAAAATGTTTTCATACAACAGAAATTGAGAGATCCACTCAAAATTATGGTGTTTATATAGAGGCTGAGACTATATGCAGATCCAGTGCCAGGGACACAACGCAAGTTGTTGCAAATGTTTCTTACTATGGAGTTATAAGGGATATTTTATTGTTGGACTTTAACACATTTCGAATTCCTATTTTTCGATGTGATTGGGCCAACATTGTTGGTGGTATAAAGAAAGAGGATGGATTCACCTTAGTTAATCTTCATGAAGGATCAAGTAAAATAGGAAGAGATCCATTCATTCTTGTATCACAAGCAAAGCAAGTATTTTACTCTAGAGAAAATGAAAGATCAAATTGGCATGTAGTATTAAAGGCACCACCAAGAGGCTTTCATGACTTGGCTACCTTTGATGAAAGTATTTATACGTCATATGCTCCACAAGATGTTTCTGTGCTTGTGATAGACCATAGGGATGGTGATGAGCAGTACAAGAGGAGGGATTGTGAAGGTCTTCTTGTGTCACTATAGTAGATGGGGGTGTAATAGAGATACTCTTTTTGAGTAATCTGTTTTTTTTTCTATTTTGGACAAATGTGTCATCTAACTTTTATGTTTATTTGTTAAAATTTGGATGGGAGTCAATGTTTTATCTTTGCCATATGTCTATTGATTTCCATACTTGTGCAATGAGTTGTTAAAATTGTATGTTTATCTTTGCCGAATAATAAACAATGCTCAAAACTGTAATTCAGATGTTCTTGGTTGGAATTTATAAATCTGAGACCGAATAATAAATAATGCTCAAAACTGAATCTGAGACCGAATATATGATCATTATTACTTGTGTTGGAATTTATCTGGGTTTTTGGCAGTTTCCTTTAAGATGTCAGGTGTTCTTTTTCCCTCTTGTATGCATCATTTTGTCATTGACTAAAAATTCATCTTCATTTACTTGGTTGTGTAGCATTCAAACTGCAAGTCATTCCATAACTCCGAAAAATGTCGAAAGGCTCAGACAAGCAAAAGAAGGCAATGGAGTGCAGGTTTGATTGTTCGTCTTTCCTTAGCATAAAGAGTGATTAACAAATCCCTTGTGGGATATCAGCCAATCTAAATTTCCTTAATATCTGCTACTATCAGTCTATTGTTTTTCATTGTTTTTCATGTTGTTTTTCATGTTGTTTCCCCTAAATGATGAAATCAAATTCATTATCAAGTTTGAAATAGTTCATTGTTAGAATTTCCTTAATCTGAAATCAAATTCATTATCAAATTTCCTCAAGGTGATCACCAACCTTCTATCTACATAGCCTGTCTTATTACCGAAAATTAATGCCTAACTTGGCAGTTTATATGTTTAGGGATTTAACCCTCCTGGACTGGTTTTCAGATTATGACATCAGCCATTAATTGGTTTAAAGTTCAGGTCTGCCCTTCCTCACCCATATCATAAGCCTCAAGGTCATGAGTGGTATCCTGAATCTCCAGTTTAATACACTTGTTATGCCAGGGGAGTTTTAGTTGTTAATGATGGCTAAGAAATCTTTTCCCTAATACAATCTTGTATTCTCCATAGTCTGCCTCATAAGATAGATGTTTACAATTGTCAACAGTGGTTTAATGGTGTACCCCTGTTCCTTGTCTGAACATTTGGGCCAAGACACAATATGTTCCTTGGATGGCTAAGACCTGTGCCCACCAGTTTGAGTGCCAACCACTAACATTATGTTCCAGGTGATGCTACTACTACCTACACCCCAACTTGTTTATGTGCAAGGAGGGTTGTCTATGTTATCCTATCCCCTCGAACCCTGCCTAATTTACTTGGTATCTTAGCAATGGCTCAACTAGGTCCATTTGTTCCTAGCACCATGTAACTGTAATGTCTAAGGCTGAATGGTTCCAGAAATTTCGAGAGCAGGTATTGATGCCTACTGTTCAGAGGAAGGGGTGATCCTTCTTAACTGGGTGCACAGGGGTCTCCTCAAGCGGTTGGTACACAGTAATTCCTGTCCTCCCATGGCCTGTTAACTAATCTAACATGGACATGAATATGAGGGTAGTTTTAGGCACAATATCCAGTCAACTGTATGGACAGTACAACCTTGCCTGCTACATATTCGAGACATGGATCAAACCATTAACCAGTTTATTTCCTACTCAGTTTGCATGAA
The DNA here is from genome assembly GCA_029216955.1 of Iris pallida. Taxonomy (NCBI): domain Eukaryota; kingdom Viridiplantae; phylum Streptophyta; class Magnoliopsida; order Asparagales; family Iridaceae; genus Iris; species Iris pallida. The sequence continues at coordinate 141,145 of JANAVB010044535.1, read as the reverse complement.
TCAGAGTTGGGGTTGTATCTAACTCACGCAAGCATCAGCCTAACACTGGTAGTCCAGGTGATATGGTTTCAGTTATCCTTTTCAAGATAACTCAGCGTATCATGGTACAGGGGACAACTGAAACAGGGTTGGTCGTATATTGATTCAGCCATACCTGAGTTCACGAGATACTTGGAAGGGGAAAAATATATATACCAGAGTCTGTGTAGTCGAGTATTTCTGATACGAGTGCTGCAGCACTTTAAACATGGATTCGATATCGAGTATTCCATCTAAAATTGATCATTGGCTTGGATACACAACCTCTGCTATAGGTTTCAGATTTGATATCGAACCCTCATCTGATATTTGATTATCTCTATCAAGTACAATCTTGTTACCCCATGGAGTAACTGTTGATACTTGTCGAGTATCAATAGCTTGTTCAGATGTTAGTATTTCAGGTTTGATGCTTCATGGTATCGGTAGGGTATTCTTCATTAGATTTCAGTTGTCCATCCTTGTTCCCATCTTAACTAAGTCTTCCCTTCCATCTAACTTACAGGACTCTTTATAAATATGAATTCGCAGGGACAAAGATAGGTTTACATACCTCGTTGCTAAACTTCGATCCGGATATTCCTCAGGTTTGAGTTGGTAACAAGAACTCTAGGGCTTCTCCTTCCTGTTTCTTGCTATTCAACCGGGCTCAGGAGACTCTCTAGGTTTCCTTTTCTCTCTCCTGCTCGAAACAGGAAGCAGGAAACTCCTATTCGATATTTATATTATGCAAGCGAGAGAGGGGGGAAGATAAGAGTCTGCTATATTTAAATGGATACACTACATCTAAACTGATAGAGATTGCTTGGTTCAAATCCTATTTTAAAAAAAGGTTCTATCTAACTAACATACTACAGTTGGATTTGAACATTCCAGTTGAGTTGAGGGTCGGTTTAGCAGGTCCTGGAAAAGGGGATTTAGAGTACTACTCAGATTTTCACATAACCCTTCTTAGGTCTGTGCCTTGGCAAAACAGTAAAGTACTAGTGAGACTGGTGTACCTAATCCAATACATGGGGCTAACCATGACCAAGTGTTTGGAACTGTACCAGGATTAGGTGACTCCTTGATATAATAGTTTAATTGGAAAACTGTCAATAAGGTCCAAGTGCAATTCTTCCATTGCAAGGATCCACTTGTGAAATACCTATATTGGTTACTCCTTGATATATTAGTTACTTTTGACATAAGGTGACTCCTTGATATATTAGTTACTTTTGACATTCTCTGTTTTAATATTTTGGTTATGGAATTACCAATGATATTAGTCTATTTGTTGTATAGTTGTAATGTTATACTTACAGATGACATGATGACACTTTTAGAACAAATGTTTTAATTAGCAACTCTGAATGGATTCAATATTTATACTAATTTAATTTATTTTTCTCAATTACAGAGATATGGCGAGGAAATTACCACGTGTCATTTATGATAGTCCATCTATCTCTAGGCTACCCCATGATAGTTCTGATGAAAATACTGATTCTGCGCCAGAAGAAAATACTAGTGCTGGTGGTAAAGAAAAGAGAACCAGAGGAAAAACAAAAGTCCCTGTTATTGCAGTTGGTGAGAAGAACCGTATAATGATTGAGTGGAATGAATATGGACAACCCGTGGGAAAAAAATCAGTTAGTTTCAGTACGACTGTTGGGTGTATTGTTCGAGAGAATGTTCCAATAAATATAAATACATAGCACAACGTAGATAAGAGAATCAAAGAAAAATTATGGGGTTTGACGATGGTATGTACTATATTTATGTATTTTATTTTTGTTCCTTGTAAAACATTTAGTCAAATTACTTATCCTTGATTTTACTTGTAAATGTAGCAAAAATATGTTATTGAGGATTGTTACAAGAAGTTCATCCTGCGTTTGATGGGGAAGTCGTGGCGAAATTGGAAATCCTCTCTATCTAGAAGCATAAGAACAGTTGTAGATGCTGGTATGGATGTATCTCGGCGTATTACCTTTCTCAAACCGGAGGAACCTACAGACCGTGAGTGGGATGAATTTGTAAAGATTTGCACCTCAGATAAATTTAAGGTAAATTTCAAAGCTAAGTGCATTTGAATCATATGTATTGTATTGAAGTTGTAATACAACTTATTTTGTGTAGGAAATTAGTAAAACAAAGCAGGCTGCAAGGGCAAAACAGATAATACCTTACACTCTGAGCCGTAAAGGTTATGCAAGATATGAGCATGATTGGGTACTTGTTTTTAATTTTGATATCTTTAAAATTCTCTTGCATGCAATAAACTTGCTATATTTTAATTAATGTTTTAATTTAATTTTTGTTAGAAAATTGAGAATACGGGCAAATCTATATCGAGGGTAGACTTATGGATCGAAGGACATAAGAAAAGGAAGGGAGAGAAGAGGGGAGAACCAATCAACGATGCTGCAGAGAAGGCAATTGTATGTAATTAAAACTTATTTGTCTCAAATTTGTTAATATATTGTATTTTTAATATTTTCTTAGTATGCTAATACCCTTTACTTTTTAGTTTGAAATGCAAAAATATAAAGAGCTTCAAGACAGCGAAAATTTGACCTCCATAAATGAGGATCCAGTGAGCAAGTATTTTGGTCCAGAACGCTCAGGTTCTGTAAGAGGGCTTGGATTTGGAGTTACCCCATCTAGGATAGAAGCCCAATTACAAAATAAATCATGGATGCAATCTGTTATGAATGAGTTAAATGAGGTTCGCAAAACTCAATATCTTACACAAAAAGTTTTAAGAGAGCTTAAACCAGACATGGTAAGTTGTGATAATTTAATATTCAACTCTATTGTTTTTCTAAAAATTATGCAATCTTGAGGTTCATAGAACTCAAGTTATGATATTGTTTTACAGTTTCTAGAAGAGCCTAGTAATGAAAGAGTGTTGCCATCTCTCTCAAGCCGACAGGTATATTTTGTGGTAATTCTATTGATATTACACAATAAAATATTAAATTTACTTTTAGCTTCTTGTTTCATTATAGTCCCAACAAGGGAGCGTGAATGCTAGTGATGATAGAAATCTTGTGGGCGCTAAGTGCAAACTGTTAAATTGGACCGCCACAGGGCAGGTGGTGGCAAAGGCTGAAATTGCTTCCACAGATTCTACTTCAATGGTACATCATGTTATACTTGGGCCAGATTGCTACAAAGTTTGGGTTAAAGAAATTTTGGTTCCAAATGTTACTTTGTTCCGAGCCTCAAGAGAATTTTTTACCCTTGATGATGCTATAGGAAGTACAATTGCTTGGCCACACAAGTATATTACTATTGAAGAGATTCAGGTAATTATATTACTTGACCGGTTATAGTGTACAATGTCCAAGTTAAAACTATATGAGCTTATTTAGTTTGTCCTCTTTTTTTCTATAAGATTATGCCTGTTTCCTTTGATTGTGAATAAACCAACTGTGGTATTGTTTCTTCCTACTATACTTTGTTATCTTTTTTTTCTTCATCGCATAGTAATGATTATTCATGGATTCTTAAAGCTTCATGTGTGGATTTAGCTTCTTTTAATTGCTCAGTTTATTCATTTAACTTGACTAAAAGCCCCTAGTCATGTTGGCTAACACATATTCCCTCCTTACAAGAAAACACAAGCACAAACTTGGGTTACCTAGCATCCTATGTGCTCCGTTCTACACATCCTATATCACTAACAGTCTCTATACCTACTGCTCAACCTGTACCAGGAATCCCTTTCATATATATATGAGCATATAGAACTGACACCCTACCTGATTCCTAGAGCAGTGTATAATTATTGTTGTCCCAACATTTGTCCTTATCCACACTAGGTCCCTGCCACTTATTGGTGCAATTGCAGTGTTGCGATATTCCAACACCCAGTTTTTCGATACCTTGCAGCAATTTGTGCTGCTGCTGCCATTGCCTACAGCAAGTACCTGTTGTCCTGCAATTTCCCTTGTCCAGGTTCATGTGATACTCTGTCCATGACACATACCCGGACCGGATACCAACTGATATCAATTACCCTTCCTCCTAATCTGCTACTTGGTATCTTGACACCCATGGTACATTTCTCAAGATTCCTACTGGATACAACCACCTGTTACTCTATATATTGCACACAAACTGAGAACTTGGTACACCTCTGCTCCTAACATTCCCACCCTCTAACCATACATTTGATACACCCTTAGATGCTATCCTAATATGCTGTTTCTTCTGCCAATACAGGCAGGTTCTCTTTCTCCAGATTAAACATGCGGCTGCTATATTCTTAAGACCTAGACTATGGGTCATGATGCTACCAGGGTCGACTAGTTATCAATATCCATTGGATATATGGAACACTCATATAGCAGTATTTAATGGGTTACAAGAAGGTTCATAAATCAACATGTAATTGGTAACAAAGAAAAGGTTCCATCAGAGATGAGGACTTGATGTATCTCTGTTTCCTTGGTCCTATGGGTATGCCTACAGGACCCTACTCCTGTACTGCACTTTCTTAGATACATACTTTACATTTCAACCTACAGGGAACACACATATATTAGCATGAGTAATTTCACTTTCTTGGATACGTACTTTCTTGGATACGTACTTTACAGCTTCAAGACATTCTCCTGCATTTTCCAGTTTGGTTTCACACAGGAACCTTACTTGTCCTACTCTGATACCCTCTGTAATGTGTGCTACTTGATACCTTATGTGAAAACTGATGCTTTAGTACATTAGTTTGTAGACTGCTGCGTTAGTGCAACCTCGACTCCCTATTGCATACAAGTCCCTGTCCATACAGGGACAACAACTACCTGCCTACTGATACTTACTAAACACGGGGTATCATATGCTATAGGCATATGTAGAGAGGTAGCTCAACGTAGCAATCGGTTGCTTTGGTCTGAAACGAGCAGCTCTGACCCACAACAATTATTCTCAACTTTATTTGAGAGCTGAATATAATACAAAATCAAGATATAGCTCTGACAAGCTTGTTATCTGATTAGCTGGCCCATGCTTTTTTTGGTTATTCTGGGGCTGTGACTGAGGAGGACCACTTCAATCAAATGTTCTTTTTCCTGTTATTTATTGCGAAACCATTAAATAACCGTATTAATAATACGGCCACTTTGGTTGATACACGGCTTGTCCATAATCTCTGTCGAAAAGGATGGCCTCTTGTACATTAGTAACGCTAGCTCGCTGGCCTTAGCTATAGCCATTTGGATTTCTGTCAGGTCTTCTTTATTGTACATAGCATGGTATGGAACTTGATGAAGTTCCGGATTCGTGTTTTCCATTCACTGTGAAGTTGTTTTCATGTTGAGAAGACTTAATTGGGCTGGTTGGTAGTACTAGTACATGTGCCTGAGGAAACTCTTTTGAATGTATTCTTCTGTGGAATTTTTTGTGGAATGTATTCTTTGACTGGCAACTCTTTTGGATGTATTCTTCTTTTGTGGAATTTTTTGATTGAACATTTGAGTTTAAACGAATCACTCCATATTTTCACATGGGGACTAAGAAGGAAGGAAAGAACTAAATGATTGTTAGACAATGTTCTCCAGAGATGGCCATTGTTAGAATTCTGAACTCAATGTTGTGTTACCTGCCAATGTTCTCCAGAGATGGCCATTTTTTTAATGAATTTTTTCATTTCTTTGCATAATTGCATTTAAATCCTAGAGGATTTTCTAATTGGTTTCATGTGCTTGGCTGTAGGCCAGGTGAAGAGGAAGCACACCAGCGAGATGTTCAGCAGTAGCAGCAAGGTCAGTTTTTATAGGATTCCTACAGGATCAATGAATCTATTATCAGCATGTCACCATATATTTTGAGTTAGCATTTCATGCAATACCAGTAAGGAAGAAGTATCTTCAAAACCACATATTTCAGGATATAGATTACTCAAATCGCATTACTTAAAACAAATAAATATGGTTTTAGTATGTAGATACTGCATTTCTGAGCATAGTTGTTGGATACTGAGACATCAGGATAACATAATATATTAGTAGCAAGTTGATCATTTGAGAAACACAGAGAGTTTTGTAGTAATATTATCTTCCACCACTGCCTCCAGTCACTCTTCTTCCTATAAGAACCTCCACAAAAAGTTTTGTTTAGCATTCAATAAAATGTGTCGTTCAAGGGAGTTTGGTTTCATATTGTCTTCCATTAGCATTTGCATTGTCAGTTTGAAAGATAAAATATTAATTCTCATCTTTTTGTGTGCAGGTCGATTGATGAGTTCGGATTATGTTCGAGTTTGATGCTGGAAAGAGTTGGAGACTAAGTAGTACTAGTAGTAATATTATCTTTTGTGTAATAGACTTTGTTATGTAATAGACTTTGTTGTATTGAGAACAACATATTGGGACCTTGTATGGATTTGAGATATTTTAATATATATTAATGTTGTTGCATTAAAATTTTATTATGTGTGAAATTGATTTTGGTTAATGTGATATCTACAAATGAAATTATTTATATTTCATATATTTTAATGACATTTTAGAGGCAATTAAAATGTGTCGTTCAAGGGAGTTAGATGGCACATATAAAGTGTCATCATAAATGGATTACATGGCATTTCTTTAGTATTGTTGAAAGCTAAAAAAAAATTTATGACAACACTTATCAGTTGTCATTGAAATACATAAAGATGACACCGTCATCATGCCATAAAATGAAAATTATATGACATTCAGAAAATGTCGTCATAAAGTTATTACATGGCATTTTTCGAGTGTTGTTGAAAGCTAAAAAAAAATTATGACGGCACTTATAAGCTGTCATTGAAACACATAAAGATGACACCAACATCATGCCATAAATTGAACATTATATGACATTCAAAAAGTGTCATCATAAATGGATTACTTGGCACTTTCCAAGTGCCGTTGAAAGAAAAATACTTTCTATGACACCCCTCTACATGACACTTGAAAAGTGCCATAGAAACTAAATAACGACACTTTTTTAGTGTCGTCAAAACCCTTTTTTCTTGTAGTGTTAGTGTTGGTTTGGGTGCGAGTGGGTCTTGATCAGTGCAGCGATCTCACGTCCCATAACCAGAATACTGGAGAGCGGAGGACAGACACAGCCATCTACGTACATTGAGGTGCAACCCACCTCACAATACGGTCACGACTGTCTAGATGCATGAGGGTTTATCTACAAGCCATCAATCTGTTATGATCAAGAACAAGCCTAGTGTCTCAATCTCAAGCAAGCAAGTAAATGTTACAAGATATTAGATCATCAGCTATACAAGGTAAGGTGTCCCAAACATTACATATTCAGATGATCATGAAGCTAGTCATACAAAATGCAAAGACTAGCAAGAGTTTAAGTCATACATGATCAACCCTAGGATTTGTCAATCATGTTACAGCCCTTAGGCAGACAAAAGTAAGTTTTGACATGAGCTAACACTTGCTTGGAGGCTAAACGTCTCAAAAGAATAATTTACAAGAGAGCAGGAGAGCAAAAGAAGAAACCCACTCATTGCCAGGATTACGCCTGGTGTTCACCATCTGGCTGGAAGACTGGTAGATCCTCAGGTGCTACTCCAAAATCTGGCCATACAAAACCAGCTGGGTCAAAACCCAGAAGAGCAAGTACCACAAGGGAGGCTTCACTTAAGGATTAAAACCAATATATTAGCACATAAAGACATAAATGATAACAAAAGATATGAGTTAGAGAAAACAGGATGATAAATGATAAGATAACTAAAGGGCTATTCCGGTAACCAAGTTACAACCCGTAAACCAAATAAGGACTGGGGTTGTAACCCTTCACCTGAACAGAGCTTAGTCTCCAATCATTTATCTACAAGAGTAAAGCATAACAGTAATGTACCGAAGTAATTATAGACTGGCACTGTCTAGACAACACTAGACTGGACTCCATCCATCAATCACGGCCAAGCAATGAGTACGGCTTGATACTTTAACTAGCTAGGGTTATCACAAGCCTAGTTACTACAAGATGTAATAAGATATTCCAACAGTCACAAGCCCAGCAGACTATCTAATTATCCTTCCGCAGGTTGAGAGAGTTGGTTAGATGACTTTGTGGTACAACACATGACAGTATGCTGAAAATGTGCCTACTCGTCGGCAGGCTACAAGTCCATTTGATACGCCCAAATAACGGGATTACTTGTGACTGGAAATTCTCTTTATGATCTACATGATCAAACTAGTCATTAACTTAGTCAGATTCAGTATGAATTCCTGATTGTGGAAATCAAGAATTCATGTCCTAAACATGATGCAAGACGGGACATATAGTTTGTACAGACACAATCAAGTAAAATCACCCACGGTATCAAGACGAGAGTTACTTGTTACTTGTCAAGATTACTGGTCAGGAGTGTGCCACCACGGGCCAATATCAAGCTTGTACATGTCATGTTTACTTGTTACTTGCAAAGAGTGCTCCACGACGGGCCACTGTTAGAGTTATCATGTCAAGGAGCTTGTCAAGAGTGCGCCTCAACGGGCCACTATCAAGAGATATCATGTTAAGCCATATTGCCATGTCGTGTTCATTTTTATTATGTCATGCTCGTGCTAAGTGTTCTTGTATTCCAAGGATTCACTGGCCAAGGGTGCGCCACGACGGGCCACCGAAAGAGTTATCAAGAAGTATACATGTCATGCTAAGATCGTGCTTAACGCCCAGAGTACATACGAAATGCAGACAATACATTATACAAGGCCATCATGGAAGATGTCCATCATGCTCAAAGGTCACAACTTACACTAAGGACCATGGGGTCAAGCAACGTAGAAAGTAACATAAATTATCATGGCAAAAGGAAGGGGGCCAGGGACATCATGCGTCCAAGGGCAGCATGCGCTGTAAAACCCCTAAATTTCTACTATATTTTTATTGGTACTATTTTTTATTTATTTTGTACGTCGCATAATCGTACTGAACGTCGGACGCAAAATTGCATTTTCGTAATTACTCGTCGAGTGCGAACATGTGCGAGGTACATGCTTTTGGAAAAATGTCTTGATTATAAATTTATTTGACATAAACATATCGCATCGAGATTTGTCAAAATTATTATTATTTAAAATGCTATCTAATTTTATTTTAGTGGTAATTTAGGGAAAAAAAACTAGATTTTGTGAATATTCTACTTGTGTGAAGGACATGAAATTTACATTCATGTATATTTTCAAAAATTACTATAACTTATTTAGAATTAATTATTAGCAAAAAGCTATCTCAAAGACTTTAAATATTAATTATGATTTTTGAAATTATTTTAGCTTAATTTAAAATAAAAAGCTATTTTTTATATATTTTCTATTTATATTTAAATATTTATGTGGATTTTCGAAATTAATTATTACCTTATTTTAGTAATTCAAAAAAGTTATTTAAATCTTAATTTGATTTATTATTTAAATAAATTATGGCGATTTAATTTAGAAAATATTTTATTTACGTTATTTTAAAATAGCTTTCAAAGTAAAGAGGAGATTATCTATATTTAACTTAGATTTAGATTTTATTGAAATAAGGTTTAAATTTGTTTGAATTAATATGGGATTTATCCATTGGGATTTAAACAATCCCAATCAATATCCCAAGTAGGGCTTCCACCTCCTATAAAAGGAGAGACCACTCGTTCTCATTTTTTTCATAATTTCCACCATCCAAAATTTCTCCACCCAAAACATGTTTTGCATCGTGTCTCTATCTTCTCATCCACTATTTTCTTCCCTTACAATTACAAGTCACTACTCCGTGTCTGACAACCCCGGACACTAACACTTTTCCGTGTCACGTAAGACACAACCCGCCAAAACCTTATCCTAATTTCCGCATCGCCGTCGCTCCCAACCTCTTCTTCCAACCGACCTCCCCGGCGCCATCCTCCTCTTCGCCCTCCCTGCGCAACCCGACAACACCCACAGAATTCTGCGGCCACAACGACCACCCGCACCTCGCTAATACGACCGAACTCCTGGCCACGCAACACTAAACATAACCACAACCACCACCACCCGACTCCGTCTCATGCGATCACCCGGCGTTCCAGCCATCATCATCCCCGACCTCGAGCCGCACAGGCCCTGCCAACATCTCCCTGCTACTCCGCCAGAGCCCAGCCACCCAGAAACACCTCCTCCGAAACAACCGTCACAAATTACCAACCCCACCACCGTTCCTCTTTTTCCTCACTGGGCCTCCACTCTTCGAGCCCCTTTCTCCGACTCTCAGCCTGACCACGCCATCGTAAGTTAACCCTCGTCGCGACCTCTACTCCAGCGCGCCGACGGATCCTCCTAACTGCTGTCCCGACCGCCTAAGTTTTTGTACCGCCGTCCTTGCTGAGAGCCGAGGCCGCCGGCCGTGTCTCCAACAGCGCCGGACCGCCTCGACCCGCAGACGAGTGCCACCAGCCGCGCACCCTTCTATGCCGCTCCTGTCCTCGAGACCAGCATCACTACCATGTCACCCCCATTTCCTGTATTTCGTATTTGTACTCGTAATTTGATTTTGGCACGTATTTTATTTTCTCGACTTGCGGATTCGGGTTCTCGTAAATGGGTTTTGGACCATGGCTTGGTTTTATTTTATGGAGTTGGTTTGGTTCATCATGAGTGGAATACCTTAGCCTATTCTCCACCTCCATTCCATCACAACCACCCTCATTAAAACCTACCAACCTTTTCTCTCTCCTCCATAACTCCATTAATTTCTTTCAACTTCTTCTTCTTCTTCTTTCTTCCACATAACTCCCCAACCCATAGGCAAGTGCACCTTGCCATCAAATAAGTACCACTTTTTATTTGTCCATTAACTAGATTAGGCTATGGAGAACAACTTTAGAACTTGACATTTTATGATTTGGAGCTTTCATTTTTCTAGATCTAGGTTTTAACCATTTTCAAAAATCCTTGGTTTTGATCCATTAAACTTCAATTTTTGCATGTTTTGATGCTTCCATGTGGAAGAGAATTCGATTTTACTCAAATTAGACCTTTGAAAATCTAGATTTGGCTTTGAATTGACAAAGTTATGAAGAATTGAAGTTCTTAGTGTTCTTGGACCTGCTCTCGGCCAGGAAGAACATCCCTCTGCCTTGTGCTCTTTAGCGCATAGCCGGTTGCGCACCCCCGGCATGTGCTCTTTAGCGCAGGACCGATTGCACATGACCTCAGCCAGTGCTTTGCGCTGCGCTAGATTGCGCTGGCGCAATCCACCTCTGCGCAAGCCAGCCATGCGCAAGCCGACCTCTGCACAAGCCAGCCTTACGCAATCCACCTCTGCGCAAGCCAGCCTTGCGCAATCCACCTCTGCGCAAGCCAGCCATGCGCAAGCCGACCTCTGCGTAAGCCAGCCTTGCGCAATCCACCTCTGCGCAAGCCAGCCTTGCGCAATCCACCTCTGCGCAATCCACCCTTGCGCAATCCACCCCTGCGCAGTCTATCCTTGCGCAAGGTAACCCTTGCACAAGGCAACTCTTGCGCAGCTCTTCCATGCGCAGTACATACCCTGCACAGCCCAACCCCTGACCCTCCTTGCACAACCCACTTGTCTATGATGAATTGTTATTTCTTTAAGCTTGGCTCTTCTATAGTCCTATATATATATTGGTATTTTATTAGATATTTTACGTCCATTTTATATCCTTACGCCTTTTGTCACGAACTAATTTTTACTTAATATGTTTGGAATGACTATTGTACACGGCATGGTATGACAAGGAACTAGCATAACACGACAGTGACCCGTAGTGGTGCACTCCTGACATGACCAACCTGACTTGATAGTGGCCCGTAGCGGCGCACTCTTGACATGTACTTGACTTGACCTGTACTTGACCTGACTTGACTTGTAACTTGTAACTTGACTCGTATAATCAACTTGACACCGTGGGTGTTCCTGCTTGCTTGCTTGTACAATCCATTTGTCTTGTCTTGTATCATGTCTAGGACGTGACTTCCTGGGTACCACGGCCAGGGACTCGCACTAAATTGGATTAGGCTAATGATTAGATCAAACTAGAACATGGAGAATTCCCAGTCACAGGCAATCTCGTTATCTGGGCGCTTTAATGGACTTGTAGCTTGCCGACGAGTAGAGCACATTTCCAGCACATTATCATGTGTTGTACCCTCTAAGTCACCTAAGGGTACATTTGTCTCCCGGATAATGTACCTACCTATAACTCTCAACCCGCGGAAGGATAACTGGATAGTCTGCAGGGCTTGGGACTGGAATTCTCACTTGCATCTTGTTAGTAATTAGGTTTGTGATAACCCTAGTTAGTTAAAGTAGTAAGTCGTAGTATTTGTTTGGCCGATTGCGAATGGATGGTGTCCAGCCTTGTCTAAGTCTTGTCTAGATCCAGTACCTGCTATCTCCTGAGCATGTTTGTTTTACTTATCTTAACGATAAATGAGTAGAGACAGTGAGCTATTCAGGCGAAGGGTTACAACTCCAGTCCTTGTCTGGTTTAAGGATTGTAACCTGGCTTCCGGAATGGTTCCACGTCCCTAGTCGTTTATCGCCCTGTGTACTTTACTACTTGTACTTCTTTTATTCTTATGTTCTGATATGCTGGCTTTTGTTCTTATTTGTGGCCTCCTTTGTGGCACTTGCTCTTTCTGGGGTTTGACCCAGCTGGTTTTGTGTGGCCAGATTTCGGAGCAGCTCCCGAGGATCTACCAAGCTTCCAGCCCAATGGTGACAACTAGACGGAACCCGGGCCAAGAGTGGGTTTTCCTTTTTGTTTCACCCACTTATATGTAAATTTATTCTTTTGAGGCGTTTAGCCGACGAGCACCTGTTAGCTCGATGCACATTTACTTACTGTCTGCCTACGGGCTGTAAATATGATTAACAAATCCTAGGGTTGATCATGTATGACTGAACTCTTGCTAGTCCTATCATTTTGTACTACTAGCTTCATGATCATCTAATATGTAATATTTGGGACGCCTTATATATATATATTTGATGCTCTACTATCTTGTAACTCTGTTAATTACTTGAGATTGAGACAATAGGCTTGACCTTAAGAGACTGCTGGCTTGTAGTAAACCCTCATATCTAGACAGTCGTGACCGTATAGTTGAGATATATTCTATTTCAATATACGTAGCTGGCTATGTCTGCCACCGCTCTCCAGTATTCTGGTTCTGGGGCGTGACACGGTTTAAGAGAGCACCAGTTGTACGCCAAGTTCCTTAAATGCGAGTTCTGGCTCGATCGCATTTCTTACTTGGGTTACATCATTACCAGAGGAGGAGTGGAAGTGGATCCCCAGAAGATTGTGGCTATCGAGGCATGGCCAGTACCCAGCTCAGTGGCAGAAGTTCGCAGCTTTCTTGGATTGGCCGGCTACTACCGGCGGTTCGTCTCTGATTTTGCAAGGATTTCAGCGTCGATGACCCAGTTGACCCGCAAGGATGTGCCGTTCGTTTGGACAGCAGAATGTCATGAATCATTTGAGAAGTTGAAGCGAGGTTTGATAACGGCTCCCATTCTTACCCTTCCAGATGGGACCGAAGGATTCACAGTTTATTACTACGCTTCAGGCAGAGGATTGGGATGTGTTTTGATACAGCATGGGAAGGTAATTGCTTATGCGTCACGTCAACTCCGTGATCATGAGAAGAATTACCCGACCCACGACTTGGAGCTAGCAGCAGTAGTATTTGCATTTAAGTTATGGAGGCACTACTTGTACGGAGACAGAGTGGAGATATTTACTGATCATAAGAGCCTAAAGTATATTTTCACCCAGAAGGATCTTAATATGCGGCAGAGAAGATGGCTCGAGCTACTGGTGGACTACGATGTGGATTTGCAGTATCATCCAGGAAAGGCCAACGTTGTAGCAGATGCGTTGAGCCGGAGAGCCGGAGTTTATATCCTGACGGCACAACCAGAGTTATTGTCGGATCTTCAGAAGATGAGAAGTGAAGTGGTTCTTCCTTCCAATATGGCCTTGATGGCTAGCCTACAGATTCAGTCCACCATAGTTGAGAGGATCCGGACAGCACAGTTAACAGATTCCAAGATTCAGCGGCTCAGAGCAGAGTATGAAGCAGGAAGAAGGCCAGAGTTATGTATTCATGAGGATGGTACACTTCGACATGGCACTCGTCTTTGTGTACCCAGTGGAGATATCAGACAGGAAGTCATGGCAGAGGCTCACAGTTTGCAGTATTCCATCTACCCAGGCAGCACGAAGATGTACGGAGATATTCGTCAACACTTTTGGTGAAATGGTATGAAGAGAGAGATAGCCCGGTATGTCTCTCGATGTTTGGTTTGCCAACAGGTCAAGGCTGAACATCAGAGGCCAGCTGGACTTCTTCAACCCTTGCCGATCCCAGAATGGAAATGGGAACACATAACCATGGATTTCGTGACTGGGTTACCCAGATCTCCGGCAGGCAGAGATGCTATTTGGGTCATTGTGGACAGGCTTACCTAGGTGGCACACTTTCTTCCATTTAGAGTTGGACAGTCGACGGCACAGCTAGCAGAGATGTATCTCAGGCAGATCGTCAGACTTCACGGAGTGCCAGTCAGCATAGTATCAGACAGGGATACGAGATTCACATCGCACTTCTGGCACAGTCTTCATCAAAGTTTGGGGACTCGTCTCAAGTTCAGCTCAGCGTATCATCCGCAGACAGATGGGCAGTCAGAGCATACTATACAAACTCTTGAGGATATGTTGCGGTCATGTACCCTTGACTTCGGTGGTTCGTGGGAGGATCACCTGCACCTGGTAGAATTCTCGTACAACAATAGTTTCCAGGCCAGTATCCAGATGGCACCCTTCGAGGCTCTGTATGGTAGGAAGTGCAGATCCCCGTTAGCATGGGACGATGTCGGAGAGAGGCAGATGCTCAGTCCAGAACTAATTTCTCAGACGGTTGAAGTGGTCAGGAAAGTCAGAGATCACCTCCGAGTTGCTCAGGATCGCCAGCGCCATTGGGCCGATGCTCATCGACGTCCCTTAGAATTTGCCGTCGGTGACCATGTATTCCTTAGGATCTCACCTACCCGCGGCGTCATTCGTTTTGGCGTACGGGGAAAGCTTAGTCCTAGGTATATAGGGCCGTTCGATATTCTGGAGCGAGTAGGCGATGTGTCCTATCGTCTCGCTCTTCCGTCGTCGCTAAGTGAGGTACAGGATATATTCCATGTATCCCAATTAAGACGGTACATCCCGGACCCGAGCCATATCATAGATCATTCGGAATTGGTTGTTGGTACCAACCTTTCGTATGAGGAGAGGCTCGTGTCTATATTGGACCGGAGAGAAAAGACGCTCAAGAACAAGACTATTAACTTAGTTCGTGTTGCTTGGGATCATCACTCTCTAGGTGAGTCAACATGGGAGCGTGAGGATGACATCCGATCGCGATATCCCTACCTGTTTGACTCGTGAGGTATAATGTCTTTCTTATGCCTTACGCTTTCCCTTTCCTTGCTTGCATTGTATGATTGTATGATTGAACTGCTTAGTGTAGCTTGCCTGTGCTTAGTATAGCTTGTCGTGGCAATCTCTAGCTCCTTGATTAAATTCTGAGGACAGAATTCTTTGAAGGTGGGTAGAGTTGTCACCCCCATTTCCTGTATTTCGTATTGTACTCGTAATTTGATTTTGGCACGTATTTTATTTTCTCGACTTGTGGATTCGGGTTCTCGTAAATGGGTTTTGGACCATGGCTTGGTTTTATTTTGTGGAGTTGGTTTGGTTTGGTTTGGTTCATCATGAGTGGAACACCTTAGCCTATTCTCCACCTCCATTCCATCACAACCATCCTCATTAAAACCTACCAACCTTTACTCTCTCCTCCATAACTCCATTAATTTCTTTCAACTTCTTCTTCTTCCTTCTTCCACACAATTCCCCAACCCATAGGCAAGTGCACCTTGCCATCAAATAAGTACCACTTTTTATTTGTCCATTAACTAGATTAGGCCATGGAGAACAACTTTAGAACTTGACATTTTGTGATTTGGAGCTTTTATTTTTCTAGATCTAAGTTTTAACCATTTTCGAAAATCCTTGGTTTTGATCCATTAAACTTCGATTTTTGCATGTTTTGATGCTTCCATGTGGAAGAGAATTCGATTTTACTCAAATTAGACCTTTAAAAATCTAGATTTGGCTTTGAATTGACAAAGTTATGAAGAATTGAAGTTCTTGGTATTCTTGGACCTACTCTCGGCCAGCAAGAACATCCCTCTGCCTTGCGCTCTTCAGCGCATGGCCGGTTGCGCACCCCCGGCCTGTGCTCTTTAGCGCAGGACCGATTGCGCATGACCTCAGCCAGTACTTTGCGCTGCGCTGGATTGCGCTGGCGTAATCCACCTCTGCGCAAGCCAGCCATGCGCAAGCCGACCTCTGCGCAAGCCAGCCTTGCGCAATCCACCTCTGCGCAAGCCAGCCTTGCGCAATCCACCTCTGCGCAAGCTAGCCATGTGCAAGCCGACCTCTGCACAAGCCAGCCTTGCGCAATCCACCTCTGCACAAGCCAGCCTTGCGCAATCCACCTCTGCGCAAGCCAGCCTTGCACAATCCACCTCTGCGCAATCCACCCTTGCGCAATCCACCCCTGCGCAGTCTTCCCTTGCGCAAGGTTACCCTTGCGCTGCGCAAGGCAACTCTTGCGCAGCTCTTCCATGCGTAGTACATACCCTGCGCAGCCCAACCCCTGACCCCCCTTGCACAACCCACTTGTCTATGATGAATTATTATTTCTTTAAGCTTGGCTCTTCTATAGTCCTATATATATATTAGTATTTTATTAGATATTTTACGTCCATTTTATATCCTTACGCCTTTTGTCACGAACTGATTTTTACTTAATATGTTTGGAATGACTATTGTATACGACATGGTATGACAAGGAACTAGCATAACACGACAGTGACCCGTAGTGGTGCACTCCTGATATGACCAACCTGACTTGATAGTGGCCCGTGGCGGCGCACTCTTGACATGTACTTGACTTGACCTGTACTTGACCTGACTTGACTTGTAACTTGTAACTTGACTCGTATAATCAACTTGACACCGTGGGTGTTCCTGCTTGCTTGCTTGTATAATCCACTTGTCTTGTCTTGCATCATGTCTAGGACGTGACTTCCTGGGTACCACGGCCAGGGACTCGCGCTAAATTGGATTAGGCTAATGATTAGATCAAACTAGAACATGGAGAATTCCCAGTCACAGGCAATCTCGTTATCTGGGCGCTTTAATGGACTTGTAGCTTGTCGACGAGTAGAGCACATTTCCAGCACACTGTCATGTGTTGTACCCTCTAAGTCACATAAGGGTACATTTGTCTCCCGGGCAATGTACCCACCTATAACTCTCAACCCGCGGAAGGATAACTGGATAGTCTGCAGGGCTTGGGACTGGAATTGTCACTTGCATTTTGTTAGTAATTAGGTTTGTGATAACCCTAGTTAGTTAAAGTAGTAAGCCGTAGTATTTGTTTGGCCGATTGCGAATGGATGGTGTCCAGCCTTGTCTAAGTCTTGTCTAGCTCCAGTATCTGCTATCTCCTGAGCATGTTTGTTTTACTTATCTTAACGATAAATGAGTAGAGACAGTGAGCTATTCAGGCGAAGGGTTACAATCCCGGTCCTTGTCTGGTTTAAGGATTGTAACCTGGCTCCCGGAATGGTTCCACGTCCCTAGTCGTTTATCGCCCTGTATACTTTACTACTTGTACTTCTTTTATTCTTATGTTCTGATATGCTAGCTTTTGTTCTTATTTGTGGCCTCCTTTGTGGCACTTGCTCTTTCTGGGGTTTGACCCAGCTGGTTTTGTGTGGCCAGATTTCGGAGCAGCTTCCGAGGATCTACCAAGCTTCCAGCCCAATGGTGACAACTAGACGGAACCCGGGCCAAGAGTGGGTTTTCCTTTTTGTTTCACCCACTTATATGTAAATTTATTCTTTTGAGGCGTTTAGCCGACGAGCACCTGTTAGCTCGATGCACATTTACTTACTGTCTGCCTACGGGCTATAAACATGATTAACAAATCCTAGGGTTGATCATGTATGACTGAACTCTTGCTAGTCCTATCATTTTGTACGACTAGCTTCATGATCATCCAATATGTAATATTTGGGACGCCTTATATATATATTTGATGCTCTAATATCTTGTAACTCTGTTAATTGCTTGAGATTGAGACAATAGGCTTGACCTTAAGAGACTGCTGGCTTGTAGTAAACCCTCATATCTAGACAGCCGTGATCGTATAGTTGAGATGTATTCTATTTCAATATACGTAGCTGGCTATGTCTGCCCCCGCTCTCCAGTATTCTGGTTCTGGGACGTGACACACCAGCACCGTATGCCACGCGGACGTCAGATATGGTTTAGCTGACGACCGCCAGTGCCGACGATCGTTTTGGGAGCCTCCTTCTCTCCCTTTCGATCTCTCACCGCGGCTCTCCTCTCCTTCTTCCCTCTTCCTCACTCTTCTTCTCCTGCTGATTCCTTATTCTTTTTCTCTCTCCTCTCTCTATCATCCTCTTGTCCTCTTTAAGAGGAGTAAAGCAGCCACTTTACTTATATTATTTTATTTTTTTTCTTCTTTGCCTTTGTGTTCATTTGATTAAATTATTATTATTATTATTATTATTATTATTATTATTATTATAATTATTATAATTATTATTATTATTATTATTTTTTATTTTGTTTTTGTCATATTTTATGATTATTGTTTTGTTATTAAGAGGGTGTGTATATTCAAATTTTTTATTATTTAATTATTGTTATTACCAAACAAAATGTATAGAATAAATAATTTTAAATATTATAGGTTTATAAATATTTGGCTTCCATATGTTTATTATGGTCTAGAAGTCCTGCAATAATTCTTTTTTGAAATCTCTAGTATTATTCTAAATATTTTTTACTAATAAAATATTTTCTTATCAAAAATTATATCTTGACAAACTTCAAGTTCATGCTTAGAAACGATTTTTAATTTCTTAAGTATGAATCAATATAAAATATTTTGGGGTATGTTTACATCTAGTTTTGCTAGCCAAAGGTATTTTGATAAATTAAGGATTTGCCTTAAATGAGTTACTAGATTTTCAAACATATTTTTCTAACAAATATTAACTAATAATATATCGTTTTTAAGTATTATAAATAGTTTTCTATATCTTATTATTTATCCATTTTCTTTGATCATCCTTTTTCCCATAACTAATCCCATTTTTCATATTCCCTCGCCAATTCTATCCTACCTTATGTCTACCCTAACTAAGTTGACCGTCCTGGACTCGATGGAACTGTCCGAGCCACCATCAGAGGTCACCTTGTGTAATTGTTATCCACTACTAAAATAAGGTAGATTAGCGACGCCCAGATACGTCGCTAAATATGAAAAATACGTCGCTAATAGTAATTAGCGACGACTTTAGCGACAGAAAATGAAGGTCGCGAAAAAGCTAGTCGCGGATGACAAATTCGTCGCTCTACGTCGCTGTTTGCGACGTCACTGCCGTGTCGCTGGGTCGTCGCAAAGTTAGCGACGGAGAGCGACGAAACTTTATGTCGCAAAATTAGCGACATAGTGCGACACTTAGCGACTACTTATGTGATGACATGACATGCCTGCCACGTCAGTAGCATGGCGACATCCAGCGACAAAATACCGGTAATTAGCGACGTATTAGTGACGTCCCCATACGTCGTTAGACGTCGCCGACCCGTCGCTATCCGTCGCAGAATACTGAAATTTTTTTAAAAAAATATAATGTATATTTTTGTTATGCTGTGTGTCTGTGTTTACAGTGTTTATGAAGTAGAGTGTTCGAACCATCGACAGTTTTGCTTACTATTCTATGTTTTATCTTGGATAGCAAGAGCAACAGTTCAGGGTGCACTTCTCAGAGCTTTCCCTTCACGTCCTTCACCTTCTCGGGATCCTGTACGACGTCCCGAGAGAGTGAAGGATGTAAAAATGAAGCTCTCAGAAGTACACCCTGAACAGTTGCTCTTTCTGTCCAAGATAAAACATACAACAGTAATCGAAACTATCGATGGTTCCGAATACTGCATTTTACATACACTGTAAACACAGACACACATCATTACAAAAATACACATTATATTTTTTTAAAATTTCGGCAGCACCTCTTTTGTATATCAGATCGTCGCTTATAACCCAGCGTAGGTATATTTTTTATCCCTGTCGCAGATATCATCATAATTAACAGTCTCCCATCATAACAGTTTACAACTAGATGAATAACAGTCTCCCATCATAACAGTCTACAACTAAATATCATACATGTACTCAATAAAAATTCCAAAAAATTAAATATCACAAACATATATGTCCAATAAACATACATGTCCAACAGAGTCAAATAACAATGAAAATCAGTGTACAGAACGGTCAATGGGCCCATAGGGCCAATACATACAAAAATGATAAAAAAAGAAGCTGTATCACCGAGGACCCCTGTCGCGCATCTGGGATAGCATGTACTCATACTGTTCCTGTGTGAGCTGCACCGTAGGGCCAGTAGGAGGCAGTACAATATCTGGAGTCGGCGCCGTCGATGGACCGGAAGAACGTATCTGCTCCAGCTCTCGCAGTCGCTCACTATGCGCAGCAAGGGTACTCACCATCCTCTGAGTACTCTCCTCAATCGAAGCTGATACTTGAGTGAGTGAGGCAGACATGGTCCTCTGCGATCCCTCCAGCTCGACCTATCTATGCTCTGTGCGTTGCGTAGACTTGGTGAGCGTGTGCAAGCTGGCAGCTGTAGCCTGCTGCAAACTCATCAGCTCATGTATACTGTGCTCGACCGCATCAAATCGTCCGGTGATCATCGGAGGGTCGAATCATAGCTCTGCGGTAAGGTAATCAGAAATCTGCTGCTGCAACTCGCAACGCAGCTCGTCGATCTGACGACGAATATCCTGAGTTCGTGACGACGCCTGCAAAGCTGGAGACTGCGTACTGACAGAGGGGGCCCGGGATGACTCTGAAGCTAAATATGCACCGTAGGATCCCGTACCATAGTACGTACCCTTCTGAAGACCACCAACGGCGGTCATCCAGAGGTCGTCCGACGATGGAGCTGTAGGCGGCTGGGAGGAAGTACCAGCCCCTCCCTCTGCTGGCACACTAGCAGCAGCAGCCGCCTCCTCTTGTAGCCGAACAAACTCGGTCTAGAACAATGTTTGCTAACGTGTAAGTGTTTGCTAAAGTCTATATTGATATCTATTTTCCTGTTATCTAAATTATAGTAAATTAATATAAAGAATAGAACGTACATATGCCTGCGTCGTCCTCTCGTCAATGAACTCCCCAGCCCTCCGATGGATGACCAGGAAGACGGTCACCATGTTCGGATCCTCACCCTTTTTTACCTGTTAAAATATATTATCTATTATTAGTATTAAAGATTCTATCCAACTATATATAAAATGATGTCCGTCATAGGAAACGTACCAGACGACAAAAATGCTCTATCATCGGAATGGAGCCACCATACGTACTTACTGGCGCTCGATCGCGCCACCTTGGCCTTGTCAGACTGCTCCTAGTACCTGGCCTCGGCGAATCTAGCCTTCATCGCAGTCCACTGCTCTGGCATGATCCAACCATGGATCGACTTTTCGGAGTGATCACGAGACTTCTGGTCGTGGATCGCATTACGGATGAGCTTGCCTACGACGGCAGAAAATTGGGCTTCGATCTTCGCCGCCCGGTGTGGTGGATAGAAATAGGTCCTCTACAAGAAATAAAATAGAAAAGTTATATGATATACACAAATGATTATTAAAATTTAAAAATAAATAAATATTTTACCTTGAAGTGGGCCAACCAAAAGGCCTTCCTATCTGCGGGAGCATCTGAGTAGTTAATCCAAGGCCCACCATAGTTCTGCCTCAGAAATAACCCCAACTGTCTCTGTACTGCAGGAGGTCGATATCTATACAATAATAAATTTCATGAATATATATGTACATATAATCATTTGAAAAATATATATTAACTAATTAACTTACTTCGTAGGTCCGTTCGTCCAAATCTCCATACGCCTCTCGTCCGGAGGAGCGCAAGGAGGGTCGCTCTCACCTCCTGCCTGGGCAGGATCAGTCTGATCGCCGTCCTCCATATGCTCGGCATCGGCTCTCCCCCATAGAGCCGTCGGCAGGAGAAATGCTGGACGCAAGATCATGAATGCTGGACGACGAGGGAGGAGTCGCCAGCCTGTTGGAGCTGCCTGTCCCGGTAATGGACCAGGAACAGAACGATACACTGGCGTACTCGGATCAGATGAGGATGAGGGTACGGAATCTGCATCCCCAGCCCGAGGCAGACGGGACTTCCTGATATACTATCCTCCGCGTCGTCCTCCTCCTGGTCTAGTCATACCTGATAATAACATATGACAATAAAACAAATATACATATTTCTATGATAGACATCACAGATTTTTCAAAAATCTCATAGTCACAGATAAAAGTGTCACTAAAGTGTCACAAATTTACATGATAAAAGTGTCACTAAAGTGTCAAATATGATGATAAAACAAACGTACAGATTTAATCCTCTTCTGAAAATTCATCTAGTTCGTTTAGCTCATCTTCTTCTTCTTCCTCCTCTACATCTTCACTTTCATCTGCATCTTCCTCTTCAGATAATTCTACTTCTTCTACACAATTATATGTGTAATGAGGAACTTCCGTCGTGTCTACTTCTATAATATTTGTTACAAGAGGTAGTTCATCCTCCTAATAAGCTATATCGTCAACCTCAAAGGTATTTTTAGCTTTGGTCTTGCATACTGCCCACCAATCCGACCTTATTGTTTCCCGTTTAGGATAACTTGTGAAGTACACGAGCTGAGCCTGACTTGATAGGACAAATGGTTCATAGGCTTGATATCGACGCCGATAGTTTATGTCCACAAGACCGTGCTTGTCTACTTTCCACCCTTGACCTTCAATCGGATCGAACCAATTACACCTAAATAACACAATCTTAACAGGCTCTATTCCATAACTATATGTCAGCTTCACAATCTCCCGTAGGACGCCATAGAAATCGTTGCCCGCATCAACATCTTTGTAGTTCGAAGATCTGATACACAAACAACTATTTTTAGTGGAATCGAGATCCACAAAGTTGTTTCTGATCGAACAAGTTGTTGACTTGAACCTAAACTCATTAATACAGTAGCTTGGCCATATTTTTGCAGCATAAATTGGTCCTTTGGCTAGCGTTCTAATAGACTCATTCTCAAGTCTTGCGTATGGACGATCGACCTAAATACCACGAAAAAATAAATTAAGCTCATTCTTAAGTGCATATACAGAAAGATAATTACAGAGTTCTCAAGTCTTACATATGCACTCAACCATGATGGAAAATAATGCCTCATTTCTTGTTCTAGTTCTTCTTCTGTTATGTGTGGCCTACCTGACCTCACATCATCATTAAATTTGCTGAAAACAACATCGTTCAATCAATGTAATAGTATAATAATCAATACTATTAAAATAATATAGACGTATTAATTACTTACCCCTCCAGCTTCTCTACTTCATCATCGTCATAATTGAGTAATACATACACCTGAACAGCCCTTAGCTCATCATCGTTCAGATATCTCTTCTTCATTTTATCCGATGGCTTTCCTGGGGCATTGAATACCTTTAGTGTTGTATCATTACATTCATGATCTCCGTCGTCGTTTCTGGAAGCTCCCGTTCTATTAGTTGCAACATGAGCCTTGAAATACATCGAACAAAAGTTTGTGATCTCCTCGAGAACATAGGCTTCACAAATAGAACCCTCGAACCGTGCCTTATTTTTCACCTTTTTTTAGGTGACTCAAATATCGCTCGAACGGGTACATCCATCGATATTCGACGGGTCACCAACACGTGCCTCATAGGATAGATAAATCGGCAAATGCTCCATAGAGTCGAAGAATCCAGGAGGAAACACCCTCTCTAGCTTGCACAGTGTTACCGTAATGTCCTTCTTCTACTTTTCTAGACGATCAACGAGCAATTTCTTAGAACAAAGATCCCTAAAGAATATGCTAAGCTCCGTCAATGGATCCCAAACTGCCTGCGGTAAGAATTCTCGAAATACAATTGGAATTAACCTCTCCATGAATACGTGACAATCGTGGCTCTTCATACCCGTCAATTTGTTTTCCTTCGGATCGACACATCTTCTCAGATTTGACACATATCCGTCTGGAAATTTTAGGCCCTGGATCCACCGACAAAGTCTCACTTTATCCTCCTTATCCAGTAAGAAAATTGACTTCGGCAGGAACTGTTTTCCATTCTCCTCTATCAAATGCAACGCCGGGCGTTTGCATATTTCTTCTAAGTCCAACCTGGTCTTGGGATTGTCTTTCATTTTTTCCTTTACATCCATCACAGTATTAATTATGTTATCAAACACATTCTTCTCAATATGTATGACATCAAGATTATGTCTGATCAGATTGGTACTCCAATATGGCAGATCCCAGAATATGCTCCTCTTTGTCCAGTTATGATCTCTACTAAATCTATCGCACTTGTACCCAGTTGTAGGATCTTCGATAGCACTTGGAAAATCTCTAACCTCCTCCCATATCATGGCATCGTACCACCTTAGCGGTGGATCACCCTTTTCTACAACGCTGACACGGAATACATTCTTCTTCCTTCTGAACGGATAATCTTTTGGCAGAAATTGCCGATGACAATCAAAGAAGCACGGTCCTCCGTATTTCAAGCGGAAAGCCTTAGTACGATCCATGCAATACGGACATGAGAGACGGCCATGAGTGCTCCATCCAGATAATATTCCATAGGCCGAAAAGTCGTTGATGGTCCACATAAGGGTTGCCTTCATCTGAAAATTCTGCTTCCTGGAAATATCGTACGTGTTAGCACCTACTTCCCATAACCGATTCAACTCATCTATCAAAGGTTGTAAGTACACATCAATATTCCTCTTGGGATTGTTCGGACCAGAAATTATAACGGTTAGAAACATGTACTGAGTCTTCATGCACATCCAAGGCGGTAGGTTATACGGAGTGACAATCACAGGCCAGCACGAATACTGGGATCCCGAAAGACCAAAAAGAGTAAAACCGTCAGAAGATAGCCCCAACTTGATATTACGCGGATCTGAAGCAAAATCAGGATACACTCGATCAAAGTGCTTCCATGCTTCTCCATCGGATGGGTGATCCAACACTCCTTCAATCTGTTCTCGTATGTGCCAACTCATATTTTTGGCCGTCTCTTTCACCATAAATAATCTTTGCAACCGCGGCGTTAAAGACAAGTAGTGCATTGAATCGGTCAGTCTTCTTGTACCGGTAGACCTTCCTATACTAGTTGTCTTATAGCGATCAACACCACAAAATCTGCATACATCTGCGTCCTTGTCGTCTTTGTAGTACAGTATGCACCCATTGCGACAAGAATCAATTTTTTCGTATTCCATCCAGAGCGATCTCACCATCCTCTTAGACCGATAGAAGTCTTTAGGTAACTTAGCACCCGCCGACAAGATCTCTATAATCAACTCCAACACTCAGTTGTAGCATTCTTGCGACATGTTAAAATCTGACTTAATGCTCAACAGTCTTGTAACCACCTCCAACGGTGAATGATCCTCACAACCAGGATACAATGGAGTCCTTGCATTCTCCAGCAACTCTATGAACTTTGCTGCATCGACATTCGGTGCCTCCTCAACTGCATCATGAACGAAACTAGGCCCCGCAGCGTCAAAAACCATGTTCACGTACCCGTCGTCGTATGCATGATTATCTGAAACAAAATTAGGTCCCGCATGCATATACGGCTCAATATAAGGCTCCGGCTTCGATGCTAAAGACACGAGTTCTCCGTGTGCGGTCTACTGATAGTAATTAGGCGTGAAACTCCTCGAGTACAAATGATATGTCACTTACACTTCTGGATAATATTTCACGTTATGACATTTCACACACGGACACTTAATTTTGGTGCCGTCCATGTACTGAGGGAACGCCTTAGCAAACTGCAGGAACTGCTCTACTCCCGCTATGTATTCATCCCGCACACCACATATATCATTAGGACGACGATTGTACATCCATGAACGATTTTGCAAGTAGTAATTCATATCCATTTGGAAATAATTCTGCAAAGATGGACACACATTATCCAATAGGCACAAATTCGTATATTATGTCTTATTATGGGACACACATTACTAGCAGACAGTTACTAATAATGCTATATCGCACATAAGTTCTTGTGCATCCAACATGTACACATACGCTATCGATTCTTACTGATGCCAATCTCATTCAGACACACTAGATTCGTTTCGATATCGCCAGGGTCAAGTTGAAAATTGTCTTAACATCAATTTTCAAGACTTGAATATAATGTCACCTACAACTGATATCTAAGATCCCATGACAAAGTCAAAGATCCCATGAATATAATGTCACCTACAACCGATATCTCATTCAGACACACTAGATTCGTTTCGATATCGCCAGACCATATATATATAATGTCACCTACAACCGATATCTAAGACCCCATGACAAAGTCAAAGACATTATTGACAAGACTTGAATATAATATCAACTAATTACAACCACAACTAGTACTAAATAAGTCTCCTAGTATGATATAGAGGTAAATAAATAGTATACTAGATTGACTGACACTCGACTGAATACCCTCTGGACACATACTAAAGCCTATACTACACACTCACACACCACTCTACTATACTCACATAGACACACATAATTGTTACCTTATTATATATATACCTTAATATTACACACACTTACACACTCTCAAACACTACACAAACCTGTAGCTAATGCATACACACACTAATATCTATATCCCCATATATATTTAGTATCACACACTAATCAATTACTCTCAACTCTACACACACACACACACACACACACACACACACACACACACACACATATATGTAGCTATATTTACCTTATAACTTAGTATCTTGAGATACCCAATCCTTACCTACACTTGGCAATTACAATAATTCTCTCTCTAATACTAGCTAATGATCTAACAATGTACTCCATCCCCGATCGGGTTTAAATTTTTATCCCCATCCGCGTCCCCGTTTAACAATGTACTCCCCGTCCCCGTCCCCTTCCCCGCAACCCGCCCCATTAACACTTTTGGGAGTGGATTTTTTGTCCCCATCCCTGTTAATAATTTCTTCTTTACAGTATAAACTATTTCATTCCAAAATTTTTTACAAGACAATGTTGATAAACATTCACACACAAGACCAACAAGAAATTTTGATTTATATCATCTAACTCTCTATCTCGATTCCCTTGTAATTACTCGTATTGTTCAATGCATCTCTCTTATTTCTCAAATACTATATACATTATCATCACTATCCTCCTTAGCTCTCTCTCCCTCTCATGTCCTTTTTAAACATTCATGAGTTCAATTACAACTCTTCCCCTTCTCATCATATTCATTTCATTCTTATACACCAAAGAACGTATTTATTATTAATATATTTTCTATTCATTAAAACTTTAGCCCTTCACCCATTTTATACTGTGTCTGTGTCTGTGTGGGTGTGTATCCGTGTGTGTGTGTGTGTGTGTGTGTGTGTGTGTGTGTATGTGTGTGTGTGTCCGTGTGTACGTGTGTGTCCGTGGGAGGAGGAGGAGGAGGAGGGAGAGGAGTTAGGTTAGGGTTTACCTGAGGAAGAGGAGGAGTAGCTCGGATTGGGGGAGGAGAAGCTCGAGAAGGTGGAGCTCGAGGAAGAGGAGCTCGACGGAAGGGGGGGTAGGAGTCGTCGCGGGTGGAGGGAGTCGCCGGGGGGGGAGGGAGTCGCCGGGAGAGGAGGGAATTTGTCGCTGGGGGAAAGAGAGCTCAAAATTTCTAATTTTCGAGTGAGGGGGAAAAAGGAAGCAGCGTGCCCTAAGTAAAAACGTTAGCGACGTCAAGAGTAGACGTCGCTAAACGTCGTAAACATTTTAATATATGGCGACATATTTTAATAATATGTCGCTGAACGTCGCTATTCAGCGACGTAATCTATCTAATGTCGCTGGCCGTCGCTATTCAGCGACGTTTTGCGATGTATATAGAAAAGAGTAGCTATATAACATATCTAGCGACGTAATTTCATTCCGTCGCTAACGTACGTCGCTAATTTAGCATATTTTAGTAGTGACCCGAAGTCGCAGTTCGCACCACATTGATCATTGCAGCACACCAAGCGCCCTACCAGGCAAGACACCTTGCCTTTACTGTTTAATTTCTTGCTCAATATCATGCATATTTTATTTCTTCTAAGTTGTTCTTTCAAAACCATATGTAGTTGCAAATTACTATACTTTAGTTTTCTTTATGCATTTAGCCTAGAGTTAAGGGACCACCTTTGTTTGTGTCGTATTCATTGGCCCGACACCTGTGTGCCACGAGGTCACGTGTCTCATATAGATTCGGACTTGCGTACCGACCGTACATCGGTGCATACAGGACGAGCGTTAGGATATAACTGCTAATATAATTGCCTAGAAGACTTAGCGGTTATTAGAAATATCGTGGTGTGGATTCAGCACGAGTAGGCATGGGGAGGGGAAGACAGAGGCGCAGGGGCTTTCACACATTTATGTTTCTCTAGCTGCCATTTGTGGCTCAGTTGAGAGCTAGTGCGCCGTGCACTTATTTACTTTTCTCTAGATGTCACTAGTGCCTCGGTTGAAACACAAATGTGCCGTACATTTACTTTTCTCTAGCTGCCGTTAGTGACTCACCTGAGGGACTAGTGTACCGTACATTTATTTATTTTCCTCTAGATGCCACTAGTACCTCGGTTGAAATGCTAACGCGCCGCATTTCTAGTCTCGGAAGCCCTTGTGTGGAACGTTGTCTTCAAAATACATTTTCACATAGAATGGTTAAGGACCTTTATTTGTGTAGTCACATATACTTTTCTGTTGAGCTTTATTTATTCAGTTATTGGCATGATATTATGTCTTGTTACGTCCCTCTGAGGACCTGGTTATCTCGCCAGGTGTGTGTGCTCTTGTCTTTCGCAGGTGTTCTAGCTGTGGCCATGATCATCTCTATTTCTTCGAGGATGATTGCACTTTGATCGTCTTCGCTTCGCTCGCCAAACTTATTTTATTTTTCATGTATTTTGTTCCTTGCTTGTTGGTAGTCGATTTGTCTCCGCCCAACATATTGTACAAATACATTTCCATAGATGATTATATAAATTCTTTATTTTCCTTTATTTTGTGGATAAGATTAGTCGTTATGGTTTCTACTGCATATTACAACTTATGTATGCATATGAGGTTTCCATATATTGGAGTATACTTCGTATGTATACAGCTGGCATGTCTACGTTCCTAGTCCTACGTATTTTGGGACTGGGGCGTTACATATTTTTGTGGTGGTCCATGCAGGTCAAGATAAATTGTTTAGTTACTTTACCGTAACAAGCAAGCTTGCGAATAGGATTAGAAGTCTAGGATCTCATCCACCTACTGGACCACTTTCCTCGATTCCATATTCGAACTATCGTTCGACTCATCGACTGCATCTTGCTTGATTCGTTCTATCATTAATCTTATCTTCCCTTCGTGCTTGCTAGAGGTTAGAAAGGTGACCCCTATTAGTTAGACATGTTTCTTCTGTCCCAAAATACCATTTGTTTAATCCTTTTAAGTTGGGTAGAATGCCTTATGACCTAGCAACCCCTTGTCCTTGTGACCTATATTATCAACTTTACTTATATTTTAGAATTTAGAGGACTCTAAACCTTCTAGCCAACCAAGGACTTGGACAAGAAGACTATAGGACGACTGTATAGAGACCAACACAGGATATGACTTAAAGACTTGAGGAGTTTAACTAATTCTGCTTTCTTTCAATCTTAATCTCACGTGCCTATATTTTTACTATCTAGACTAATGATGTTAATGTAGCCTAGTTTTTGCAAGCTAAAATCTTTATCAAGCTTGTTCATGACATATGTTATTGGAGGCCTCCACTAATGTATTGTCTACTCAGAACCGGTGCATGATAGTCTGATCAACCAAGTGCACTTTGGTTTGCCTTATTCTATTGTTCTACGTGGATGGGAATATAACTAAACTTGCCCCCTAGAGTCACATCCACGACTGCCTTGAAAATCCTTTTTGAAATTATTCGGTCGCCTTTGAACCACGTATTCATATTCGATAATATCGTCTTTGAACTCTATATTGCTTTCGCCTTCACCTATTTTAGAAGGACGAAGACGCTTATACTTGAATTTCCTCTAGCTATCCTATCACTTATGGCCATTACCACTCAATGTTACTACTTGTGTGAGATTTGTCATACCTTGAATTTCCTCTAGCTATCTTGATTATAAATTTATTTGACATAAACATATCGCATCGAGATTTGTCAAAATTATTATTATTTAAAATGCTATCTTATTTTATTTTAGTGGTAATTTAGAAAAAAAATAGATTTTGTGAATATTCTACTTGTGTGAAGTACATGAAATTTACATTCATGTATATTTTCAAAAATTACTATAACTTATTTAGAATTAATTATTAGCAAAAAGCTATCTCAAAGACTTTAAATATTAATTATGATTTTCGAAATTATTTTAGCTTAATTTAAAATAAAAAGCTATTTTTATATATTTTTTATTTAAATTTAAATATTTATGTGGATTTTCAAAATTAATTATTATCTTATTTTAGTAATTCGAAAAAAGATATTTAAATCTTAATTTGATTTATTGTTTAAATAAATTATGGCGATTTAATATAGAAAATATTTTATTTATGTTATTTTAAAATAGTTTTCAAAGTAAAGAGGAGATTATCTATATTTAACTTAGATTTAGATTTTATTGAAATAAGGTTTAAATTTATTTGAATTAATATGGGATTTAAACAATCCCAATCAATATCCCAAGTAGGGCTTCCACCTCCTATAAAAGGAGAGACCACTCGTTCTCCTTTTTTCATAATTTCCACCATCCAAAATTTCTCCACCCAAAACGTGTTGTGCATCGTGTCTCTATCTTCTCATCCACTATTTTCTTTCCTTACAATTACAAGTTACTACTCCGTGTCCGACAACCCCGGACACCAACACTTTCACGGGTCACGCAAGACACAACCTGCCAAAACCTTATCCTAATTTTTGCATCACCGTCGCTCCCAGCCTATTCTTCCAACCGACCTCCCCGGCGCCATCCTCCTCTTCGCCCTCCCTGCACAACCCGACAACACCCACAGAATTCCGCGGCCGCAACGACCACCCGCACCTCGCCAATACGACCGAACTCCTGGCCACGCACCACCAAACATAACCACAACCGCCACCGCCCGACTCCGTCTCCTGCGACCACCCGGCATTCCAGCCATCATAATCCCCGGCCTCGAGCCGCACAGGCCCTGCCAACATCTTCCTGCTACTCCGCTAGAGCCCAGCCACCCACCAATACCTCCTCCGAAACAACCGTCACAAATCACCAACCCCACCACCGCTCCTCTTTTTCCTCGCTGGGCCTCCACTCTTCGAGCCTCTTTCTCCGACTCTCAGCCTGACCACGCCGTCGTAAGTTAACCCTCGCCGCGACCTCTACTCCAGCGCGCCGACGGATCCTCCCGACTGCTGCCCCAACCGCCTAAGTTTTTGTGCCGCCATCCTCGCTGAGAGCCGAAGGCGTCGGCCATGTCTCAAACAGCGTCGGACCACCTCGACCCGCAGACGAGCGCCACCAGCCGCACACCCTTCCGTGTCGCTCCGGTCCTCGAGACCAGTATTACCACCAGCATCGTATGCCACGCCGATGTCAGATCTGGTTGAGCTGACGAGCGCCGGCGCCGATGATCGTTTTGGGAGCCTCCTTCTCTCCCTCTCGATCTCTCACCGTGGCTCTCCTCTCCTTCTTCCATCTTCCTCACTCTTCTCCTCCTACTGATTCCTTATTCTTTTTTCTCTCCTCTCTCTATCGTCCTCTTGTCCTCTTTAAGAGGAGTAAAGCAGCCACTTTACTTATTTTTATTTTTTATTTTTTCTTCTTTGCATTTGTGTTCATTTGATTAAATTATTATTATTATTATTATTATTATTTTGTTATTTTGTTTTTGTAATATTTTATGATTATTGTTTTGTTATTAAGAGGGTGTGTATATTCAACATTTTTATTATTTAATTATTGTTATTTTCAAACAAAATGTATAGGATAAATAATTTTAAATATTATAGGTTTATAAATATTTGTCTTCCATATGTTTATTATGGTCTAGAAGTCCTGCAATAATTCTTTTTTGAAATCTCTAGTATTATTCTAAACTTTTTTTTACTAATAAAATATTTTCTTATCAAAAATTATATCTTGATAAACGTCAAGTTCATGCTTAGAAACGATTTTTAAGTATGAATCAATATAAAATATTTTGGGGTATGTTTACATCTAGTTTTGCTAGCCAAAGGTATTTTGATAAATTAAGGATTTGCCTTAAATGAGTTACTAGATTTTCAAACATATTTTTCTAACAAATATTAACTAATAATATATCATTTTCAAGTATTATAAATAGTTTTCTATATCTTATTATTTATCCATTTTCTTTGATCATCCTATTATCCATAACTAATCCCATTTTTCATATTCCCTCGCCAATTCTATCCTACCTTATGTCCACCCTAACTAAGTTGACCGTCCTGGACTCGATGGAACTGTCCATACCACCATTAGAGGTCACCTTGTGTAATTGTTACCCGAAGTCGCAGTTCGTGCCACATTGATCATTGCAGCACACCAAGCGTCCTACCAGGCAAGAAACCTTGCCTTACTGTTTAATTTCTTGCTCAATATCATGCATGTTTTATTTTTTATAAGTTGTTCTTTCAAAACCATATGTAGTTACAAATTACTATACTTTAATTTTTTTTATGCATTTGGCCTAGAGTTAAGGGACCACCTTTGTTTGTGCCGCATTCATTGGCCCGACACCTGTGTGCCACGAGGTCACGTGTCTCATATAGATTCGGACTTACGTACCGATCGTACATCGGTGCGTACAGGACGAGCGTTAGGATATAACTACTAATGTAATTGCCTTGAAAACTTAGCGGTTATTAGAAATATCGTGGTGTGGATTCAGCACGAGTAGTGCATGGGGAGGGAAAGACAGTTATTAGGCGCAGGGGCTTTCAGACATTTACTTTTCTCTAGCTGCCATTTGTGACTCAGTCGAGAGCTAGTACGCCGTGCACTTATTTAGTTTTCTCTAGATGCCACTAGTGCCTCGGTTGAAACACAAATGTGCCGTGCATTTACTTTCCTCTAGCTCCCGTTAGTGACTCACCCGAGAGACTAGTGTGCCGTGTATTTATTTATGAAGCCCTTGTCTGGAATGTTGTCTTCAAAATATATTTTCACATAGAATGGTTAAGGACCTTTATTTGTGTAGTCACGTATACTTTTCTGTTAAGCTTTATTTATTCAGTTATTGACATGATATTATATGTCTTGTTACGTCCCTCTGAGGACTTGGTTATCTCGCTAGGTGTGTGTGCTCTTGTCTTTCGCAGGTGTTCTAGCTGTGGCCATGATCATCTCTATTTCTTCGAGGATAATTGTACTTTGATCATCTTTGCTTCGCTCGCCAAACTTATTTCATTTTCCATGTATTTCGTCCCTTGCTTGTTGGTAGTGGATTTGTCTCCGTCCAACATATTGTACAAATACATTTCTATAGATGATTATATAAATTCTTTATTTTCCTTTATTTTGTGGATGAGATTAGTCGTTATGGTTTCTACTGCATATTACATCTTATGTATGCATACGAGGTTTCCATATATTGGAGTATACTTCGTATGTATACAGCTGACATGTCCACGTTCCTAGTCCTACGTATTTTGGGACTGGGGCGTTACATGCGCCAGGGCAGCATGCGCCCAAAGCATCATGTGCCCATAAACAGGCATGCGCCCAAAGAAGCATGCGTCCGAAGGGAGCATGCGTCTAAAGAGCATGCACCCAGGGTGCATGTACTATGAAAGGGCAAATGCTCAGGGGTGCATGCGCCCACATGATAAAGACATGGTGCACCGGAAGGAAAGCGAGGAGACTATCTTTAATGACTAACTGGGCGCATACCAAGAGCCATGCGCCCAAGCAGAATGACACATAATGCCTCAGACACATATCAGAGACTATGTACCCAGGCAGGGGGAAAAGCTTTGGGCGCATATCAAGAGCTATGTGCCCAAGCAGAAGAAAGCAGGGTGCCTTGGGCGCATATATAGGGCTATACACCCAATGAAAAGGCTAATGTGGGCATATAAAAAAGAGCTATACGCCCAGCAATGTTCTTCTTCTCCATGTTGAGAGCATGAGTTCATAGAACCCATGAACTTCCCAAGTTCATAAATCCTTCAAAAGAACTCGAAATCGGGACTTTCAAAGGTCTAAATTGGGTAGAACAAAATTCTCTACAACATGGAACAATCAAAACTTGAAATTAATGAAGTTTGATAGATCAAAACCCAAGAAAACCAAGATTTGAGTAAACTTAGATCAACAAGATTTTATCCACCAAAACCAAAAATACCAAGTAAGAGTCAGAAAACTATGTAAAAAAGATATTGGAACAATAAAACATGAGATCTTTCAAGAAGCAAGATTGCACTTGCCTAAGGGTTAGGGAGAAAATAAATGAAGAAGGAAGTAGATGAAGAAATAAATAAAATTAAAGAAGGAGAGAGAAAGGGGTTGAGTTATATAGAGGGTTCAACATTATGAACCATCTTGACCTAAACCAAACCAAAATAAATCAAGCCAAGCTAAACCAAGACCAAACCATGCTAGACAAGTCAAAATACGGGTCAAAAATTCGTACACGTATACTAAAAATACGTATAATGGGAAACGGGAGTGACAAGAAGTTTGCTTGCAGGTTCAGGATATGTTCGGCTTAGGGCGGGGCTTGGCTTGGACGCGTCGAGGCATGGAGTCCTTAGCATTTTGAGGCGAGCTACCGCATTGACGTTCGGACTTGCAACATGAAGATGTTCGACCGAAGACTACTTGTTGGTTATAAAGAGGCATAATGTATGGAACAATGTAATCCTTTGTGATCTAGAGCGATCATGAGCATTATAGCCTATTGGCTTTTTCAGTTGGGTTATTCAGGCCCTCGTAATCTTCAGTTTATTATTAATAAAGAGAGTTTCTTACTGTATACTCTATTTCTTTTGCGGCTTATGCTATCAATTTGAGATAAACTTATGTGAACCTGTTATCTTGCCTTGCACGAGCACAACTCCAGGTTCGTGCGGCATCACGCTCCAGCAAGAACGATGATTCAGATGAAATCTAGCGAGGACGAGCAATTGTTTGGGTCGGGGCGTGACAGTAGAGATAGAAGAGATGAGACATTTCTGGAAGAAGAATGAAGGAGAAAAATATGAAAAGTGATTTCTGGAGAAAATGAGAAGAGGAATAGAGGAGAAACTTCTGGAAAAAGAGAGGGAAGAAGAAAGTTAGAGAGAGAATGAAGAAGAAAGTTAGGGAGAGAAAGGAGACGGGTTGCAATGATAGGATTAAGAAATCGTGAAGCGATTTAAACGAGTCGAGTTGCTAGTCAAATTTGAATAGGCGAACTTGTAAGTTGGCCATGTGGAATCGAGTTTCGAAATAGGTGAACGTTTATGTTGGCTGAATGTCGCGTTAAGCCTTGAGTTAGCGAATATTGTGTTGTGATCGATATGATCAGCAAGGCATGAATTGCTTTGAATGAATGTCAAACTTGACCGAACGATAGAGCACGTTGGCCAAGTTGTTACCAACTCGAGTAAGCGAACGCTAGAGCTGGGATCGTAAAAGATCGCCATGGGATAGTTAACTTGAAATAAACGTCTGACTTATTCGGAGTGTAATGTCGAGTAGTGACTCGATATCGAGTGGTATATGCAAAACCACTTATGCGATCAGTGCAGTAAAGCATTGTATCGATAACGATAGGCTCGACTTCTGAGTGGTATATGCAATACCACTTGGCAATAGCAACGTGAACCGTTTGGTTACTTGCAATAGATTGCGTCGAGAAGATTGTGTCATTACGATAAGTTTGTCCTCAACGGACGAAATAGTGCCGAGACTCGAGTGGGAATGACTCGATATAAGTCGATGCAAGTATGCTTCGATAAATTGAGTTGAACAATTATGTGCGAAGTCGTATACATGGATGATACGTCGGACAAGAATTCGTTGAGTGAAAACCGAATGATAGGCCATATATAGCGAGGGAATGATGGTTGAGGAAATAGTTGACTCAGTCAGAATTGAGTTAAGTCGGTATGAAAACTGTTCGGGACGAGTTGAGTTGGTACGAAGTAATCGTGCAAACAAATTTGAGTTAGCGTGAAGAGTCAGTAGCACGAACTGAGAGTGTGAGTTAGAAATACAAGAGTGGGTACGAGGAACTGGAAAATCATGTGGCTCGATGGTGAAAGTTAGCTAAGTACGACTGAATGGATCTTGACGTGTGCGAGACTTGAATCGTATTCAAGTTTGGATGATAATAGTAATTGCAATAAATTAGAGTTTACG
Organism: Iris pallida; assembly: GCA_029216955.1. Classification (NCBI taxonomy): domain Eukaryota; kingdom Viridiplantae; phylum Streptophyta; class Magnoliopsida; order Asparagales; family Iridaceae; genus Iris; species Iris pallida. The sequence goes on along the minus strand of JANAVB010044535.1, from coordinate 104,435 downwards.
AGAAAGGATGATGTTCAAGTTTTGCATATCGACGATGGTATTGAGGTGTAGTGTAAAACCCCTAAGTTTTTGAAAATATTTTTTTATTATTTAATTGCCTTAAATAGGATTTTATGGAATTTATGAGTATTTAATTAAATTATCATTAAATATGACCTTAGCCATTGTTGAGTTTTGGAGCACAAGACGTCTAGGAATTGTGGCACAGAAGATGTAGCAGTGAGCCTTGACTAGTGTATTAGCCATGCTAGGGGAGGTCTAGCTATAGTGATGCCTGAACTAGGAAAACCAGGCCAAGTTGTGAAAGGACTCATTTAAATCATTTGATTAGTTATTATATATTGATTTTTTTATGACCCGGGTGTACCCAATCAGCCCAAACCAGACCCAAACCAATTCCAAGCCCATCTAGGCATGTAGTGGACCAAAGACGACCATGTAGGCATATTTTATGTGTGCAAATATTTCTTAAATTATTTTAGAATTTGATATGGTATTTCTAATTATTAAATACTATAATATTGGTATTAATATTATTAAATAGGTGTTTGACAATATTTGTACAATTTTCTGGATCCGAATAAGGAGTGTAGTATAAGTTCACTAAAAATAACCACTGGATGATTTTTTTATTTTATTAGTATTAAAGTGATTTTTGTGATTAAATATCATTATTATTATTAGGTGTTATTAATTAATTTTATCGCCAATTGAGTTGTTATACATATGTAAAGATATTAAATATATGGATAGATAATATTGGAAATTTTTAGATTTTATTAGGAATATTTAGACATATACATATCAATATATATGTATATTAAGATATATGTGTATATATAGAAAATATATAAATATAATTATAACTAGATATAGCTAAGGAAAAAGAGAAAAAAAAGAGTTCGAATACTGTTCCCATTCGGGAACAGTATATGCTAGCACCCGAGCTAACCGCCCCGACCTATATGTATATAAGTTATAACGAGAGGGAGGGGGATGAATTCATCGAGACCCTAACCCTAAATCTTCCCTTACGACCCCTGCCTCCACATGCACCCTCCTCGACACCAGACGCACCACCGCAGCCGCCATACGCCATCGCAGACACGCCGACAATCGCCGGAATCTGTGCGCAAACAGAGCTACAACGACAGAAATAGTTCGACAAGGTACTCAACTTCGATGCTATGTATCTTTCTTTTTGCTCGATAAAATTTTGTTCTATCAAATCCTATAAGAAGCCAACCTAACCCCCTCCAACATCAGTCAAATAGTTTCGATTTATTTGCGCTAAATCGCTAAAAAAGAACCTACAAAATCGTGAAAAATCATGATTTTTTTGACAGTGCTAAATAGATAGAGGGCGCTGTTTGGACGGCCGATTGTTGGCAATCCATTAGAAATCTCTGAGAAACTTTTGAATAAAGTTTTAGAATACATATAGGACTGTAAAACCTAGTTTTTATTTTCTATTTTCATCTAGTAAGTAGAAGGTTAATTGTTTAGAAAAATCACGAAAAACTTATTAAATCTGTTTTCAAAAACTTTAAAATTCTTCCGAACCAACGTGCGTCCCGCCAATCCGGGCGACATAATCACGAACCAAAAGCATCGAAAGGTGTGTATCTACTTCGTGGATGTGTGAGCTTTGACGGAATTCAAATTGGTCGCGTGTGCGCGATAAATTTGATGCGTATCCGTCGAAAATCACCGTATCGGCCTTTTTTAAATTTCTCCAATTACTTTATGCACGTTCGTCAGATCGAGACAAAACTTACACCAACAGGACCGTATCATTTTTTTGGTTTTGTATGCCAAGTTTGGTCCAATTCTGAGACAGTTGATCGGATCGCCATTTTGCGGGCCCCACGATCCGATTCAACGGGCGATTTGTGCACGGCTCATCGGAATCCAAAATTGGACATACCATTGGATTCATATCATCAAAACAAATCCATAGATATATAGTTTGACGACTTTAGAGATTGTTGACTCTGGCACGCTTTTCGGTGCAAAGTGGGTCCAACAGCGGATACCATTTTGATCCAAAATTACTGTTTTACCCCTGTGTCCAGAATTGGACTTATGGGTAGCCTATTCTAGCTATTGTACTTATTTAGGAAATGTTGGCAATGTCTATTTCAGCATCCGAGGACAGTTGCAGGAGTTCAGCTTTCGCGGACATTTGATCTGACAGGTTATTTAGACGTGGTTGAGTCTACACCAGGCAAGTACACCTTGCCAAACTCTACAGTATTTACATGTATTTCTATATTGCTATTCTTTTCTGTCATATTTGATTCCATGTTTATCTTGCTCCATGTCTTGGTTATTCTAGTTTTACGTGCGCGTAGTTTTTTGCTCATTTTCTATAGTACTTTTCTGTCTTTATTATCTTGATCATGTCTAGTGATAGTACTGTTATGCATGTACCATGTTTCCTGACCAGTTTTACTTGTACTTGACTTGGACATGACTAGATAGACTTGGCTTTCTAGTACCTTAGGAGAGAATGTTTTATTAGCCGTGGCTATCCTTTATTGTTAGTGTCTCCCCGGGCTACGATAGAGAACCTATTATAGGACTGTTAGTGTCTCCCCGAGCTATGGTTTTAGCTACGATTAATATTATATTCTCATGACATGTCACCATCTGTAGAGTTCTTTTTCGTGTTATTCTTTCCTCAATTTGGTTATTCCTATATTTCTTGCATGAGATTTACTGTACAGTAGGCATGTATATTATGTGTCTTGCTAGTCCTCTGAGGACCTGGTGATCTCTCCAGGCTTAGTTAGAGACGAGGACTACCCAGAGATTTATGGTTCGGGAGTGGAGACTGGTGACGCACCTTCGCAGAAGGACGAGATAGTGGCTGAAGACTTCTCTTGAGACATGTCTCTTTATTCATAGACTTGCTATTTTATTTTCTTTCTTTTCAGTAGACATGTAGTGGATTATTTATTTCTTTTACTGTGGTTTTGAGATGTCTTACCCGCACAGTTACTTTCATATTTCATGTTGGACGAATTTCTTTATTAGTATCATTTTATTGGACTTGATATCTCGTGTCTTATTTTCTGTGTAGATGAGATTAGCTGTGTACCTGTGACTTGTAATATATTCTGGGTTGTTATCATGATTTACAGCTTAAGCATTTTGCTAATGGACTTACTTTGAGATTTGGCCCATTGGTGAAGTGTTGCTGGCATGTACCGTATCCTGGTCCTATACGTATTTTGGAACTGGGGCATTACATATTTTTGCGGTGGCCCATGCAGGTCGATGTTAATCACTTCGGTTACGTTATTGTACCGACGTGAGCCTGCGAATAGGATAGAAAGACCCTTAGGATCTCATCCACATCTTTATATTATTTCACGTCCTTGAACTCTATATTCTGACTTCGAAATTATTTCCTTGACATGCATCCTGCTTGATATCAATTTTCCTTTAGCTTATAAGTTTCATTTGAGTGCAGTGAAATAGACCCACAAGCTAGTGATGAGAACCCCGCCGTCACCCCGTAGGGTGCTATAGTGACTCATGTCGACACGACCCTACCACCGGTTGGAGATTCTTCTACCCAACCAGACGATCTAGCAGCTTCGCACCCACTGAGGGTCAGGAGAGACGACATCCCATCCATGCCAGCACTGCCATCGATGCCACCGATGATGTTTCTCCAGCTTGGACAGACGATGGATCCCCAATAGCTTTTTCAGACCATCTACATGATGATGCAAGTGCAACAACAAATTCAGTTGGAGGCCCAGCAGAGACAGATGGTGTATATCGAGGATCGTATCACGTCAGTACTAGAGAGAGCGACTCCACCAGTTCTCCAGACGACGACAGGAACCATTGTAAACTTTCGCCAGTTGAAGCCAGACAAGTTCTTGGGCAAGGAGGAGCCCACCGAAGTTCATGAATGGCTCACCAATATTGAGCATCAATTAGAGGCAGCCGAGTTACCAAGAGATCGATGGATGATTGCCGTCAGGATGCAACTGACCGGCAATGCGCACCACTGATGGCTTACGGAGGAGAAAAGACTTGGGCAGGATAAGGTCACTTGGGAGGAGTTCTCCAAACTCTTCCAAGAGATGTTTTTCCCTACCACTTTCAAAGCCGAGCTTCGAAGAAAATTCTTGCACCTTGAGCAAGGCAGCAGGACCATGGAAGAATACAATGCCGAGTTTCTACGACTGAGCCGCTTCGCACCTACATTGATCCAGACTGAAAAAGAGAAGGCCGAGAAATTCTATGAAGGACTGAGCTACAGACTACAGAAGCTTATTAGGGCTGGAGCACCTACCACTTACTCCGAAGTTCTTACTGCAGCACGAAGTTTAGAGCAAGTCCATCGAAAGGGAACCAGCAAGAAGCGACCACATCCAACAACAATCAGTGAAAGCATCGACGGGAGGACCTGAAAGATGCATCGTCATACACCAACAACCAAGAATCGCCCCATATACAAATAGCGAACTTCTTATCTGCCATTACTGTCAGAAGAGAGGACATGTCGAAAAGGATTGCCGACGAAGACTGAATCTGTGTTTACATTGCGGCTCAGATCAGTACCATATCCACACTTGTCCAGAGAAGCGCACTGATAGACTAGCACCACCAGCACCACTAGTACCAGCCCAAAGAGGATATCCACGAGGACCACTTCCCGACCAGGCGACACAGTTCGTGCAGGCGAGACAATAGGCGGAAGCACCACGACAAGGACAGGCCTTTGCTAAGAGGATTGAAGACGGTGCGACAACACAAGGAGCAAGAGAAGGTAACAACTTAAGGCTTTTATGATAATGATAGAGAGTAGAATATTAGTTATGCTTGCTTGTTACATGTTTGCTTAGGAATAACCATAGCGACAAAACACACTTTAAAGACATCTTAGAACCATAGACATGTTTTTCTTTACCTTATTGAGTTATTTTAATTTCGAGGACGAAATTTTTTTAAGGTGGGTAGAGTGTAAAACCCCTGAATTTTTGAAAATATTGTTTTAAATTATTTAATTGCCTTAAATAGGATTTTATGGAATTTATGAGTATTTAATTAAATTATCATTAAATATGAACTTAGCCATTGTTGAGTTTTGGAGCACACGACATCTAGGAAATGTGGCACAAAAGATGTAGCAGTGAGCCTTGACTAGTGTATTAGCCATACTAGGGGAGGTCTAGCCATAGTGATGCCCGAACTAGGAAAACCTGGCCAAGTTGTGAAAAGACTCATTTAAATCATTTGATTAGTTATTATATATTGATTTTTTTGATGACCCGGGTGTACCCAATCAGCCCGAACCAGACCCAAACCAATTCCAAGCCCATCTAGGCATGTAGTGGACCAAAGATGACCATATAGGCATATTTTATGTGTACAAATTTTTCTTAAATTATTTTAGAATTTGATATGGTATTTCTAATTATTAAATACTGTACAATATTGGTATTAATATAATTAAATAGGTGTTTGACAATATTTGTACAATTTTCTGGACCCGAATTAGGAGTGTAGTATAGGTTCACTAAAAATAACCACTGGGTGATTTTTTTTTATTTTATTAGTATTAAAGTGATTTTTGTGATTAAATAATCATCATTATTATTATTATTAGTTGTTATTAATTGATTTTATCGCCAATTGAGTTGTTATACATATGTAAAGATATTAAATATATGGATAGATAATATTGGAATTTTTGAGATTTTATTGGGTGTATTTAGATATATATACATATCAATATATATATGTATATTAAGATATATATGTATATATAGAAAATATATAAATATAATTATAACTAGATATAGCTAAGGAAAAAGAGAAGAAAAGAAAGAGTTCGAATATTGTTCCCATTCGGGAACAGTATATGCTTCCACCTGAGCTAACCGCCCCTACCTATATGTATATAAGTTATAACGACAGGGAGGGGGGTGCATTCATCGAGACCCTAACCCTAACTCTTCCCTCACGACCCTTGCCTCCACGCGCACCCTCCTCGACACCAGGCGCACCACTGCAGCCGCTGTACGTCGCCACAGACACGCCGACAATCGTCGAATCTTTGCGCAAACAAAGCCACAGCGACAGAAATAGTTCGACAAGGTACTCAACTTCGATGCTACGTATATTTCTTTTCGCTCGATCAAATTTTGTTCTATCAAATCCTATACGAAGCCAACCTAACCCCTTCCAACATCAATCAAATAGTTTCGATTTATCTGCGCTAAATCGCTAGAAAAGAACCTAAAAATCGTAAAAAATCACGATTTTTCTGACAGTGCTAACTAGATAGAGAGCGCTGTTTGGAAGGCTGATTGTTGGCAATCTATTAGAAATCTCTGAGAAACTTTTGAACAAAGTTTTAGAATACATATAGGACTGCAAAACCTAGTTTTTATTTTCTGTTTTCATCTAGTAAGTAGAAGGTTAATTGTTTAGAAAAATCACAAAAAACTTATTAAATCTATTTTTGAAAACTTTAAAATTCTTCCGAACCAACGTACGTTCCGCCAATCTGGGCGACGTGGTCGTGAAATGAAAGCATCGAAAGGTACGAATCGACTTCGTGGACGTGTGGGCTTTTGACAGAATTCAAATTGGTCGCGTGTGCGCGACGAATTTGATGCGTATCTGTCAAAAATTACCGTATCGACCTTTTTATAAAATTCTCCAATTGCTTTGTGCACGTTCTTCAGATCGAGACGAAACTTGTGCCAACAGGACCGTATCATTTTTTGGTCCTGTATACCAATTTTGTTCCAATTCTGAGACAGTTGATCGGATCGCCGTTTTGCGGGCCCCACGATCTGATTCAACGGGCGATTTTGTGCATGGCTCATTGGAATCCAAAATTGGACATACCGTTGGGTTCGTATCATCAAAACAAATTCGTAGACATATAGTTTGACAACTTTAGAGGCCGTTGACTCTAGCACGTTTTTCGGTACAAAGCGGGTCCAACGGCGGACACTATTTTGACCCAAAATTATCGTTTTGCCCCTGTGTCCAGAATTGGACTTATGGATAGCCTATCCTAGCTATTTTGCTTATTCTGAAAATGTTGGCAATGTCTGTTTCAGCATCCGAGGACAGTTGCAAGAGTTCAGCTTTCGCGAACATTTGATCTGACAGGTTATTTAGACGTGGTTGAGTTTACACCAGGCAAGTACACATTGCCAAACTCTACAGTATTTACATGCATTTCTATATTGCTATTCTTTTCTGTCATATTTGATTTCATGTTTATCTTGCTCCATGTCTTGGTTATTCTAGTTTTACGTGCACGTAGTTTTTTGCTCATTTTCTATAGTGCTTTTCTGTCTTTATTATCTTGATCATGTCTAGTGATAGTACTGCTATGCCTGTGCCATATTTCCTAACCTGTTTTACTTGTACTTGACTTGGACATGACTAGATAGACTTGGCTTCCTAGTACCTTAGGAGAGAATGTTTTATTAGCCGTGGCTATCCTTTATTGTTAGTACCTCCCCGGGCTACGATAGAGAACCTATTATAGGACTGTTAGTGCCTCCCCAGGCTACGATTTTAGATACGATTAATATTATATTCTTATGATATGTCACCATCTGTAGATTTCTTTTTCGTGTTATTCTTTCCTCGATTTGGTTATTCCTATATTTCTTGCATGAGATTTACTGTACAGTAGGCATGTATATTATGTTTCTTGCTAGTCCTCTGAGGACCTAGTGACCTCTCCAGGCTTAGTTAGAGACGAGGACTACCCAGAGGTTTATGGTTCTGGAGTGGAGACTGGTGACGCACCTTCGCAGCGGGACGAGATAGTGGCTGCAGACTTCTCTTGAGACATGTCTCTTCATTCATAGACTTGCTATTTTATTTTCTTTCTTTTAAGTGGACATGTAGTGGATTATTTATTTCTTTTACTGTGGTTTCGGGATGTCTTACCCGCACAGTTACTTCCATATTTCATGTTGGACAAATTTCTTTATTAGTATCATTTTATTGGACTTGATATCTCGTGTCTTATTTTTTGTGTGGATGAGATTAGCTGTGTACCTATGACTTGTACTATATTCTGGGTTGTTATCATGATTTACAGATTAAGCATTTTGCTAATGGGCTTACTTTGAGATTTGGCCCATTGGTGAAGTGTTGCTGGCATGTACCGTATCCTGGTCCTATACGTATTTTGGGACTGGGGCGTTACATGTATCAAAGACGATATGCAATAACTCGGGGATACTCTGGTCGAATGAACAAAAATTATATTGAGCATTGTTGTTGAATGAATAAGGTGCAAGTTAAATTGATGTCAGTTTGGATGGTAACAGTGGAAATGTGTCGAGGAAATTTAAGAATGTATGGATATTACTTGGATGAAAATGAATGTGTCTTGATTTCTTCGATGATAGCCACAATGTCAATGTTCTTGTCTTGCACAAGCACAACACCAGCCTCACACATGTGTCACGTCGAATTTGGGATGATTGTTCCGCGTGAACGCTGACATGGTGATTCATGTCGCGAGAATGATCGAACTCGAAAAATTAGGACATGGTAATTTGTATGTCTCGACTTGTGGTTTGATGCAAAAGTGAATTTGAGAATTGTTACGATAAGCATAGAGTGTATCCAATATCGATCGTGGGTAGATAGACTCGTACTCAAGGCGAACAAATATTGCTCGGTTAACAATATTTTTAACGGTAGTGCATGAGTGATTCAAATAGTAACGACGCATCAGTTGTGCGGGTGGACAGATAAATTATGGATTGATAAATTATGTCGAATTAGGTAAAGTTCCATAGGAATTGTCGAGAATTGATTTGGCTCCAAGATAGGATATAGCATGGTTCGTAGTAACTGTCCCTCATTGCTGATCTTCAATTATCGAGCATAGTTTTAGGGCAGATGACCCTAGAAGACTTGACCGGCAAATCAAGTGAATGTTGAAGTCCCATAGGATGATCCGATGAAGTCGTATAAAAATTTTTGTCGAGGGTGAATGATGATGTAGTGCATGTTGAGGATAAGTCTGAGAGATTGATTATCGTATTTCGGAAGTTAGCGAGTAGCCTTCGACAAGATCGATATGGTCAGAGATTTACTGATCGATCGAATAAGTACGTGAATAGACTTGGTCGGTCGACGATCGGATAGACAGATTGTCGGACTTAGCATAGCGATGCGGATGGACGATTATGAGGAATCGTGCTATGTATGAGTGCAACAAATATGAGAGCAACCTTAAAGATTGGGTCATAGAGATTGACTCATATAACAGCTAGAGTCACGTACGTTAAGTAAACGATCTATGTTACGAAACGAACTAGTTGTGATTGATTCAAAAATTGAGTAAGGAATTCCTATTCGATCAAGAATCGAAGATGGGCGTATCGTAAGAGACCTTGGGTCGAAAAGATTGTTGCCTTTGAGCATCGTAGACTCAAGTTGACCTCTTGTGTCGAAAGAAATTAAGTACGATGTCTAGATAAGTCACCTAGCGGGGGTAGCCCCAGACGCAATGCGTTGATAGAGCGAGAGAATGTTAATCATATCGAGATAATGGTGTGCGAGGTTTAGTGCGACTGGTAGGCAAAGAAATTTGAGACATGTTGGACTTAGTCCATGTTACTGAGGCCAAATGTTATGAACGATTAGATGAAAGACTTGAGTTGTGAGAGAGATAGAAAATAATTGGACGAATAGGCATTGCGGAGAATTGTTGCTATCGGATGCACAATAACTTAATGCAATGCGTGCGTTAGATGGTTGGCGAGAAACTTATGGGATCGAAGTAACAGTTTTGAGTTAAGTTATATGCAGAAATGTTTGGAAGATGATTATGTGTTATGGAATAATGCATACGAGAAGTATTTTGGGAATAGACGCTAAGATCTGACCAAATCGTGTATGGAATAACTGGTGCTTGAGAATTTAAGTTGAGCATGTTAGCTTTGTCCCGATATCCTATATCTGAGCTTGGCCGAAATATATATATTGGTGGAATGCCTAAAATATGTGTATGATACAAACTAAGTTGTATGATCCAAACGATAGTGGCACGAGATCGTGAAATGATCTAGCAAAATACTTGGATTGAGTGTTAGTTTTGGTTCAAGGACGAACCTTGTTTTGAGTGGTATATTATGTAGTGCCCTATTTCGTACGGTGCATTACGATGAGTCGTTGACTCGAAGAGTTGCGTTGACCCGATGAAGTATCGATATTAATCGATACAAGAGTTACGTTGGCCCGAAGGAAAGCCTTGAGTCAATTTGAATCTATAAATCAAAATGATGCAAAGTATAAGTCCCATTGAGCAAAATACTGATTTTGGTTGATTTCGTGTACAGGCTACGCTCTTACGCTGAATCATAAGAGGTCTTTTTGCGTTATATACAACTGTGTCCGCAAAACCAAATTGTCACCTTGCAACGAACTAAGGCATGGGCACGGTGTAGGCCTTAAAAATGAAAGTCACGCTGAGTTGATCAGAACAAAGTCTCAAAGTCACGCTGAGTTGATCAAGACAATATTTAAAAAATTACGCTGGGAGACAGCTCATCATTTTGTCAAAGTGTCATTATGACTGACAGCACGACAGTCGAAGAATGTCTCCTCATATGCCACGTATGCACGAAACTCGAGAGATCACAGCCGACTATTACGTGACTTTTGAAATCTTCTTTAGTAAGACTCAGCCTTCACCAAGTTGGCGTACCAAAAGAACTTCTTGTCATTTAATGCGACTGACAAAGGCAATCACTGTCAGAGATTTTGTGTCAGTCGAGGCACGTCGAATCAAGACACCTGGCAGTTCTGCCTCAATATTGCGTATATTTTGAGCCTTCTGGCTCAAGTCTGCGTGTATTTTGAACTTATATGTTCCTTCCTCACGTCTGCGTGTATTTTGAGCTTTCTGTCTCAAGTTTGCGTGGATTCTGAAGTTTTTTGCCCCACATCTGCGTAGATTTTGAAGCTTTCTACCCCAAATCTGCGTGGATTCTGAAGCTTTTTGCCCCAAGTTTGCGTGGATTCTGAAGCTTCTTGCCCCAAGTTTGCGTGGATTTTGAAGCTTTCTGACCCAAGTCTGCGTGGATTTTGTCTTCAACAATTCTGCGTGGATTTCATCAAATTAGAGTACGTGGCAGCCATGCCACTGATCTCTCGCCTGCGTGTCCTGTAACTTGCATACGACTCATGCATGATTGCCATGTGTCCAACAGTTACAGGCCACATCCAGTAACTGCTCACAACCTTGCGTATGTTAAATCCTGCGTGATTTTTAACTAGGCACAGGTTGTGAAGACAGTTATCCTTTCAGTTATTTTTGACTCTATAAATAGAGTTCTTTTTCTCATTCATTGGACAGATACATAGTTATCTAACTTACTGTCAAAATTTTGAGAGCTTTTCTTCTTCGCATAGTCCAAGGGATAAAGCGATCGTCTTATAGATCGGATTCCTACAGTTGTAATTTTCCCAGATACACAATAAATAAAGTGAATTTATTTATGGAAAACATATTGGCGACTCTGCTGGGGAAAACCATCTCCTCTTCTGAGATGGCAACAACTCAATGCGACACTTCGTCAGTCGGCTCGACGAAGAAGGTGATATCGATCCAATTCGATCAACTCGCCTCCGAAGAAATGCAGCGAGCTAAGGGTGGCAAGCCCACTTCAACCTCCATCACCACTGCCAAGTCGAAGGGACGCTCTGTCTATGTCCCTAAGAATCAGTTGGTAGCCAATGGTGAAGTCTTTGCCACAGTGTCTACTCCTAACACTGGCAAAGACTCTACTGCAAGCAAACACACTCTTGTGTGCTCTAAAAAGACAGTAGTCAAAAGTCACGCTGACAGTACTGGCTCTTTAGCCAAACCTGTTCCAGTATGCAATTTCAAAGTCAAAAGTCACGCTGACAGTACTGGCTCTTTAGCCAAACCTGTTCCAGTGTGCAATCTCACATTCAAAAGTCACGCTGACAGTACTGGCTCCTTAGCCAAATCTGTTCCAGCGTGTATTTCCAAAGTCAAAAGTCACGCTGACAGTACTGGCTCCTTAGCCAAATCTGTTCTAGCGTGTAATTCTAAATTCAAAAGCCACGCTAACAGTACTGGTTCTTTAACCAAGTCTGTTTCAGCGTGTATTTCATCTAAGAAAAATAGCTCTTTAGCTATCTCTTCTTCTTTGCCAAGTTCTACTAAAACTGGGGGTGGTCTTCCATACAAAGTCCCTTCGAAAAGAAATAACTCTTTAGTTGTTTCTTCTGCTCCTGTAGTCTTTACTTCAGGAATAGCTTTGACTGACAATTTTGTTAGTCAAAGAAAAGGAGATGGTCTTTTGATTACTCTTCCTTCTGGACATTCTATGTCTCAAAACTTGAATAAGTCTAAGAAGAAACATTCTTTAATGGTTTCTTCTACGACTTCTTCGAATGGGACACAGAATCTGTCTATAAAAGAGGGTCTGTTACCAACTCCTAATCAAGGGGGTGGTTCAACTCTTCCTTCTCTGCAAATATCCAGATCAATGGAAGGAAAACTCCAAGTTTCAAAAACCAATGTGTTACCTCCAACTGATCTAAGAACAAAACTTAATCAAACACATTTGGGAAGCACTTCTGGTGTTAAGAAACCACACCAATCGGATATGAAAATAAAAGATCCAGATGCAGAGTATGCTAGAAATTATGTGGCTCATATTAATCACTCCCTATATAATCAAGAGCCATCAAAATCCAAGAACCAGAAATATATTCCTAAAAATACACAAAGATTGTTCTCTGATGTACCTCAGTCATCACAGACAGATTTACGAGAACACCTTCAACAGAAGAGAAGGAATAATTCTATGACAATGGATCATGCTGAATGTGACTTCCAGCTAAGAGTCATAATTCAATGCAGATGTCAATCAATGGTTCAGGACTACGTTGATCATGAATGTGACTTCCAGCCGAGAGTCACAATGCAATGCAGATGTCAAACAAAACGACAATCTGTTTTCAATCGGATTCAGTGTGAACCTATGCCTGATGAAGATGAGCCTTTGTTTGCTTCTGTCAACATGACCTCTCGGAATACTGGGGGTAGAGATGATAGTCCAGATGGAGTATATAGAGGCACAAGAGCAAGAGTCCTGGCCTCTAGTCAAAGGACTTTGATTTCTGAAGATGATTCTGAATTCCTTGGAGAATATAACTTCCTACCTCTTTCTACTGGGGGTAGTTCTCCTATAATTGACTTTGATGCACAAAGCAATGATTCAGAACAAACGACATCCACCAGTTCATCAATAATCCCTCGTACAGTCACGACTTATATGGTTGATGGGAATACTGATGAACCTTCTTCTTCCTTGACTCCTCAAGAACAAAGAATTGCTTCTTTGGAACAGCAAATGAAGTCTATGGCTGATACTATGAAGTCGATGTATGAACTCATGGCAACACAGATGCAAAATCGACAGACTATACCAGATGCCATACCAATTGACACTGGTATAAGTCCAGTACAAGTTCCTCCAGCAGTACAATCCAATACTCCTGGACCAGTTCAACCAAATCCTAGTCTCTCCGGAGCTGGGGGTAGTACTTACAATGCTGTTCCTCCTCCCAACTATTATCTACAAGCTACAACTCCACAATCTTCCGGAGTTGTCTCTGAAGAATTGAAGAATCTCAAAACTCAATTCGAGGCATTCAAACAAAAAGATGGTTTACAAAGGTTAGGCATCAAACAGCCTTATCCAATAGAATGGAAGCAAGTATCGTATCCTCCTAAATACAAGCCTCCTACTATCTCCTTCTATGATGGAACCACTTCTCCAAGTCAGTTTATTAATCACTTTGAAGTGATGACTGATCAACTGCAACCAAGCGACGCCCTCCTTACTCGGGTGTTTGTTGGATGTCTCAAGGGAACGTCTTATGAATGGTATAGAAGTCTCCCCGATGGGTGTATAGTTCATTTGCCGGTTTCAAACAGATGTTTCTTGAACGATTTTATGAAGGGCTCAATGACATGACTATGTCTGCTCTTATTAGAATCAAGCAGAAAAATAATGAAACTACAGAGGATTTCATTGAACGGTTTCAAAGAGAAGCTCTGAAGATGCCTCTTGGAACTCCTGATGCTGTCACCATCGACACATGCAAATCAAACTTGTTACCAATCATCAGCATGTGGACAGGATCTACTCAATTTTAAGACTGGCCTTCCTTCATAGTTAGTGCCAAGGCCGCAGAAATTAGTGCTGAAACCTTCAAAGGTTTAGGAGTGCAGATGACTCCCAAAGAAACAGGTTAAAGTACTAACAATAATGCTAAAAATAATGCTCGCAAGGGAAAAGAAACCCTTGAAGTTAATCTTCAGAGCAAAGATGCATCAAATGTTCAAACTCCTCCTGCCTCTTCAACTCAACAACCAAGAGCACCTCGTCCCAAAGAAGAATACTCTTTTGATGACGACGATGTCCTTGGTATCTTTGAATGTCAGCTGAAAGGTAATAAAATACAATTACCTGAAATCAAGAAACCTGATGAAGCTGGTAAGACAGATCATCCCAAATACTGTCCATACCACAGAATGTTGGGTCACACAATTCGTACATGTTATGTACTGAAAGGAAAGATCCAAGAAATGATTAAATCTGGAGCTATCTCTCTTACTCCAAAAGAGAAGACCGTCACTTCTAACGTCGTCTCTATGCAATTTGGAGATTTTCTTCCTCAACTCCTTGAAAGTGGGATCATTCCTATTCCCAAGGCAACTCTTGACATAGTGAATCTTCCTCCTCCACAGGCTGAAGGTTTAGTGCCGATCACTATAGAAACAGGAGAAATCATATGGATACATCCTGATCTAGTGGCAGATTTTGAATCTCCTTCTCTTCAAAAGACTACTTCTCGAAAGTCTAAGAAGGCTGGAAAGATTAAGTCATGTCATATGACTTCTCTCGGATCTACTTCTGACACAGAGCCAAAAGATAAAGAAGAAGCACTTGCTGGTGCTACTCGAACAGGGAAATCTTATTTAAAGGATTATTCCAAGAATCCTGAGGATACTCCTGATATCCCTCCTACTGATAAAGATGCTCCTAATGTTCCTCCTGAAGAAGAATCATCCACTGCACCTGTTCTTTCAACTGTACCAGTTGAACCTGCTCCTTCCAAGCCTACAACTCTTGAGAAAGGCAAGCAACAGGCTCGGTTTGATAAGCCAATCAAGAAGTTCCCTCCTCTTGGACTTCAGAAGCCTTATAACTTCGACATTTTAGCTCAACTTGCTAATACTCCAGCTAGAATGTCCCTCTTTGAACTTCTACGTCTTTCTAAAGAGACTCGGGAGACGTTAAGTGAAGCACTTCTTCAAGCTGACTCTTGTCTTGTACAGTTAAAGAAGCCAGAAGTAGAACCTGTCACTTGCTTACATTGCAACAGTGTACTGGAGATTATCCCAAATATCACCTTTACACAAGATGACATGCTACTGGAAGATAATCGACATGATCGGCCTCTCTACTATACCGGTTATATCGATACGATGAAGATAGATCGTATCCTCATTGATCCAGGGTCTGCTATAAGCATAATGCCAAAGAGTCTATTGGATGAACTAAAAATCCCTCTTCACCAGCTTTCCAAGACAGTTACTACTATCCTGGGATTCAATCAAAGCAGGAGCGAGCCTTTGGAAAAGATTCACCTGAAACTTCAGATAGGTGATTTCAGATCCAAAGTCACTTTCTATGTGATCGAGATTGTGGGATCCTACAATCTTCTTCTGGGGAGGCCCTTTCTTCATGAAAATAATGTGGTGCCTTCTACTCTTCATCAGTGTTTTAAATACATTGACAGCAATGGAAGAGTACAAAAAGAAGTTGCTGATATAAATCCCTTCCATGGGGTTGAAGCCTATTTCAATGATTCCCGAATGTACAAAGAAGAATATACAAGGGTGATACAAGCTATGGAGAAAGAGGATTCACAAAGTGAGACTTTAATAATCCCTGTTAAAGGTCGAAATACTCAGCAACAATCTCCCAAACCCTCCGGAGAAGGTTCTTTCATCATTCCAGTGAGTGGACGAATTTCTCCATTACTTCAGTCGTCTACTCAAGATACACTGATCATTCCTGTCAGTGGGCGTACTACAGTTCCTGTATCTTCACATATAAAATAGGATACTCTAGTAATCCCAGTTGGAGGGCAGACTACTCTTCCATCTCAGACTTCAAGGGAGCTCACCTCTTCTGAGCCATTTGTTATCGATCTTAATCGAAACAAAGCTTCTTCTCATTCTTCTTCTCCCCCTTTAGTCATTGATTTGGCTAAGATCTCTAAGGCTCAGCCTTCTTCCAATGTAAATACTGCTGCTTTTAAATTTAATAAAAAGCCTCCATCTTTGCAGTATATTGATGTGTGTAATTATGTTCATAGTTATTTATATTTGTTAGATGACTTGAGCACAATAACCATAGGAGTTGTGCAGACTTCTCATACAGATGTATCCTTAGAACCAGTACAATCTTTATACTTTCTAGTCCCCAGCAGAAAGCCAAGAGACATTCCAATATTCTTCTACAAAGGGCCCCAAAATCCTTCTGATTTCGAAGATGAAGACAAAAACGATGATACTGGAAGATTACAACTACGTCGTTATAGTCAGCAATCTAAAGACATTATTAAAAATATGGGCTATGACTTCAGGACTGGCCTCAATAGTGGAAAAGGAAGAAAAATGCCTGTTCGGATTCCTCCTCTGAAATATGGGTGGACGAAATGCGGATTGGGCTATACTGCTCCTACTCCTTTTATCAATATTGTTCATGAAGATCCCGAATCTGACGAAGATAAGAGATCTGATTCTTCTAGTACTACCTCTTGGGATTCCGATACAAGTATCTGTGATTTCTACTGCAATATTCTGTCTTCCAACATGGTCTCCATTGACCGTTCTGAAGAAAGTGATGAAGACGAAGAAGATTTTGAAATCTTACCTGAATCAGAACAATAGGCCCAAAGGTTAGATAATCGATGGGAGTTCCAATTCGAGCAAAAAGAACCTCCGACTGAAGATAAACTTGTTCAAATAGATATTGGTGAAGAGGGATCTCCCAAACCAATATTCATCAGTGAAAGTCTTTCAGAAACTGATAAGCAAGACATGATTAAACTCATTCGTGACTACATTGACGTCTTCGCTTGGAGTTATGAAGATATGCCAGGACTTGATCCACAAATCGCAACTCACAAGCTCAATATCTTGCCGAATGCTAAACCGGTCAAACAATAACAACGACGATTTCATCCAGATATTATGGATGCAATTGAATCTGAAGTTAATAAACTCATGGCCTCTGGGTTTATTAGAGAGGAACAACATCCCGATTGGGTGGCTAATATAGTTCCTGTCCTTAAAAAGACTGGCAAGATCAGAGTTTGCATAGATTTTTGCGATCTTAATGCGGCATGTCCTAAAGACGAATTCCCTCTACCAATCACTGATGTCATGATCGATAATACCTGTGGATTTGAACGGATGTCATTCATGGACGGGTATTCTGGGTACAATCAGATTAAAATATTTCCAGATGACGAGAAGCATACTTCTTTCAGAACGCCGATCGGTACATACAGTTATACAGTGATGCCATTCGGTCTCAAGAATGCAGGAGCAACTTATCAACGAGCCATGAGCACTATATTCTGTGAACATTTGCAGAAAACAGTCGAATGCTACGTTGATGATATTGCAGTCAAAAGTCAACAAAAGGAGGATCACATCCAAGATTTGAAGACTATATTTGATCTAATGCGTAAGCATCAATTAAAGATGAACCCTACTAAGTCCTTCTTAGGCGTCTCTAGTGGTAAATTTTTTGGCTTCGTCATTACCTCTAAAGGTATACACGTGGATCCCGAGAAGATCAAAGCCATCCAAGAGATGCGTCCTCCACGCACCTTAAAAGAGCTACGAGGATTTCAAGAAAGGATCGCTTATATCAGGAGATTCATCTCTAATCTTTCAGGATGCTGCAGACCATTCAATAAACTCATGAAAAAAGATGTTTCTTTCGTCTGGAATGATGAATGTCAGAAAGTATTCGATGATATAAAATAGTATCTGATGAGCCCTCCAGTATTGGTACCTCCCGTCTCAGGAATACCGTTCCTCCTATATACCCGAGCAATGAGTCATTCATTGGGTGCATTACTCGCTCAAAAGAATAAAAATGGTCATGAACAAGCCATTTACTATCTCAGTCGTACTATGAACAGAGCTGAACCTCGATATTCACTGGTCGAAAAAGAATGTCTAGCCTTGATGTTCGCTGTTCAAAAGACACGACATTATATCATTGGCCAGACCATTCATGTCATCTCCAGGATCAATCCTATACGGGTCATGATAAAAAACCCAGTGTTTTGAATTCTCGATTGGCTAACTGGGGAATCTTACTTGCTCAGTATGATATGCTCTATATTCCTCAGAAGTCAGTCAAAGGACAAACTTTAGCTGATTTTCTGGCTGCTCATTCAATTCCAGAAAATTCAAAACTCTATGATGAAATCCCAGATGAAGTCCTAGATTCAAACCAAGTTGCTGAAGAAGATCTTACCCGGCGTCTATTCTTTGATGGAGCATCAAGAATAGGTCCTAATGGTGATATTGTCGCTGGAGTTGGAATTGTTTTTGTATCACCAGAAGGTCTTGCTATCCAAAGGGCTTATTCTCTCGATCAGCCATGTTCAAACAATGTAGCCGAGTACAATGCATTACTCATTGGTCTTCAACTCGCTAAACATCTAAATATTCAACATTTAGAGGCGTACGGAGACTCTAAACTCATTGTCAATCAGATAAGGGGCACTTATGAGGTTCGCCATCAAGATCTGGTTCCCTATCATAGATCGGCTATATCTATGGCTTCTTCATTTGAAGAGTTCTTCATTGAGCATGTTAGGCGAGCTTGTAACACAGAAGCTGATGCTCTTGCTAATCTTGCGACGGTGTTAGCTATTCCGATTAGACGACAACAGATGATTGTTGTCCGTAATCGAGAATTATTTTATCTCGAAAATAACCTGACTCTAGGACTTCCAGTTGACATTGAAGAATCAACATCACATGATGTCAACGCAACAAGAGGATTTGGATTTAGTCGTAAATCTTTATCATCTTCATCTGATTCTAGCATAGAATTAATCTTCAGTAATTCAGCTGAGACTCAGAATACGGATAAAGATTGGAGACTTCCTTTCTTAGACTTCATATTGTATGATATTCTTCCAGATAATCCGAGTAAAGCAGCATCTATCAGACGACGATCACTCAGATTCTATTACAATCATACTACAAAAACCTTATATCGTCGAGCTTATGACGGTCTACTTCTTTGATGTGTTGCCGGTGATGAGGCTCAGCAGATTATTCGTGAAGCACATGATGGAATTTGTGGAGTACATCAGCCTGGACCAAAACTTCAGGACCGTATTCGACGTATGGGTTATTATTGGCCCACTATGGTATCAGATGCCATCGAATATGCAAAGAAGTGTAAAGCTTGTCAAATCCATACGGATTTTATTCATCAACCCTCAGAATTTCTACATCCAACGGTAGCATCATGGCCCTTCGAAGCTTGGGGCATGGACATTATTGGTCCGATCAATCCACCGTCATCAAAAGGTCATCGGTTTATTCTCGCAATAACCGATTATTTCTCCAAATGGGCCGAAGCCATTCCTTTATCTGAAGTCAAGACGTCCAATGTCATCAGCTTTATCAAACACCACGTCATCTACAGATTTGGTGTTCCTCGACGCATTATTCATGATAATGGACCACAGTTCATCAGTCAGAAGTTTACTCGATTCTGTGACGATCATCGGATCAACAATGTGGCTTCTACCGCATATAATCCGGCAGCTAATGGATTAGCAGAAGCTTTCAACAAGACCATCATCAAACTCCTAAAGAAGTTTGTCTCTACTAACAAACGTAATTAGAGTGAGAAGCTCGGTGAATGTTTGTGGGCTTACCGTACTACAGTTCCTAATGCTACTAAATGTACACCTTTCTCTTTGGTGTATGGATGCGAAGCTGTTCTTCCATTAGAGATTCAAATTCCTTCTTTAAGGATAGCAATCGCTAATGAACTCACCGCCGAGAATAATGATCATCTTCGACTTCAGGAATTAGAAGCTTTGGATGAAAAGCGATTATCTGCTCAACAGAACATCGAATTCTATCAAGCTAGAATTTTAAGAGCTTTTAATAAGAAAGTCAGAGTTCGAGCGTATCAAAAAGGAGAACTTGTTCTAACAGTCAGACGTCCTATGACTATGACTCATATGAACAAGGGCAAATTTGACGCAAAGTGGGAAGGTCCATATGTTGTAAGCAGAGTTTTCTCAAATGGAGCTTATCAACTCTCAGAACTGGATAGTCGAAAAGTTATGATGCCTATTAATGGCAAATTTCTTAAAAAGTATTATGTATAAATGCTTGTAATCATCAGACAAGTTCACGTTTATAAATAAAATTTTATTTTATTTTAATCATGAATCATAGTATATGATATTAAGGAAGATCACTATCATCCTTCTCTACATTTGGACGCGGGCCACTGTCGTCCTTCTCGAAAACGCGGTCAGCAAAAGAGCCGAGAACCTCCTTGCAGGAACCCATGAGGAACTTGCAAGCGGCCATCCTCATGGCTTCTTCTTCTTCAGTCCTTCCTGGTTCGAGCAGGAAGTCCAGAATGTCCCTTGGTGGCTTGGGTGCAGACGAACCTTTGCCTGCTTCTACTTCCTTCGGCTGAACTAGATCAGCAGGGTGTTCTTCAGTGCCTTTCTGAACCTTCAGGGCGATTCCAGCTTTCTTGGATGCTTCTTCAGATGACATTTTTATGTTGAAGAATGGAAGTGTTCGTTCTTGTCAGAATTCTGCTATATTTATAGGCAGAAGTTCTTCAAATAAAGAAGCGTCACATTTATCCGACGGTTCACACATTCATTAATGCTTGACGGTTCATCCGTTCATTTATTACATTCATCCGACGGTTCATTCGTTCGTTTATTATATTCATCTGACGATTCGTCCGTTCATAATCTTCTATTATAGGGATTCGTTATTTATCACGTTTTCATAACCTCTGGATAAATGCCGAATCTACCTGCTCATTTGTCATTTTCTATTTTTGACCTCTGCATAGAAATCAATCTATTTTCTTTTGAGTTCCTACATATTATCATGTCCATATTACCTCTGATAGTATTAAATACTCTAAATCAGAAAAGTTTATCATGTCCACAATTCATGCAAATAAATACAAATCATTGAGCATAGAAGAATTATCATTTCCACTCTCATTTCATCATAAAAAGTCTATTACATTTTCTTAGACTTTCTTACAAATCATAATGGAAATCTATTACAATTTTCTAATGGAGATCCATTTCTTCTTTGATCTTCTCTGGCGGGTTCGTTGTTGGAGGCAATTCCTGATTGTCCAGCAGGAATCAAACTCTGGTCTTATCTCTCAGACGAGAGGAGAACCACAGAGTAGGGCAGCACGAAGGCGTGTTGCTGCCAATACAACTGGTGGATTGGGAGCGACCTCTCAAAGGAGATAGGAATGTATCCAACATTGGGATACAATTCCTAGTTCTGCCATGAAAGGAACTCTACTACCCGATTTCTCGGGGTAGAGTTGACTCCACCGTCCAACTCTCCGTGTATAAAGGCTCTTCCTACCATTGGAGGAAGACCCTTCTATCCCACGAAGAGTTCTGAGTTGTCTGATTTACGCGTCAAAAGCGTATGAGCTCCCTGATGTAGGTGTCAGAAGAATATTCTCTACAGCATCCAAATCACCAATGCCAGTTCTGAAGAAAATTTTCAGTCGAACTCCTGCAGAAAACAGCAAAGAAAAAGAAATTAATCAACAGAAATGCCATTATCATTAGGCGTGCACTGGCCAAACAAAGACAGGCGCACCCTGTTCAGTCAGAAACAAAAGCTTATTTTCAACAGTGAAAAGTGGTACGCATACTATGTTGGACTCACCATCAAGATCAAACGGTTTGGCGCTAAAGATTGGCAGACCAATGTCTGATGACATAGTGCACAAAAATGCAACATCAAAAAGCATTGCTTTCCTGTTGAGAATGGAATCTTGCAAAAAGGTCATTCTTAGAAGAAGAAGAATAAAGGAATGAGTATATGTGAAACTCACCTATCTGTTTAAATAGGGTCGAAGTGCAAGCCTATTTTTGGAAAGATCCGAGTAAAAAGCGCTCATAACTACGGAATGAGTGTCACGTGTGCTTTGGAAGACAACACAACATTGGAAACATTCAAAGAGTGCCGCCTAAGGCTCTTCATTGGTGCACAATGTTCGGAGTAAAACTAGTTTTCAGCATAAAGTTGTACCACATTTTTCAAAGCAAAGACAAAGAGGCACTGATGACCTTACATAGGAAAAGAAGTGCAACATTTTTTATAGAAAACAGAAGCATGAAAAGACACGCTCTATTTTTCAAAGCGACTGAGCTTGACACCCAATTCCTTTACACTAGTGACTCCCATACGATGTAACAGAACATTGAGCGTTTCACGCTGCTTTGCGAGGCTGCACCCATTGGAAGAAGACGAGCCGTCCAGACCAAAGTGGCTCAGGAAGTTCTTGGCTAGTTGTGTAGGGTCATCTTTGAACTCGAAAACTAAAGGCTCCGGTTCTTTACCCCCGAGAGTAGGGTCGCCATGTGCACAGAAACCCAACTTTCTTGCTTCTTCTTCAGCTTCTTCCTTCGGAGTCATGTTGACGTAAGATGAATATCAAAGCTGAATTTTCTCCCCGTTTATATAAAAGAGCTCGCCGGCGGTTCATATTCCACCATAAATTAGATTCAACCAGTCTCGGAAAATAAAGAGTCATCATGACATTTAATAAATTCATTTGGATATTTTCAAAGTATTTTGAAATTTTGAAGACTTTTCAACTTTTGAAAACTTTGAAGGGGGTTTTGTAGGCCTTAAAAATGAATGTCACGCTGAGTTGATCAGAACAAAGTCTCAAAGTCACGCTGAGTTGATCAAGACAATATTTAAAAAATTACGCTGGGAGACAGCTCATCATTTTGTCAGAGTGTCATTATGACTGACAGTACAACAGTCGAAGAATGTCTCCTCATATGCCACGTATGCACGGAACTCGAGAGATCACAGCCGACTATTGCGTGACTTTTGAAATCTTCTTCAGCAAGAATCAGCCTTCACCAAGTTGGCGTACCAAAAGAGCTTCTTGTCATTTAATGCGACTGACAAAGGCAATCACTGTCAGAGATTTTGTGTCAGTCGAGGCACGTCGAATCAAGACAGCTGGCAGTTCTGCCTCAATATTGCGTATATTTTGAGCCTTCTGGCTCAAGTCTGCGTGTATTTTGAACTTATATGTTCCTTCCTCACGTCTGTGTGTATTTTGAGCTTTCTGTCTCAAGTTTGCGTGGATTCTGAAATTTCTTACCCCACATCTGCGTGGATTTTGAAGCTTTCTACCCCAAGTCTGCATGGATTCTGAGGCTTTTTGCCCCAAGTCTGCGTGGATTCTGAAGCTTCTTGCCCCAAGTTTGCGTGGATTTTGAAGCTTTCTGACCCAAGTCTGCGTGGATTTCGTCTTCAACAAGTCTGCGTGGATTTCATCAAATTAGAGTACGTGGCAGCCATGCCACTGATCTCTCTCCTGCGTGTCCTGTAACTTGCACATGACTCATGCATGATTGCCATGTGTCCAACAGTTACAGGCCACGTCCAGTAACTGCTCACAACCTTACGTATGTTAAATCATGCGTGATTTTTAACTAGGCACAGGTTGTGAAGACAGTTATCCTTTCAGTTATTTTTGACTCTATAAATAGAGTTCTTTTTCTCATTCATTGGACAGATACATAGTTATCTAACTTACTGTCAAAATTTTGAGAGCTTTTCTTCTTCGCATAGTCCAAGGGATAAAGCGATCGTCTTATAAATCGGATTCCTACAGTTGTAATTTTCCCAGATACACAATAAATAAAGTGAATTTATTTAAGGAAAACACACGGTAGGCCGAATCAATCGAATAGTTCAATGAAATGACTAAGTCAGAGAGTTCGGCGAAACGACAAGGCATATCGTGCCGCTTCAGTTCAGCAAAACGATAAGGCATATCGGACTAAGGTGGGCGGGTTCATGACTCTTCTCCCCTACCCTTTATATCTAATAAAATGTATCCTTGTATGCACAAGTTGCTGTCAAGTTAACAGGCATGGCTCGAATCGAATAAATGTCTTAGTGTGTGCCAAACATTAAGATAGAATATTGAACACTGAACAATTGAAGTGACGTACATCAAGTGCACGAGTCGCGATAGGATATTGATGCTAGAACATTGAAATAAAGTATTGAGATGTGCACCAAGTGCACAATTCGAAAGAACATCAAACACAAAGGCTTAGAACATGGAAAATACGGTATGGAGGCATGCATCGAATACACGACTCGAAGGAAAGAAGATATATGTGTCAAAGTGTACATATATGTACGAGACTCATAAAAGATGACTTTGTTACGAAGAGAACGTATGGCACGAATGTTGTGACAAAACTGTCGAATATGGCACGGTGCCTTCGAGATGGTTGGGACCTTCAGGTCGATATGTTGAGGAATATTGAGTCGGGGCATCGTTCCAGTAGAATAGAGATAGTGTTGACCCAAACCGGATCACAGTCAACCTAATCTTGAAAATTAATAAAACAATATTTGTCATAGTCCAATTTGACATATCAAGCTCGAAATCAATCTACTCAGCTCATTGGTTCAAGATCACAGCTGCTTGGAGTTTTACTATTTTTTGTATACTGGAGTCTGTATTTTTTATTGTTCTTGAGTATAGGATGATGTACGTTGGGTCATACTGAGCAACTTTGGGCTAGCCATAGCTTTATAGGTTTACTTAGCCCAAATCCCAATCAACCCATTCATCCAAAGCCCACAAAAAACATTTTGTCCATAGAAGACATAGTTTGGGCCGAACTCAGCCTCCCACAGAGTTCAGGCCGAACTCGGTCCCCTAAAATTCAGGATGCTGATTTTTAGGTCTTGATCACTGCTAGTTGTCCAACGGCCAAAAATTTGAATTATTTATACCGAATTCTGGCCGAATTCTGCCTACCCCGAACCCTATAAATAGGCCTTGGTTTCTTTTATTTGAAACCATCCACTCTTCTCTTCTTCTTCTCTTACATAGCCAATATATTCAAGAGCCTTACCTTTCCATCCACTTAGCATTCAAACTTTCCAACCGTCCAAGTTGCTCGGTATGATCCAGTTAGAAGTTTGAAGTGCAAGAAGTTGTAAGTCACTTGGAAAACTCCAAGTTTCGCCAAAGTAATCATTGAAAGAAGTTTGGCGTGCTCTTCTGTGAAAAGGCACGTGGTTATAACCCTATTTCACAAATAGTAGATTTCAATCCTGAGCTAGAGTTCTCAGGCCTGGATTAGTCCTTAACGAGGGAAACCAGGTTAAAAATCTTGTTGTGCTGTGCTTGCTCTCTACTATTTATTTCTACATTTCTTTTACTCTGATTATTTAGTTGGTGAAGAGAGTTTAATTTTTTAATTGATCATTTTTGTTATAAACTCTATTCACCCCCTCTAGAGTTGTCTACCTGTACTTCAATTGGTATCAGAGCTCTGTTCTCTTATCAAGGACTAACAACCTCAGAGCTGATCCATAGCAACCACTCAACCCATGTTGTCCAATCACGGTGAAGGGCAGCCCACTCATAGGCCACCCCTATTTGATGGAATAAACTACATCTATTGGAAAACTAGGATGAGTTTTTATCTCAAGTTGCTAGACTTCGACCTGTGGACCATTGTCACCGATGGTTACAAAAAGCCAGCCAGGATAGTTGTCATTGGTGATCTCGTTGAGAAGCCCCATGACAAATATTCTGACGAGGAGAAGAAACAGGCCAGTCTAGACGCGAGAGCTATTAATGCTTTATTTTATGCAATAGACAGGAATGAGTTTAACAGGGTCTCAATATGCACCACCTCTTACGAAGTATGGAGACTTCTAGAAATAACGCATGAAGGAACCACCCAAGTCAAAGAGTTAAAAATAAGTCATCTCACTCAAGAATATGAGGCATTCAAGATGAAGCCAAATGAGACGATCACACAAATGATTACAAGATTCCTCGACATCATCAACCCCTTGTCTTCTCTTGGCAAATAATATACAAATCACGAGAAGATCCACAAGATACTTAGAGGGATACCAAAGATTTGTTGTGACAGCCATCATAGAAGGAAATGATCTCACTACAATGTCCATGGAGACTTTGATGGGAAAGCTGATGACTCATGAGCTTGACCTTAAAGACTTCGAAGAGCCTGCTCCTAAGGCAAAGGAGATTGCCCTTAAAGCTCATCGTCGAAGGGCTAATTCTGAAGAGACGGATGACGACAACTCGGAAGGTGATGATCAAGCTCTCCTCGTCCGCAACTTCAAGAAATTCCTTCGCTTCAATCGAAGAAAGAAGGAACCACAAGAAGATGACGAAGAAGAGCTAACATGCTACGGCTGCAAGAAGACTGGACACATCCGAAAAGACTGTCCATTCGCAAAGAAGAGCAACTAATATGAGAAACCATACAAGAAGGCTTCCTCAAGAAAATATGCCAACACAAGCATTTGGCATGAAAGTGAAGCTAGTGACTCCGAGGAAGAAAAGGACTCTCCTCAAGACACTTCCAATGTATGCCTAATGGCAACATCCGATAAGGTAACTAGCAAAACTCTCGATGATTTCACTTTTGATAAACTTGGCGATGCATTCAATGATTTACTCAATGACCACAAGAAAGTCATTGGTAAATATAAATATGCCAAGGAGAAGATCAAAAGTTATGAAGTCGAGATTCAAAGACTTTCTTCATTGCTTGATAATATTAGAGACACTTCACCCATGGAAGTCACAAATGAGGTATCTAAGCTTGAATTAAGCCTACATGATGCCGAAGCACGTATTGAAAAGCAAAAACAAGAGATCACAGCACTCAACACTGAGCTTGCTGAAGAAAATAATAGACACAAGATCTCTATTACTAAGATTTATGGTTTGAACACTAAGATTAGTGAACTGCAGGCCGTCTCTAAGAAATTAGAGGCTAGATTGGGAAAACAGGTTGCTCAACCTCAAAGCCAATCACATGAGACATACACAAAGCACAACACTACTCAAAAGAGTCAAGCACGTCATCCACCTGTAGTACGCAAACATGCTTACATATACACCCACTTTCATACAGCACACAAACCACATGCACGTGGAAATCATTTTCATAACTATCATTCTAATATGACACATAATCACCATGCTACACATAGATATAATTATCACCATGTTGCACATAAACAAAATCACCACCATACTGCATATAGATACACTCATCATCCTGTTGCTACATATAGTCATTATCATGCAGCTCCATACCATGCTACACATAGACATTATCAATATGCTCCTAACATAAATAGGAATGTTATTTATACCTATTGTGGATTGCATGGACATATCTCACCACAATGTAGAGTTAGGAGATTAGTAGATAGGAATATATATGCATGGATGCCAAAAACTAACTTTTCAGGACCCTCAAGAACATGGATACCAAAGGTCACATCTACTCTTGATGTAGGTGGACCTTCCTTCCTCAACTAAAAGCAAGTGGATTCTCGATAGTGGATGCTCGTGACATATGACGGAAGACGTAAATCTTTTCGCATCACTATCGATGAAGAGAGAAGGATATGTATCCTTCGACAACAACCTAAAAGGGTATATTATAGGTAATGGTACCATTGGTTATCCTTCCTCTCCTGTAATAAAGGATGTCTGCCTAGTGACCGAGTTAAAGCATAACCTGCTCATCATTAGTCATCTTGCTGATCATGGATATGATATTAACTTTGGACAAAATAAATGCTATATTTATGATAAGTCAACAGGAGACATCGTATTTGAAGGGATAAGAGAGGATAACATCTACATTTTCTATCTATCTAGAGATACTAACAGTGCAGGAAGATGTCTCTATGCTCACAAGGATGAGAGATTACTGTGGCACCAGCGTCTTGGTCATGCCAATATGGATACTATATCCAGGCTATCGACTAAGAAGCTAGTTAGAGGCTTGCCCGACATCACATTCAAAAAGGACACGGTATGTGCCGAACGTGAGTTGAATAAGGCAACCAAGTCCTCATTTCATTCCATAAACTCTGTAAGTACTACTAGACCCTTACAATTACTTCATATGGATTTATTTGGTCCTAGTAGAGTAGCCAGTCTTGGTAGAAAACTCTACGCTTTTGTTATAGTAGATGACTTTTCTAGATTTACTTGGATTTTCTTTTTTACAAACAAAAGTGATACCATTTCTGTTTTCAAAATTTTTGCCAAAAAGGTTCAAAACGAAAAATGCTACATGATTACTCAAATCCGAAATGATCATGGAGGCGAATTCGAAAATACTGATTTTAAAAAGTTTGTGATTTAAATGGTTTTAATCATGAGTTTTCTTGTCCGAGAACTCCTCAACAAAATGGTGTTATGGAGCAGAAGAATAGGACTCTTGGCGATATGGCTAGAGTCATGTTAAATAAATTCTCTCTTCCGAAATATTTTTGGGCTGAAGCTGTCAGTACAGCATGCCATATTTTAAATAGGGTGCTCATTCGTCCTATTACAAAAAAAACACCCTATGAGCTTTGGTTTGGAAGAACTCCAAACGTTTCATATTTTAGAGTTTTCGGTTGTCGATGTTTTATCCTTAACACCAAAGACAACTTAGGCAAATTTGATGCCAAAGCTGACGATGGTATATTTCTTGGCTATGCTGCCAAGAGCAAGGGATATAGAGTATTCAACAAACGCTCATTAATTGTGGAGGAGTCTACCAATATGACTTTTGATGAGGATAACAGTATAGCAACTACTCTTGATGTTGAGCCATCAACTTCTACTCCGATGAATACCACCACTGAAACCAATTCTCTGGAGGGCTTGCCAAAGAAATTCCCTTTCAAGCCGTCACATTCAGAAAACTTGGTTATAGGTGAGGTATCACGCGAAGTAAGTACTAGATCATCATTAAGAGACTCTATTGCTAGTACTGCCTTCATTTCACAAATTGAGCCAAAAAATATTTTAGAAGCTTTTAATGATGAGTTTTGGATTTCTGCCATGCAAGAAGAACTCAACCAATTCGAGAGGAGCCGAGTTTGGGAACTCGTTCCTAGGCCAGCTAATCATTCGATTATTGGTACGAAATAGGTTTTTTGAAACAAAGTAAATGAAGATGGTTCAGTTACACGCAACAAAGCTCGTCTAGTAGCGTAAGGATACAACCAAGAGGAAGGTATTGACTACGATGAGACGTATGCTCCTGTTGCAAGACTTGAATCCATTCGGAAGCTTTGTGCATTTGCTAACTTTCAAAACTTTAAACTGTTTCAAATGGATGTGAAAAGTGCTTTCTGAAGAACAGATGGCAACTCTAGAGGGGGGTGAATAGAGTTTATAGCGATAATAGCTAATTAAAAATTAAACTCTTTCACAAGCTAAAATTAATCAGGGTAATATACGGAAATAAATAAGGAGCAATAAAGCATACGCAAACACAGCCAATTTTAACCTGGTTTCCCTCGTGGAGGACTAGTCCAGGCCTGAGAACTCTAGCTCAGGATTAAATCCACTATTTATGAAATAGTAGTTACACCCCGTGCCTTTTCTTCAGAAGAGCACGTCAACTTCTTACAAAGATCGCAGTGGCGATGCTTGGAATTTTCCAAGCGACTTCTTAAACTCTTGCACAAAACTCCTAACTGAAAAATGCTGAGCACTTGAGGCTTAGGGAGCTTTTGGCTAGTAGATGAAGAAGGGTAAGGCTTGTATTGAGCTTTAGAGAGAAAAGAAGAAAAGATTGGATGAATGAAAATGAGAGAATTCATGGCCTATTTATAGGATACTAGTAGGCAGAATTCGACCAGAATTCTGGTAGGAATTTTCAAATATTTGGCCGTTGGACAACTAGCAACCAGCCAACCCTAAAAATTAGGGTGCTAATTTTTAGGGGACAGAGTTCGGCCCGAACTCTGTGTGGAGGCAGAGTTCGGCCCGAACTCTGTCTCCAGAGCACATAATAGGTCTTAAGGTCCAATGGGCTTATTTGGATGTATGAAGCTTATGGATTTTGGGTAGGTTATCGGTTAAGTCTCAAGAGCTCAGCACAACTCAGCTTACATCAGTCTAGACTCAATAAATTTATAAAATACAGACTCAAGAATGACTTGCACTGCAAGGACTGAGCTGTCGTCTGACTTGAGCTGGATGTAGTCGTCGTGTGTCGTATTGAATTATTACAAGTATTATTTAGTCAATGTTATCGATATTTGGTTGACTGTGACTTTGTGTCAACAATCTCCCCCATATTGATAATTGACAAAATAATAATTGTATATTCAATATTCATACCTGGACACATATAAGGACAAAAAGTAAAGCTCCCCCATAATCAATGTCGAGCTTAAAAAATAGCTCCCCCGTAAACAATGCTTTAAATCTTTATTGACCTGATAAGAACATTCTTCAAAAAGCACATATACATAGACAAAAATAATATAGAATATACATATCTCCCCCTTTTGGCATTTAGCAATTTAAGATAAACAATTAATAACTGGCAAACACACCAAAAGATAAGAGAAGAAACTGCATATAAACTAATATAACGACCAAATATTTTAAGAGAAGAAATGGCATATAAATTGATAGAACTACCAAAGTCTCAAGAGTCACAACTCATAATAAGTCTAATACAAACCAAGTACATAAAAGCAACTAAAATCAAAATACATAAACCATAATCTATGATCCGCAGTAGCAGCAGCAAGTAGCAGTCCATATCCATCATCGAGCTCGTGAAGGCCCAGCGTCGTCTGATGGATCAGTAAAGGAACGACGAGGGTCCACGAAAGCTGCATCGAATCCAAGTAGCGAATGACCCAAGGGTCATCGATATGATAGCCCTCACGATCGGGGTCTCGCTCCATAGGAATGGGCATAGAAGGATGGCGAGACATGGAATACCGAATATCATGCAGCGAGTTGCTGATGACACTCATCTGCAAGGTGGTCCGGTAATCCAGCTGAGTCCAACGATCGTCCTCTAAGGTGAAGCGATCTTGGAGCATAGTTTGAAGAGACTCGAGAGTAGCAGGAGGAGGAGGAGGATCCTGTCCCAAAGGAGGGGCATCTGGCTCATCATCAGAATGCTCAGACACAACTGGTGAGCCAACGGCCGCCTGAAGCCTCATTGCCTTAGAAAGGAAGGCAGGGGCAGGTAAGAATGGACACTCATCAAGGGGTACATGAAACGCACGAAAGAACATGGGAAGGTATAATGCATAAACCAAAGATCTTGGTTTCTTCCTACAGTTAATCATCCAGTCCATCATGGTACGTGGAAGATTAAAGAAAACATAAAAGTGGAGATGATACAATGCCGAGATTTCAAAATAAGTGACTTCATCGGTGGAACCCGCTTTGGGTAGAATGGTGTTGAAAATAATCCGATGAAGTTCATAGAAATAGGGATTGAGATATTTAGCCAAAAGCTTACGAGAACGTGTGTTAGGGCTACACAAGTCTGTTTGCCATTGATTGTAAAAGTACAGACCAATTTTATGGGAGGACTGAACTTAGACTCACAATACAAACTCGCTTGTACAAAGAAAGCCTAGGGATGAAAGCCTAGGTACAGCAGACTAAGTACAATTGTTTATTTTAGATTCTGGGGGGTGACGATAGAGGCTTGGGAAGGCGACGGCAGCCCTGTCTTACTCATTGGACGATCGATGTGCAGCCTTGGCTCCAGAAGATTTGCTTAGCGTTGAAAAAATGCTCTCTTTGCTCTCTCTCTGCTCTTCTCTCCAAGTACTCTGGTGCTCTCTCTGGTCTCAAAAAGTGCTCCTGTGTGCGCCTCTCTCTATGTAAGTATCTGTCTTCTCTTTTTGCAGGGGAATAGCACCCTGGTATTTATAGGAATAAGATGTGATCATTAGGGTTGCAAATGATTGCTTCTTGGGGATGGCGGCGGCCTGTGGATTGGTCAATCTAGGCCATTCATTTTGATTGTGATGAATCTGGACCGTTGAGTGTAGATTACACCAAATCTCATCAGCAATTAATGCTGATTGGAATAAATCTTCCTCATAATGATCTTCTGATGTCTGCGAATAAATTTAATTTATTCTCCTGCCACGTGTCCCAGATTATTGGGATTTGACCCAATCCTTGATTGCAATAAATCTGAGAAATTGATTGGCTTAGGACACGTGTTCTAGGAGCCACTGGGGGATCTGAACCGTATGACGATTGAGCCGCATAAGGTTTAGGCCACGTGTCAGGGCTGCTCGGGTAGTGGCCCTCCCTCGAACCTTTGGACCGCATGGAGGTGATCATTGCGAGCCGCATAGGAATACATCCGCCTGAGCCACATGGAAATGGTCTACTTGAGCCGCATATGAAGGCCTCCGTTTTGAGCCGCATGAGACTGTTTCGGCCTGAGCCGCATAGGACGGCTTTATTCTGAACCGCATGAGAAGTCTCTGCTCGAGCCGCATATGAACGCCCACGTGGCAAGGCCACGTGGCATTTTTATGGATCTCGGGGGATTGTGTCAGAGATCTCTTTCTCTTTCCTAGAAGTCTGTCATTATGACAGAGTCATAATTACTTCTTTTTGTGTCAGGGCTGTCACTTTTTCAGAGTTGTCAGCCGTCAAAATAATTAATACAAGAGGAGAGAGGAGAGGACTGTCCCGCCACTGTTTGCCATTGATTGTAAAAGAACAGAACAATTATCGGAGGACTGAACTTAGACTCACAATACAAACTCGCTCGTACAAAGAAAGCCTAGGGACGAAAACCTAGGTACAGCAGACTAAGTACGATTGTTTATTTTTGATTCTGGGGGATGACGATAGAGGCTCGGGAAGGCGACGGCCGCTCTGCCTTACTCCTTGGACGATCAGTATGCAGCCTTGGCTCGGGGAAGATCTGCTTGGCGTTGACGAAGAAACGCTCTTCTCGCTCTCCTCGGATTGCTCTTCTGGCTTCTCTCTCTCTCTCTCTGTGATTATCAAGAAGGAAGGGGGAGCTCTCTCTGTATAGATCTCTCTCTTCTTATTTTTTTTGGTGCCGACCTCTCTCTCTCTTCTTCTTCTCTTTTTTTTTCCAAGGGAATGATGCTGGCTATTTATAAGAGTGGGGGAGGGGGTGATCATTAGGGTTTGCTAATGATTATCTGTTTGGAATGTCGGCGCTCCTTCATTCTATCTGAACCCTTGATCCTGATTATAGTGAATCTCGGCCATTAGTGCGGATAGCATCGTATCTCATGAGCAATTAATGCTAGCTGCTTTAAATCCTTGTGATTGATTATGCTAATGTCTGATTGCTCGCCATGTGTCCCATTAGCTTGATGATAAATGATATGCCCTGATCTCAGTAATTATGACGATGATGTCAAATATATTTGTTGAGATTCGATTAAATCTCTTATTGATCCCATGCCACGTGTCATAATTGTGAGTCCTGTTAGAGCCGCATAGGATTGACTATCCTCGAACCGCAAAGAGATACTCTTCCTGAGCCGCATGAGATAATGCCTCATCGAGCCGCAGGGGACGAACCTTCCGTGAGTCGCATATGCATAGCCTTTGCGAGCCACATGAGCTAGCATTGTATTGAGTCGCAGGGATTGAACTCTCGGTGGGCCGCATATGGCTGATTTCTGCTAACCATATAGAGTGACTTCTTCGTGAGCCGCATGGAGCTGTTTCCCATTTAAGCCGCATGAGAGTTGCCACGTGGCAACCTAGGATTTCTGACGGTTCGGGTCAGAGATCTTCTTCCTTTCCCGAAAAGTCTGTCATTATGGCAGAGTCATTATGACACTTTATGTCAGAGCAGTCACAGTCGCCAAGTCGTGTCAGAGCATTAAATGAGGCCACCCCCCCAAATGACCAGCTGTAGGGAAGGATCACACATGGCGTCCATCGAGCCGCATGTGCCTTGCTGAACCGCATACGCTTCCGAGCCACATGCGATTTGAGAGTCTTCTTTGAACCGCATAGGGCCGCTCCTGTGTGAGCCGCATAAGCTTCTTACTCCGAGCCGCATGGATCATTATTCTAATATTTTCCATGCTTCTACAGGACCCCCTTCAAAGTTTTCAATTTGTAAAAATTGGAATACTTTGAACAAGAAGCATGGCCCCGTTCATGCCGCATAGGATTTTTCTATCTGCCTGAGCTTCCTAGCCGCATAAGTGCCTTAGCCGCATAAATTTATCTGGCCGCATAAACTGGTTGCCACGTGTCCTGAACACGTGTGCAAATCTTCATTAAGTGCCTTTGATTTGATTTAACGCCGCCTTTTTGGGGGAGGATCCCAAGAGTCGGTTTCGCCTTGACCGAAGCATTTTGTCTTTATTCTTTGGGGGGGGGCGGCGCGTAATCCGAGGCATACTCCGAGACGTCTGTTCGTTTCGTGGGTCTCTTTTGCCTATAAATAGGAGTCTTTAAGCCTCTTGTAGTTTTTCTTTACCTTCTCTCTTTGCTCTGAATCTCTATTTCCTGTCTTTGCTCTTCGTCTTTTAGTAACCGACAATGGCTCCCAAGAAGGCTGCAGCATCGAAGGCCGCCTCATCTTCTGCGGCAGCGAAAGGCAAGAAAACCGCGTCTTCATCGGCTGCGGCGGCGAATATGGCGGCTCCTCCGTTGACTGACGTACCCGCTTTTCACCCCGACGTCCACCCGCCTATCGCTGGTAAGGGTCCCTTAATATGAACTGCCATGGCTACGCCGCATATTTTATGCGCGAGCCTATATTCCAAAGCACACTGTGTGCCCGACTCATGTCTGGGTCGCATGGGGTATGACCCAGGTTTGAGCCGCATGGAAGTGGTTGCGTAACTACTTCTTTAACAGGGCCGCATAAGCTCATCCTCGCTGTACTGCATGAGCTCATCCTTGCAGGGCCGCATAAACGTTTTCGAGCCGAACATACTCCTTTCGGACCGCATAAGTTCCTCCGTACTGAGTCGCATGAGTTCCCTTCGAATGGAACCGCATGATTTTATTCGTACTGGACCGCATGGGTTCTTTCAAACTGAGCCGCATAGGCTCATTTGAATTGACCTGTATGAACCGAGCCACACCTATGCTGAGCCGCATAAGCATCATGTGTTTTTGTCGTTTCAGCTCTCATTTTGACTTTATTTCTTTTGCCTTTCTTCAGTGACTCTGCCCGTGAATCCTGCTGGGGAACTTATGGTAGGCTCGTGTCAGTTTGCCTCGGGCGTTCATCGGGATGACTTAGTTCGTTAAGTGTCCGAACAGCTACTTGTTGATGAACCTTTGGAGCGACTAAATGCCATCAGGGTTCAATCCTTTCAGTTCCTTGTTGATATGATAAGCTCTGGGCAGTCTGACGGGAAGTATCTGAAACCGGTCT
Source organism: Iris pallida (assembly GCA_029216955.1). Classification (NCBI taxonomy): domain Eukaryota; kingdom Viridiplantae; phylum Streptophyta; class Magnoliopsida; order Asparagales; family Iridaceae; genus Iris; species Iris pallida. The sequence continues at coordinate 68,792 of JANAVB010044535.1, read as the reverse complement.
TCCTCTTTGGGGATGCGTTGGTTGTAGAAAACTCCCGAGTGTTGGATGTTTCGGAGAGTTGGGATTTTAACCTGGACGGGATACCGATTCACATCCCTATTATGAAGCGCCATTTCCCTTTTGAGTGGTTCAATATGATCGTTCTGGATAGGCAGATACCGGATACCCTCACTCCAACCAGACCGGGGATGTTTGTTGGTAATATCCGTTATAACAGAGCTACTGGGTCAGTGCGCGCGGTTAAAGATCCGGCCAGTCGGTCCGTGATGGGGTTAGTTCCAGGTACCTTCATCAACACCCCTGGTCCCAACTTTTCATTCTTCCAGGCTGATACCTTCCTGAGTCAGCTTGCTCGCAAAGGGTCCTATCCTATTGGTAGGTTGGTCCTGCCGAGCTGGGTACACCCCATTCCTCCGTGGGCTAATCTGTCCTCACGGATCCTACGAAAGTATGAAGAGTTTTTACGGGGAGTCAACCTTTACGAAGCTATACGGGGTACCAGCCACGGGTTGCCCGTTAATAAGCTACTGTTTATGGCCCTTTTGGAGATGTACAATCATCGAACGGGGACCTTTTTTACCCCTGTTGGAGAATTAGGGCTCGCTCTTCACGAGATGTATGCTGTCTCCAAGCTCCCCTGGGGGGATGAATTCTTTGAAGTGTATACGCCGACGAATGAGGAGCTCCAAGATTTGGATCAGCGATTCCCCGGTTTTGTCACCGTGTATCAAGAATTATTATGCCATCAAAGCACCTGTCACCGGACGACTATCCAGAAAAATGATAGCTCGGAGGGGGACTCTCCCCATACTAAATCTTGGGTTGCATACCTTTTCAAATTTAGCGCGGCTGGCCGGGTTACTTCCCGAGATCGTTTAACTCCTAAAGAAGTGGAGGTCTTGATGTCGACTGCCCGGAGGTCAAAGTCTCAAAATGACAGGTTCGGGAGCCAGATTGACTCCTTTAGCTACTTTCGTTATGGCACTCGACGGTTGTCCGAGAAGGCACTCTTGGTCGGATTTTTAATGGTGTGGCTGCGCAATTACGTGGTCTCAGGAGGGGCAGGTTCTATTGAGAGGATCAGTCGCCACTTCATTCTTCCTGTCGTGAAGTTGGCCTTTGGGGTCAGGCTGGCCCTCCTTCCTGCCATGGTGTGCAGTATTCAACATGGTCTTCGCGCCTTCTCGTCCAAGGTCATTGCTCGCGATGTGGCGATGGATTTTGAACGTGTAGAATTGCCTTACCATTACTTGCTGGGATGGCTATTACTGCATTATCAATCCTTGATGAGACCCGGGACGGGAGATGGCGTTACAGGTGATGACGCGTTTCTTTTCAAGTATCACCACCAGCCTTAGGAATGTAGTACCATGCCGGCGTGTCGGAGGATGCTGGCGAGGGTGGATGGGTACAATCTCTTCGTATCCGTTCCTCGTTTCACTGATCAAGAGGTGAGGAGCGTTCATGTTGATGGGGTCGGACCTCCTCATTTCTTGCCTGAAAAGATGCGTTTCTTGCTGCACAACATTCGCCCGGCGCATCTAGTTTACCGGAATCGCACTACTGTGTATTTGGAGCCCTACTTGCCTAGTAGGTTTGCCCATCAATTTGGGTATAGTCAGCTATTCCTCGGGCACCCCAGTTCTCACCTGGGATTTGAAGGCAGCATTCTTGATGGTATCAGAGCATGGAGCTACTATAACACATGTCATACTCGGAATAGCTTCTTGGTCCCTGCCGCAAATGTGACGGATGAAATCCTGCATATGGCAGCCCTGTATCATGTCACGGTGAATCCTTCTCCCCTCGATTTTGACTTGAGGACAAGCTTCATTGTGGGCACTCGCCTAGCGGAGAAGGCTATGACGTCGAGAGCAAAGAAGAAAAGGACGGATAGGGTTCCCTCGCCCGATTCTGAATCCTTCGACACAATTGAGGAAAATAATGAACGGGACGGTGAAGACTCCTTTTCTTCGGGTGATGGGATAATGGCGGGTCAGCCTCCCGTTATGGCGGCTGAGATGGCGACGGAACAACCGTCGGCCATATTTGACGAAGCAGTGGGCCCGTTACCGTCTGTGTCGGAGGAGGCACGGGTAGATCTATCGCCCGCTATGCCTAGTCCTTCGCGTAAGTGAGGCAGGCATGAGCCTACCGACGGAGAGGTAACTTTTTCTGTAAAGAGAGCGGCTGTCGGTCCCCGTAGGCTGCTTATTACGGAGAAGGGTGAAGGTGCAGACGATGTTCCGGAGGTAAGTCCAAGTCGGAGTTCTATCTTTGTTGTAGCTTTCTTTCCTCTTGGGGATTTGACTTGATCATTTTTCTTTGTAGGCGTCTGACGAACCAGGCTCTCCTGAACCATCTGCTGCTTCAGTAGTTGATCCGGCCCTTGCTGCTTTGATTAGCGACATGTGTGCCGCGGTCCTTTCTGCGGGGGCTCTCTCAGCGGCGGCTAAGGACTCCCAAGCTGCTGAGGCCCCAGCCCGAGGTGACGAAAGTTTCCTTGGGCCCGTCTCCGAGATTTCTGAATTTTAGCGAGATGACGCCATCCTCAGTGCATCCCCTCCCGAGGATGCAAGGGCGGATGAGTCTTTTATTCCTGACTCGGAGGCTGTTGGTGAAGAGGTTGTGATGGCTGTAGGCGAACCTCAGCCTCCATATTCCTCTACTGGTAAGCTGAGCCACATATTGACCACCGAGGGGGCTTATTTGCTCTATCAACATATCCTTCGGGTCAAGTCGATTTATGGTTGTCTTGGCCCTGCAGGTCCTGACCCTTTACCTCCCACCGCGGATGTCTTCGGGAAAGGCCCGGTCTGCCGTGATCTGGACGAAAGGAGCATTTCCTCTCCTTCGTCATCGCATGTTGAGGGACACCCTGCCAGCTCTGGGCAGATGGGGATGGAGTTGGTGCTGGCCCCGGCCTCGTCTTCGGCTGCTTATACGGCTCCGGAGATCGACTTCTCGACTCTGCCGAGCATCCAAATTCTGCGGGCCGCTGAAGAGGAATTGGCCGATGCTCAAGCGTCTTTCCGTGCAGAGTTGGTTTCTCATGTGGCGGGAGCGACAGATTCTGTCGCGTCTTCTTCCGTGCTGCCAGCCACACTCCCGTTGACACCGGCTTCCTCGGAGGCTCTGAACGAGGTGACGCAGGATGTGGTTGACAGCTTCTATCGTCACTTAGGGAGGGATGTCAACGCTGCCGTGGAACGGGGGATCCCTTTTTCTCTGTCTCTGTGGGGTGCTCGGGGTCAAATCGACACTCTGAAGGGTCTTCCTGGCGGGGTGGGGTTAGCCGCGTTCCTGGATCCTAAGCTTACAGAGGCTGACCAGCTTGTGACCCAACTGCTGGCAGTACGGCAGGCTGGCTTGCCTGCTGCGATCGAACGAGAGCGGGGCTTCCTGGTTGCTGCTAGGGACAGGATCAAGCTCGCTCGAGAAACTGTCGGGCCGGCTGTGCAGGGGGATCTTGACAAGTTCTCCGTCTCCTATGACCGACTGGGTCGTCGGAGTCAGGCTTGTAGGGCCCGGGAAGAATCTGCCTCTCGTGGAATAGCTGACACGAAGGAGCGGATTCTCGCACTCCAGAAGGAGTTGGCCTTCTTAGAGTCAGAGCGGGAGGCTGCTCATGCAGAACAGGAGTCGATTGCTCGGGAGGCCGAGAGGGTTTCCCGATCTTCTGTCAACCTGGAGCGGGCCTTCAAGAAGTTTGAGGACAACTGGCAAGCCCATGCTCACCTGGAGGATGCGGCGGTGCTGAACCAGGAGGCGGAGCGTCGAGCCAAACAGAGGCTTGAGCGGTCGGTTGCCTTGATAAAGGACCGTCTCATGGCGTTATGTGCTCCAGAGCAGTGATCCGTCCTCTGTCTTTTTTTTTCTCTTTTAATTTTTGTAAGGGATGTGATCCCTGCTGATGTAGCCCTTTGATTTTTGAATAAATGAGCATGTTTCAACTCATCTTTGCTTTCTTGTACTTGTGGTATTTATGGAACCGGTCTTACTGGGGGATTATTTGTGGACCTGTTACCCTAGGCGTACCTTGGTTTTAGGTACGGATAACAAGTTTGATTAATGTCCGGGACAGCCACGGCAAAATGGTCATGGATGTTCTCGGTAGTGGAGGAAGGAATGCCGTAGAGCAGCTGGGCTCCCGGGACATGGTAAGATGGTGGATTTATGCTAAGAAGCTTAGCAAGGGATATTTGTGGGCCTATTATCCTTGGCGTACCCTGGTTCAGGATACGGATAATGGGATGAAAGGAAACCAATCACATTTGCTCAGAGGTTATGATGACATGGCAAACATGAAGGTTTTATCATGAAATCTTCCTGCTCAGCGGTAATGAGAACATGGCAGGAGAGACTTTACGGAAGCTATTTGTGGTCAACAGAGGACATTTATGGTCAACAGAGGATATTTGTGGTCAACAGAGGACATTTGTGGACCTATTATCCTTGTCGTACTCCGGTTGTGGGTACAGATAATAGGTTAAAAAGGGATCGACATACTTGCTCAGAGGTAATGTGGACATGGCAAATATGACGATTTCTTCGACGGAGCCTTCCCACTCAGAGGTAGTGAGGACATGGCAGGAGTGGGCTCAATGAAGATTGGGTACATAGAATGACTCAGAGGTAGGAGAACGTGGAAGTTCTATGCGAGGGGGCGGTTTGTTTTTGGTAGAAGTGAAGACGACTCAGAGGTAATGAGGACATGGTCGTTTCGGAAATTGGTGGATCGACTACCCTTTTTGTGCACCGGGAGTGCGGGTAGTGAATCCTGAGGGAGGATCTCTGACAGGAAGAAAGTTCAGAGGTATAATCATACTTGACTTACTATCTGAAAGAGTGACCGAAATGTAAGTTCAGAGGCACCAGCTGGTACATAACTTGGTAATTTGGACTATTGAGGGAGTGAGAGTACAGCGGCACCAGCGGGTGCATGACTCGATAATCTGAAATAGGGTGGACGAGAGTTCAGTTGTACTAAAGGGGTACATGACTCGATAATCTGGAGAATGATGGATGGGAGTTCAGTGGTACTGAAGGAGTACATGACTCGATAATCTGGCGAATGATGTTCAAACATAGTATTTCTTCAGGAACTTGCCGTTGACGGGCAACATGAGCAAATCTTCGTTCGGTTTAGCGAGGCGGTAGGCGCCGTTGGAGAACACGGTCTCGATGACAAATGGACCTTCCCATTTTGGTTGGAACTTACCGGTGGTCTTGTGAGTCATGACCATCGGTCTCCGGACTGCCAGAACAATATCACCCACTTGGAATGTTCTGATTTTAACTTTTTTTTTAGTTCAAAGATAACCCTTTATTGATGAAGTAAGGTATCTTTTCTAGAGGGATTACATCATCTGCGGAGGGGGTATCGGAGTGGACAGCCACATACTTGGCCAATTCCGGTTCTTCTTCGGCCACCCCCTGTATAAATGAAGACTGAGAGGATGACCTAGTCAGCTTGATCTTCAAAGGCTCAACTGACGGAGCAGATCGTAGAGTTGTTGGTAAACTAGCAACCCCCAGTTTGGTACTTGATGTGAGGCGAGGGGTGGCTGGTTCGCTAGAAGTGTCAGACCTCGCATCGGGGTGGAGAACCTTCTTGGGAAGGCGTATTGTGAGCGGTCTGTCGGAGGGATTGGGCTTCTCCGTTTGGAGCTGACCGACTCTCGGTAGTCTGATGGTAAGTGGCCCTGTTATGGGTCTCGGCGCTTGGCCGGACTTTGGCAGCCGGATTCTCCTCTGTTCTTCTTGTGCGGAGAGACTGATTGCGTCCTTACGCAGAGTGGCCGTAAGGGGTGCGGAATTGCCCGATTTGCGAGCCTGAAGGTGGATCGTTAGAGGTTCTTCTGATCCTGTAGCCGTCTTGTTGTGAGTTTGCACATCTTCTTCGACCAGATGCTTCTTTGATTTTTTGTATAGACAGGAGTCTGAGTAATAAGATTCGACCCCCTTGAAGGGATCGATATCAGCAAACTCTGTCCTCACGAAGCCGTGCTTATCGACATATTTGAAGCACTGGTGTAGTGTGGAAGGCACGATCATGTAATCGTGTATCCAAGGCCGTCCCAGAAGGATATTGTAAGAAGTGTCGGCATCTATGACATAACAGGTGACTTCTGATTGGAGATCGCCGATCTGACACTTCAAACGGATCTTCCCTATTGGGTAGCTCCTGCCAGAATTGAAACCGCTAATGGCGGTGCTTGTAGGTGTCAGACGATGCATCGGAATGCGAAGATGATGTAGCAAACCCTTCGGAATGATGCTTATAGAGGACCCAGGGTCAATGTGCATTCGGTCCACCTTTACGTCTCCGATGTATCCAGTGTAGTATAGTGGGCGATCATGCAGGTTAGTTTTGATGAGCATATCTTGCGGAGAGAAGACGATATTGGGCATTGCTCCCGTACACGCACTATCTTGGAGCTCTGCAGGTTGGTTATCTCCCGTGAGGTTGACCTGAGCCAAGTATGCGTCGGCATTTTGGAGCGCCTCACTTAAAGCCGTGCGGACATCCTTTGAGAGCCTGAGGAGTTCATATAAAGACAATTTGGCCGGGGTGTTAGCTAATTGCGCTAAGATGTCAAAGTTGTAGGGCCTCTCCAGCCCCTGAGGTGTCTCCTTCCGGAGGGACTTGTCGAGGCGAGTCTCCTTCGGCCTAGGCTTGTCGGTCGTCGAAGGCTGAGCCGGTCCCGAAGCATCATTGGTAGTGGGCGGATGATCATCAGTCGCGCTTTCGGTCACCGGTTGGGCTTGTGTTCCGGATCGAGTAGTGACGGCCGAGACTTCCTCTTCTTCCACCGAGGCAGTGCGGCAGGATCTGACTTTTTTACTTTTCCTTTTAGAAGGTGGAGAGGGCTGAGTTACCTCGTGGACTAGGTCCGGATGGACCCACATGATTTTCCCTCGTGATGTGGTGAGGGGTACTAGACCAGCGGCCTGATCGCGAGCAGGCGGCAGATTAGCAATCTCCATTGTTGCCAGAGGGATGGGTATAACTCCGTCCTGAGTCTCTGTTGGAGGGAAGCTGCCGAATTGTACGGACACCATATTGGCTGCCACGGTTACCTCTTCGAAATCGATGGCCAGGGCGTTCGAATCGATGAGGTTTTGGATATACCGTTTCAGTTGATAGCAGTCGTGTGTAGCATGGTAGACGTAGCGATGGTAATGGCAGAACTTTGGGTTCTCCAAATCAGCCGGCCGAGGCTCCCGTCTTGGTGGAGGAAGCTGAATCCTGTCTCCTTGTATAAGCATGTCCAAGATAGGCTTGACGTGACCGTCTTCAAAGGAGTAAGTGATTTGAGGCCATTGTTTGTCTGCTGGCTGTGGCTCGGGCTTCTGGGCTGTATCGGTCACCATAGCCTGCTTGCCTTTGTTGTCCCGGTTGTTGGAGGGGCTACCCCCATTGTCGTTGCTGGTGTTGGGATGCTTGCTCTTGTTCTCTCCCTCCGAGATATGCAACCCTAGTTGACGAGCCTTCTTCAATCGTTCTTCAGCACTTGTAGCACTGATGATAAAAGCCTTCCAGTCCTTGAACTGACTTTCGCCCATCCAGAGACTAATTGTTGGAAGTAGTCTCTTTTGGCAAATTTCAATCAAAAAAGAGTCCGGGTTGCCAGATGGTAACTTCATTGCGGTTTGACGAAACCGCTCAATGTAATTTCTCGTCAGTTCTTTCTCTCCTTGAACGACGTCCATGAGGGTAGACATCGTAACGTCCTGCCCTACCTCATAGAACCTCTCCAAGAACAAGCGCTTGAAGCCAGCGAAGGAGTGGATGCAATTGTCTGGCAGGTTGCGGTACCAATCAAAGGCGACTCCTTCTAATGCCCCAATGAATAACCGTGTGAGGATAGCGTCATCATGGGGCAGATGGTCAGTAGTGACCTCAAAGTAAGTGATGTATCAACTTGCTGAAGTCTTGCCATCATATGGGTTGATATTGAACGGCTTATATCTTGGCGGAAAGGGAACATCCCTCCATTCAGCAGGATATGGTTGCCGTATTCTGAGGTCTTGAGAGTTTTCTCGGGCGTGGAACATTGCTCGGAGCTCCTGAACCTCTCTTCTTACTTCTCGGGCCTCATCTGTCGCGGTAGGGGCCGTTATCTCGGGAGGATTATTGTCCTGGTTTGGCGCCGCTGAATTTGAATCTACGATGATTGCGGGACCCGTGCTTGTCTGGCCAGGTGTCGCTTCCTGCAGAGTAGGAAGTGCCGCTTTGATCTCGTCTACAGACTTGACCAAGGCATGCAATATGGCCTCCAACGTGTCGATGCGCTGGCGATCGCTGGAACCGCCTTGATTGCTGTCTGTCATGAATACCGTCTTCACATGAGGAGTGACGGAGGGAGTGGTGGAGGATGTACCCTCCGAGTCATACCCATGCGTCGAGAAATCATCTGGATATGTGGGGATGTTCTCTTCAGGTTCGGACTCGGAAGGAACACTACCCCCAGCTTCGGAGCTTGCTTCGTCTCGAGAATCAGCATCTGTTGTACCCGATGGGAGGGTTGTTTCTCGGGGTTCGTCTCCTTGAAACATTGGATTATTGTGGACGTTCGGAGGAGTACTACCCCCAGCTCCTACGACACCCAGGGTCGGGGACGATGAGTCTCCTGTTGCAACAGATTTTGTCTTCGAACGGGTGTGTTGGTATACTCCGGTGGAGGGTAACTGTTTAGCCGACAATTTCTTAGCTGTAGTGGCTGATATCTTTGGACTGGAGATGCTTGTCTTCTTCCCTCTCCCCTTGGCGGGAACCTTCTGAGCGGAATTGTAGGAGACAGCAGGAGGTGCCTCATCTTCTGAGTTCGGGTGCTGTAGTCTGTGGAAGACGGACGGACGATCTTCCGTCACTGTCGCGTTGTTGCAGCAGCAGTTGACGATGATCTGGGTACAGTGACGTCCATGTGAGGATTCTTTGCACGCCGAGGCCCCTTCTCTTTCCTTGCGTTTGTGGAGGATCGCCTCACGCAGGTCAGAGGAACCACTCTGTCTGTTCGTCGCCGGGGATTGGACTTGAGCGGTTCTGTACAACTTCCCATCAGAGGCCCGTGTGATAATCAGCGGGACGCCCTGATAGTCAGAGGTTAGGGCAGCTGTCTGGGCTTGATGAGCCCGCGCTGCCCTAGACTTCTTCTTTCTAGCATTCGTGGGTGCATAATAGGAAGAGTCCAAGTTGAACATCACAGAGTCTGGCTTATCATCCAGAGAGTCATCAGGGTTCGGACCGTACGAGAGACGGTCGAAAACTGATCGAGAGGAGCATGGAGCAGGTGCTATACGGCTGGGAGCGGAAACCATGCAGGCTGTCTGCATGCGGTTGTCTCCTGTCGTCGGACGAGTTCTTATGCGGCTAGGGGTCACGACCGTGCAGGCTGGCCGCATGCGGTTGGCATCTGTGGCCGCATGGGTTTTCTGCAAACGATTGACTTTACTGGCCGCATGAGTCTTATCCATGTTGTTGGGAACTGTAGTCGCATAAGTTATGCAGCTGACAGAAGTAGCCGCATGAGTTTTCTTCATGCGGTTGGCGGATGTAGCCGCATGGGCTTTCTCCTTGCGGCTAATACTCTTCTGCGGTTCGGTCCGCGTAGAGTCCCTCTTTGTCCCTGCAAGTCCAGCATCATAATATTTTCTTCTGCCGAACTTAGGGACAGCAGAGTTGTCTACGATCTGAAGTGGGACCGCAGGAGAATCCTTCTCGCCGTCTTGAGCAACAGAGGGCATCCCATCGAGGGCTTGAGGAGGAGCAAATGACTTCGGTCTCCATTCTTTGCGAGCCTTCGTGGTGCGGGTGCGCTTCTGGGCCGGGCCAGCGCTGCCTTCAGAGAGCATCTCTTCGAACGCCTGTTGGTCGAAACGGACGACCATCTTCTTTTGTGTGGAGCCAAGTTTGGCTGCATCTGATTGCGTCACCAACTCCTCAGCCGTGGAGAAGTTAGTCCCCAGCAGAGTCGCCATCGTGTTTGCCATTGATTGTAAAAGAACATAACAATTATCGGAGGACTGAACTTAGACTCACAATACAAACTCGCTCGTACAAAGAAAGCCTAGGGACAAAAACCTAGGTACAGCAGACTAAGTACGATTGTTTATTTTTGATTCTGGGGGGTGACGATAGAGGCTCGGGAAAGTGACGGCCGCTCTGCCTTACTCCTTGGACGATCAGTATGCAGCCTTGGCTCGGGGAAGATCTGCTTGGCGTTGACGAAGAAACGCTCTTCTCGCTCTCCTCGGATTGCTCTTCTGGCTTCTCTCTCTCTCTGTGATTATCAAGAAGGAAGGGGGAGCTCTCTCTGTGTAGATCTCTCTCTTCTTATTTCTTTTGGTTTCGACCTCTCTCTCTCTCTTCTTCTTCTTTTTTTTCAAGGGAATGATGCTGGCTATTTATAAGAGTGGGGGGGGGTGATCATTAGGGTTTGCTAATGATTATCTGTTTGGAATGTCGGCGCTCCTTCATTCTATCTGAACCCTTGATCCTGATTATAGTGAATCTCGGCCATTAGTGCGGATAGCATCGTATCTCATGAGCAATTAATGCTAGCTGCTTTAAATCCTTGTGATGCTAATGTCTGATTGCTCGCCACGTGTCCCATTAGCTTGATGATAAATGATATGCCCTCAGTAATTATGACGATGATGTCAAATATATTTGTTGAGATTCAGTTAAATCTCTTATTGATCCCATGCCACGTGTCTTAATTGTGAGTCCTGTCAGAGCCGCATAGGATTGACTATCCTCGAACCGCAAAGAGATACTCTTCCTGAGCCGCATGAGATAATGCCTCATCGAGCCGCAGGGGACGAACCTTCCGTGAGCCGCATATGCATAGCCTTTGCGAGCCGCATGAGCTAGCATTGTATTGAGTCGCAGGGATTGAACTCTCGGTGGGCCGCATATGGCTGATTTCTGCTAACCATATAGAGTGACTTCTTCGTGAGCCGCATGGAGCTGTTTCCCATTTAAGCCGCATGAGAGTTGCCACGTGGCAACCTAGGATTTCTGACGGTTCGGGTCAGAGATCTTCTTCCTTTTCCAAAAAGTCTATCATTATGGCAGAGTCATTATGACACTTTATGTCAGAGCAGTCACAGTCGCCAAGTCGTGTCAGAGCATTAAATGAGGACACCCCCCCAAACGACCAGCTGTAGGGAAGGATCACACATGGCGTCCATCGAGCCGCATGTGCCTTGCTGAACCGCATACGCTCCCGAGCCGTATGCGATTTGAGAGTCTTCTTTGAACCGCATAGGGCCGCTCCTGTGTGAGCCGCATAAGCTTCTTACTCCGAGCCGCATGGATCATTATTCTAATATTTTCCATGCTTCTACAGCCACGTGTCTTTTGAGCCGCATAGGATGTCTTGAGCCGCATAGCCCCTCGTGCCGCATGAATCTATGAGCCGTATGGGCTTCCTGAGCCGCATAGGGTTTCCTGGCTGCATGGATCCTTCTTTAATATTTTCCATGCTTCTACAAGACCCCCTTCAAAGTTTTCAATTTGCAAAATTAAAATACTTTGAATAAGAAGCATGGTCATATTCTTCTGGCCGCATATGAAGTCCTGGCCGCATGGATGTTTAAGCCGCATAGATAGTTCAGCCACATAGATGGCTTAGCCGCAGGGGATTTTCGGCCACGTCATCATTGCCACGTGCACGGGCCTTTAATTGCCTCGAATTCGTTAACGTCGTCTTTAGGGAGAATCCCAAGGGTTGGCTCATTAAATCTTTTTAGATACTATGCCCTGGATGAATCTTCGGGACAAAATCCGAGGAGTCGGTTGCGCTTTCTACGAGGCGGTTACGTGTTTTCCCCTTCTCTCCTTCCTATAAATAAGAGGGATTAGAGAGAAAGAGAACTTCTTTATTTTCTCTCTTACTGCAAACCTTCCCTGTCCCGATCTTCATCTCCCTCTTCGATTTTAGGAGATGGCTCCCAAGAAAATTGTTGCAGCGAAGAAGGCAGCATCTTCGTCGAAGGACAAGGATGCTTCTACTTCGACTGTGGCCGCTCTTCCACCGGTCATCGTCCCTAATGTTCATCCTGACGTTCACCCCCCTATTGTTGGTAAGGAGATTGTATGAGTTGGAGATTTAACTGCTATGGCTACGTTGCATACTTTATGCACGAGCCTTTACGAGCCGCATGTTCCTCCCATGGCCGAGCTGCGAGCCGCATAAGAATATCCATTGTGTCTACATATGCGCTTTACGGACGAAACCGTATAAGCGACGCTGAGCCGCATGGACTTTCACTAAACCGAGCCGCATAAGTGTTCTTCAGAACCGTATGAGGTCTTGTTAAGTTAGAGCCGCATGAGGCCTCATTAAGTTGGGGCCGCATGGGTGTTTTTCCGAGCCGTATGGGACTTGAAACCCCCAATAATTCTTTTTTATTCATCTTTTTAACTCACCCTTTTTCTGTCTTCTTCACAGTAAATTTGTCGGTTAATGCGGCTGGAGAACTTCTGGTAGGGAGTGCCCAAGCTGCTCTGGGTTATAGGTACTACCATATTGTTCAGCATATGGTGGATCAGTTTCCAAGTGATGAACCCTCAGCTAGACTAAATGCCATCAAGAATCAGTCTTTCCATTTTCTTAACGGTATGATGAACTCCGGAAAATTTGAAGGGGAATATTTGAAGCCTGCGTTCTTTTTTGGAGACGCCTTGACTGTGGAGAACAGTCACGTTCTGGAGGTGTCGGAGAATTGGAGTTTTGTCTCTAACGGGATGGCGATCCGTATCCCCCAAATGGAGCGACACTTCCCATTATCTTGGTTCAATATGCTCCTATTGGACCGAAAGATGGAGGAGACTTTAACCCCTACCCGAGGTGGGATATTTGTGGGAAACATCCATTATAACAACAGTCTGAAGTCAATGACTGCTGGCAAGGTACATACCAGCTGTTCTGTGACGGGATTGGTCCCCGGTACTTTCTTGAATATGGCGGGCCCCAACTTCACATTTTCTACTGCCGATACTTTTATAAATCAACTTGCTCGGAAAGGCTCCTACTCAGTTGGCCGGTTGATGCTCCCCGGCTGGATACATCCTATTCCCTCATGGACCAATCTGTCTATATGGATCTTGCAGAAGTACGAGGCCTTTTTGTGTGAGATCGGCCTTTACCATGCTATTCGAGGCACCAGTCATGGCTTATCCATAAACAAGAAGTTGTTCATATCTCTGCTGGAGATGTATAACTGTCGTACGGGGACCTTCTATACACCCGTAGGGGAAATGGTACTTGCGCTTCATGAAATGCACGCAGTCTCCAAGCTCCCCTGGGGGACGAAGCTTTTGAACTGTATACTCCCACTAATGAGGAATTTGAAGACTTGGAAAGACAATATCCCGGCTTCGTGGCTCTCTACCAAGAGATATTGTGCCACTATAGCACCTGTCATCAGATAGCCTGAAAGGATAGCAACTCGGAAGGGAATGCTCCCCACACCAAGGACTGGATGCACTATCTTTTTTCGATAGATGCCTCAGGTCAAGTTACCGCTCGTCGTCCTCGATCGCGGGAGGCGGTTAAAGACTTGGTGTCGTCGGCTAAGAGAGTGGCCACTACCAGTGACAGATTCAGGAGTAAGACTGACTCTTTTGGTTACTTTTACCAGGATACCCATAAGCTGTCAGAGAAGGCGCTCCTGGCGGGATTTTTGATGATATGGCTGCAAAATTGTGTAGTCTTCGGAGGGGCTGGTTCTATTGAGAGAATCAGTCGTAACTTCATCCTCTCGGCGGTGAAGTTAGTTTTGTGAATCAGGCTAGCTCTCCTCCCGGCCATGGTATGCAGCATCCATCGTGGACTTCGCACCTTCACATCTAAGATTATCGCTCACGACGTGACCAAGGATTTTGAACGCACCGAGTTACCCTGTCACAATTTGATGGGGTGGCTGCTGATGCATTATCCGTCTTTGATGAGACCAGGCTCTGAAGACGGCGTAACTGACGATGACACATTTATCTTCCGTTACCGTGATGAGCCTTGGGAGTGTGAGACCATACGGGCTTGCCGAATGGCCTTGGCGAGGGCGGATATGTATCATATTTTTGTATCCATCCCTCGCTTTGCTGCGAAGGACATAGAGGCTGTACATCTTAACGGTATTGCACCTCCTCAACTTCTGGATGGCAAGATGCTCCTGTGGCTGCGAAACATCCGCCCCGCACATCTGGTGTACCGTAACCGCAATATGGTTTTTCTGGAGCCTTATCTGCCCAGCAGGTTTGCCCGGCAATTTGGATACAGCCAACTTTGCCTAGACAACCCCAGCTCCTGTCTGGGTTTTGAAGGTAGCCTTCTTGATGGTATCAGGGCTTGGCAACACTACGATACATTCCATACCCGTACCATTTTCTCGGTCCCTGCCATTAAGGCATCAGTGGAGATCTTGTACATGGCGGCTTTATATCATGTCATGGCGAACAAACCCCCGGTCGGTTTTAACCCAGGTGCCAGTTTTATTGTTGGTACCGGCCTGGAGGAAGGATCTTAAGGGTCTAAGAAGAGAAAGACTAGAGTCGAAATGCCAGATTTGGATTCTGCTGCTGAGGGCGATGAAGGCAACGAGTATGATAGAGATGACTCTATCCTTCCAGTGGCAGACGCAGAGGTGGATCAGTCGCCGATTTTGTCAGATGAGATGTTGGAGGATCAGTCACCCGTTGCGCCCGGCCCTACTCCGAAATGTAGCAGGCAAGTTTCTCCTGCGGGCGGTGTTTCTCGTTCCCGGAAGCTGGTTACGACTAGGCACCGCCAGCTAACCATAAGAGAAGATGAAGAAGTCAACCCTGCGTCAGAGGTAACCAAACTGCTCTCGATTCCTTCCTCCTTCTTTCCTTCTAGCTTCAATATTAATCATCTTCGTTCCCTCTTTTAGGTGTCAAGAGAAGAAGAAGAGTTTCGAGATGCCGAAGTGGTGACCCAGGATGACGGGGACTTCCGTGAGCCTGTTCGTCTTCAAGATGATGCTGATCGATTTGTATCCCCTTTCGAGGTGGCGGGGACAGAGGACGCGGCTGAGTTTAACTCGGGGATCGCGGGTGAGGGGACCATGCCAGTTGTGGATGAGCTGCAGCCTTCATGCTCCTCCCCTGGTAAGATTAGCCGAATCTTAACCTGTGAGGAAGCCTATCTGCTCTATCATTACGTCCTTCGGGTCACGTCGATTGATTGTCATTCTGGGCTTACAGGTCTTGCCTCTCCAGTGCCGAGGATGGACATTGTTGAGACAAACCCAGCCGAAGGGGCACTGGTGGAGAGGGGTGTACCCCCTCACCTTCCGGCTCGTCTTGATGGGCCTTCTGGGGGCTCGAGTTTAGCGGGCCAGGTATCGGGGCAGTCGGGGCAGGGAACGATGGTCCTTGCATCATCCTCTGCTCCCGCGGCCCCAAGAATAGACCTTTCTGCTTTACCGAGTGTCCAGGCTCTCCGGGCGACGGAAGACGAGTTGGCCGCCACTCATGCATCGTTCTGCTCAGACTCTGCTCCTCTGGTGGCAAGCTCCAGCGTCACTCCTCCGATGTTGCCGTCCTCGCTTCCTCTAACGCCATCCTCTGCGGAAGTTTTGGACGATGCGTTACAGGACGTGGTTGCCAGTTTTCATCGTCATTTGAAGAGGAGAATAGAAGCTGCCGTAGAAAGAGGGACCTCCTTCACCTTGGCCCGGCAATGCGCCCAGGGTCAAGTCGATATCCTTAGGGATCTTCCTGGTGATGCAGGGGTGGCCGCATTCCTGGAGGCGAAATTGTTAGAGACTGATTGGCCGGTGGCCGAGCTCCGGGTATTACGACAGGCTGATCTGTCTACTGTTATAAATGAGAAGCGGGGTTCCCTTATCGTCGTCATAGAGAAGACTAAAGCTGCTCGGGATAAAACCAGGTCGGTCATACTGAAGGACCTCAACGGTTTATTTGATCGGTATGATCAATTGAGTCACGCGAATGAAGACGTCACAGCCCGGAAGGAGACTGCCTCTCGTGAGATTATTGACACGCGGGAGCAGATTCTCGCGCTTCAGAGGAAGTTGACTTTCTTGGAGTTCGAACTTGAGGTTGCCTATACTGACAGGGGGCTGATTGTTCGGGAGGCTGACAGGGTTAATCAAGCTTCAACTGACCTGGAAACTGCCCTGAAGAAGTTGGAAGACAACTGCCAGGCGCTCATGGATTTGGGCGATGGGGAGCGGTTATCCCGGGAGGCTGAGTGTCGGGCCCGACAGCGGATCAAGCAGGGGACCACCTCAGTGAGAAGCCGTCTCCTAGAATTGAGTAATGTCGAAATGTAGTTGGCTTTTCTTTCTTTTGTTTTGTTCCTGTTTTCTTTTTTTGAGAGGGACGTGGTCCTGAAACATGTAATACTTTTTTCTTCCTTCAAATAAAGAGTACTTTCCATTCTACCCTTCATTTGCATTGCTTGTTGTACCTGTGATAGGATAGGGGTGTTTGCCCTGCGCGGGGGACTTGTTTGTGGACTCGTCATCCATGGCATACCTTGGTTTTAGGTACGGATAACAAGTTTGATTAGGATACCTGGAACAGCCATGGCAAATTGGTCATGGGTGCTCTTGGTATCGAGAAAAGAATACCATAGAGCAGCTGGGCTCCCGGGGCATGATGAGGTGGTGGGCTTGTGCTAAGAAACTTAGCAGAGGATATTTGTGGGCCTATTATCCTTGGCGTACCTTGGCTTAGGATACGGATAATAGGATGAAAGGAAACCGACATATTTGCTCAGAGGTAATGAGGACATGGCAATCATGAGGGTTTTATCGTAGAATCTTCCTGCTCATAGGTAGTGAGGACATGGCAGGAGTGACTTCACGGAGGATATTCGTGATCAATAGAGGACATTTGTGGTCAACAAATGACATTTGTGGTCAACAGATGACATTTGTGGTCAACAGAGAATATTTGTGGTCAACAGAGGACATTTGTGGTCAACAGAGGACATTTGTGGACCTATTATCCTTGTCGTACTCCGGGCATGGGTACAGATAATAGGTTGAAAAGGGAACCGACATACTTACTCAGAGGTAACGAGGACATGGCAAGTATGAAGGCTTCTTCTACGGAGCCTTGCCACTCAGAGGTAATGAGGACATGGCAGGAGTGGGCTCAATGAAGAGGGGGTACATAGAACGACTCAGAGGTAATGAGGACATGGAAGTTCTATGTAGGGGGTGATTTGTTTTTGGCGGAAGTGAAACGACTCAGAGGTAATGAGGACATGGCCGTTTTGGAAATTTGTGGATCGCTTACCCTTTTTGTGCACTGGAAGTGCGGGTATTGGATCACGAGAGAGGATCTCTTCCAGGAAGAAAGTTCAGAGGTTTGATCATACATGACTTTCTATCTGAAAGAGTGACCGGGATGTGAGTTCAGAGGCACCATCGGGTACATGACTCGATATTGTAAAAGTGTGAGTTCAGGGGCACCAGCGGGTACATGACTCGAAAATCTGGAGAATTATGAGGGCGAGTTCAGCGGTACCAGCGGGTACGTGACTCGAAATCTAGAAAATTGTCGTATAGACATAGTATTTCTTTAGGAACTTGCCGTTGACGGGCAACATGAGCAAATCCCCATTCTGTTTTGCGAGGCGGTAAGCTCCGTTGGAGAATACGGCCTCAATGATAAATAGGCCTTCCCATTTTGGCTGGAACTTGCCGGCGGTCTTGTGAGTTATGACCATCGGTCTCCAGACTGCCAGAACGAGATTGCCCACCTGGAATGTCCTGATTTTGACCTTCTTGTTGAAGGCTCCAGAGATGCGTACTTGGTATAGTTCGATCCTTTGCTGAGCTAGGAGGCACTTTTCATCTAAGGCCTCTAACTCTTGTAGTCGACGTCGGTAGTTATCATCCGTCGTCAATTGATAAGTGAGGGCGACGCGGAGCAAGGGTATTTGAGTCTCTAATGGAAGAACTGCCTCACTCCCGTATGCTAGGGAGAATGGTGTGTTCCCAGTAGCTGTTCGGACTGTAGTACGATACGCCCATAAACATTCGCCGAGCTTCTCGTTCTAGTCGTGTTTATTGGAAGAGACAAACTTCTTGAGGAGTTTGATGATTGTTTTATTGAATGCCTCTGCCAGCCCATTCGATGCCGGGTTGTATGGTATCGAAGCAATATTCTGGATGCGATGTTTGTCGCAGAACCGATAGAAAGCGTAGCTTACAAACTGCGGACCATTGTCGTGGATGATCCTCCAGGACAGTCCAAAGCGATAGATGACGTGATGCTTCAGGAAGCTGATCACGTTTGAAGTTTTTACTTCTGCAAGCGGGATAGCTTCTGCCCATTTGGAGAAATAATTCGTGATTGCAAGTATGAAGCGATGTCCACGGGAGGAAGGTGGAGTAATCGGACCGATGATGTCCATCCTCCATGCTTCGAATGGCCAGGATGCCACTGTCGGATGTAGAAATTCGGATGGTTGGTGGATGAAGTCTGCGTGGACTTGGCAGGCTTTGCACTTTCTAGCATAGTCTATCGCATCTGCTACCATCATGGGCCAGTAGTAGCCCATTCGGCGAAGACGGTCTTGCAATTTAGGACCAGGCTGATGGGCCCCACAGACGCTGTCATGAGCTTATCGTACGGCTTCTTTGGCTTCTGTGTTTGACAAACACCGAAGCAATAATCCATCGTAGGATTGTCGATATAGCATTTTTGTCTCTGTATCGTAGAAGAATCTGAGAGAACGCCGTTTGATAGAGGTGGCTTCCTTCGGGTTCTCAGGCAGGATATCGTAGACGACGAAGTCAATGAATGGTTGTCTCCAATCCGGGGCATCGTCGATCGTCTGGGCGGAATAATTCGCCACGAATTGAACGTTGTTCTTGGAGCAGATCAGTTCGTGGCCTACTACGTCCACCGATTGATGAGTATGATTTGGCACTGCTAGGGAAGCGGCCAGACCTGCTAAGACATCGGCTTCGATATTTTGGAGCCTGGGGACGTGTTCGATGAAGAACCCTTCAAACGATGAGAT
This sequence comes from Iris pallida, assembly GCA_029216955.1. Taxonomy (NCBI): domain Eukaryota; kingdom Viridiplantae; phylum Streptophyta; class Magnoliopsida; order Asparagales; family Iridaceae; genus Iris; species Iris pallida. Next base: position 49,755 of record JANAVB010044535.1, on the reverse strand, counting down.
GATGTTGATTGCTATTTGGTGATAGGGGATCATGTTTTCGTGGCGAACTTCGTATGAACCCCGGATTTGATTGACGATTAACTGAGAATCGTCGTATGCTTCAAGATATTCTACCCCCAGCTCTCTTGCAAGTTGGAGGCCAATGACTAGGGCGTTGTACTCGGCCACATTGTTAGAGCAGGGTTCCGTGAGGGAGTAAGCGCAGTTGATCACCAATCCGGTAAGAGAAACCAGTATCACCCCGACTCCGACGATGATGTTGCCCTTAGGTCCAGTTCTCGAAGCGCCGTCGAAGAACATTCGCCATATATCATCGTGAGAGGTTGTATGGGAGTCGGCGACCTCATCTGGGATCTCTTCATATATCCTGGACGACTCCGAGCCCGGGTGGGCTGCCAAAAAGTCTACCAGGGCTTGACCTTTGATCGCCTTTTGTGGGACGAAGATCATGTGGTAGGAAGACAGCAATATTGCCCATGTGGCGAGGCGAAAGCGGAGTGCCCCTAGTTTGGTCATGAGGACCCTGAGAGGGTTGACTCGTGAGATCACCTGTATTGTTTGTCCCATGACATAGTGCCGCGTCTTCTGAATGACGAACACCAGGGCGAGGCATTCCTTTTCCACGGCGGTGTATCGGTGCTCTGGCCCAATCATCATTCGACTGAGGTAATATATGGCTTGTTCATGGCCTGCATCGTTGTTTTGTGCTAGCAGGACGCCAAGGGAATGCTTCATTGCTCGTACATAGAGCAGGAATGGTTTTCCAGCAACCGGGGCCACTAGGACTGGAGGGTTCGATAAATATTCTTTGATGCTGTCGAAGGCACGTTGGCATTCTTCATCCCATACGAATGAGACGCCTTTCTTCATGAGATGGGTGAATGGCCGACATCGCCCGGAGAGGTTAGAAATGAACCTCCTGATGTAAGCTAACCTCCCTTGAAGGCCTCTGAGTTCGCAGAGATTTTTCGGGGGACCCATCTCCATAATTGCCTTCGTCTTCTCAGGGTCTACATGGATACCCTGGGCGGTGATGATGAAACCCAAGAACTTCCCACTGGATACGCCCAGGAAGGACTTCGTAGGGTTCATTTTTAAATTGTGCGCTCGTATCAGGTCGAATACCGTCCTCAGATCCTGCAGATGGTCTGCCTTGCAGCGACTCTTAACGGCTATATCATCAACATAGCACTCCACTGTCTTGCATAAGTGGTCTCTGAAGATGATGCTCATGGCTCTTTGATATATGGCACCGGCATTCTTCAAACCGAAAGGCATGACTGTGTAGCAGTACGTGCCAATTGGTGTTCGGAATGATGTATGCTTTTCGTCGTCAGGAGACATCTTGATTTGGTTATACCCCGAGAAGCCATCCATGAATGACATACGTTCAAAGCCGCAGGTATTGTCAATCATGATATCCGTGATAGGGAGGGGGAATTCGTCTTTGGGGCATGCTTTGTTCAGATTACGGAAGTCGATGCAGATTCGTATCTTCCCATTCTTTTTGAGGATGGGTACTATGTTGGCGACCCAATCCGGATGTTGTTCCTCACGAATGAAGCTGCTGGCTATCAGTTTGTTGACTTCGGTTTCGATCGCATCTATGATGCCTGGGCGGAAGCGTCACTGTTGTTGTTTGACCGGCTTCGCATCTGGCCGAATGTTGAGTTTGTGAAGAGCAATGTCGGGATTTAACCCTGGCATGTCTTCATAGCTCCAGGCGAACACATTAATGTATTCTCTGACAAGTTCTAACAGCGACTCCCGCTCTTCGTCTGCTAGGCTTTTACTGACAAAAATTGGTTTTGGAGAAGATTCGCTGCCGAGGTCAACCAGTATGACTTCATCTTCAGTAGGAGGTTCTCTCAGTTCGAACCGTTTTTCCTATTGTGTATCCAATTGCTGGGCCTACGGCTCTAGCTCGAGGATCTCGGGGATGTCTTCGCCTTCTTCGTAAGCGTCGGTGAATGCCATGTTGACTGACAAGACTTGTCTGAACACGTCTCCGATGCTGGTATTCGAGTCAGAAGTTGGTGACCCGGTTGAATGTGACTGCCAGTCGCATTCTTCATCTGAACTCTCAGGGGTCGTAGTAGGCGTTACATACCCTAACCCGCATCGAGTTTTGCTATAGTAGTCCCATGGTTTGCCCGTCGGGACTGGCGGCTTCAAAGGTAATCGTCGCCCAGTGCCGTAGTTCAAACCTGGCGTCGTCTCCAAATCATACCCCTATTTCTGTATGAGATATTTGGATTGGGGGCTATAAAGATACAGAGACAGTCTTCCGGCATCTGACCCGAGGTCGGCTTCCTCTATGGTGAAGGGATGCGGGTCGTCCTTCCGACCGAAGATGATTGGACGGTCCCCTCCCTCGATTATTCGGTAAGCGTCTTCTACTGGAGTAAGCTGGATTGCGGTGTACATATTTGTCACCTGTGTGTGTAGGTGAGTGCCTATACCGTGATCCATAGCATATATTGTACATAGCTTGTTGAGCTCGATGTAGTTCAAAGATAACCCTTTATTGATGAAGTAAGGTATCTTTTCTAGGGGGATTACATCATCAGTGGAGGGAACATCAGTGTAGACAGCCACATACTTGGCTAGCTTCGGTTCCTCTTCGGCTATCCCCTGTGTGAATGAAGACTGAGAAGACGACCTGGGAAGCCTGATCGTCAGCGGTTCAGTTGATGGAGCTGAGCGTGGGGTTGTTGGCAGACTAGTAACCCCCAGTTTGGCCTTTGATGTGGAGTGAGGAGTGGCTGGTTCGCTAGCAGTGTCAGACCTCGAATCGGGGTGACGACCCTTCTTGGGAAGCCGTATCGTCAGCGGCTTGTCGGAGGGATTGAGTTTTTCCGTTTGAGGCTGGCCGGTTCTTGGCAGCCTGATCGTCAATGGCTCCGTTGTGGTTCTTGGCATTTGGCCAGACCTTGGCAGCCGGATTATTATCTGCTCTTCTTGTGCCGATAGGCTGATTGCGTCCTTACGCAGAGTGGCGGTAAGGGGTGCAGACTTGCCGGGTTTGTGAGCTTAGAGGTAGATCGTCAGAGGTTCTTCTGATTCTGTGGCTGCCTCGGTACCAGCTTGTACATCTCCTTCACCAAGATGCTTCTTCGATTTTTCGTACAGACATGAGTCTGAGTAGTAGGATTCGACCCCTTTGAAGGGATCAATATCGGCAAATTTCGTCCTCACGAAGCCGTGTTTGTCGACGTATTTGAAGCACTGGTGTAGCGTGGAAGGCACGATCATGTAATCGTGTATCCATGGGCGCCCCAAGAGGATGTTGTAAGAAGTGTCTGCATCTATGATGTAGCGGGTGACTTCGGATTGGAGATCGCCAATCTGACACTTCAGACGAATCTTCCCGATTGGGTAGCTCCTGCCCGAATTGAAACCACTGACGGCGGTGCTTGTATGCGTCAGGCGATGCATCGGGATACGGAGATGATGTAGCAGACCTTTCGAAATGATGCTTATGGAAGACCTAGGATCAATGTGCATCCGGTCCACCTTTACGTCCCCGATGTATCCCGTATAGTACAACGGACGATCATGCAGATTGGTCTTGATGAGCTTGTCTTGTGGAGTGAAGACAATGTTGGGCATCGCTCCTGTGCAAGCGCTGTCCTGGAGATCCACAGGTGAGTCCTCCCCGGTGAGGTTGGATTGAGCCAGATAGGCATCGGCATTTTGGAGTGCTTCGCTTAATGCAATACGAACGTCCTTGGAGAGCCTTAGGAGTTCGTACAGTGACAACTTGGCCGGTGTGTTAGCCAATTGCGCTAAGATGTCGAAGTTGTAGGGCCTCTCCAGCCCCTGAGGTGTCTCTTTTCGGAGGGATTTGTCGAAGTGAGTCTCCTTCGGCCGAGGCTTGTCGGTCGTCGGAGGCTGATGAGGCGCTGGAGCGTCAGTGGTAGCTGGCGGATGATCATCAGTCGAGTTCTCAGCCATAGGTTGGGATTGTGTTCCAGATCGAGTAACGACAGTCGTGACTTCTTCCACGTCTGCCGAGACGGTGCGGCAGGATCTGACTCTTCCACTCTTCTTCTTGTGAATAGAAGGCGGAGCGGACTGAGTCACTTCAGGTACTAGATCCGGATGGACCCACATGATTTCCCCTCGTGATGTGGTGAGGGGTACTAAACCAGCAGCGTAATCCCGGGCAGGTGGAAGATTAGCAATCTCCATCGTCGCCAGAGGGATGGGTATAACACCGTCTTGAGTCTCTGTTGGAGGGAAGTTGCCGAATTGTACTGACACCATATTGGCTGCCACCGTTACCTCTTCGAAATCGATGGCCAAAGCGTTCGAATCGATGAGGTTTTGGATGTACCGTTTCAGCTGGTAGCAGTCGTGTGTAGCATGGTGGACATATCGATGATAATGGCAGTACTTTGGGTTCTCCATCTCTGTCGGCCGCGGTTCCCGCCTTGGTGGAGGAAGCTGAATTCTGTCCCCTTGTATGAGCATGTCCAAGATGGGCTTGACGTGACCGTCTTCGAAGGAGTAAGTGATTTGCGGCCATTGTTTGTCTGCCGACTTTGGCTCAGGTTTCTGTGCCGTGTCGGCCACCATAGCCCGCTTGCCCCTACCGTCCCGATTGTTGGAGGGACTGCCCCCATTATCATTATTGGTGTTAGGACGCTTGTCCTTGTTCTCTCCGTCCGAGATGTGCAATCCCAGCTGGCGAGCCTTCTTCAATCGTTCTTCGGTGCTTGTGGCGCTGATGATGAACGTCTTCCAGTCCTTGAATTGACTTTTGCCCGTCCAGAGACTGATTGTTGGGAGGAGTCTCTTTTGGCAAATTTCAATCAAGGAGGAATCTGGATTTCCAGAGGGCAACTTCATGGCGGTTTGGCGGAACTGCTCGATGTAGTTCCTTGTCAGCTCTTTCTCCCCTTGGACGACGTCTATGAGGGTGGACATGGTGATGTCCTGCCCTACTTCGTAGAATCTCTCCCAGAACATGTGCTTGAAGCCGGCGAAGGAGTGGATGCAGTTGTCCGGCAGGTTGCGATACCAGTCGAAGGCGACTCCTTCCAATGCCCCGATGAATAATCGTGTGAGAATGGCATCGTCATGGGGCAGATGGTCGGTGGTGACCTCGAAGTAAGTGATGTACCGACTTGCTGAGGTCTTGCCATCATAAGGATTGATATTGAACGGCTTATATCTTGGTGGAAATGGAACATCCCTCCATGCAGCAGGGTATGGTTGTCGTGTTCTGAGGTCTTGAGAGTTTTCTCGAGCGTGGAACATGGCTCGGAGCTCCTGGACCTCTCTTCATGCCTCGCGTGCTTCGTCTACGGCGGTGGGGGCCATTGTTTCCGGAGGATTGTTGCCCGGGTTTGGTGCCGCCGAATTCGAGTCCGTATTGACCGCGGGACCCGCGCTTGTTTGGCCAGGCGTCCCTCCTTGCAGAGTTGGAAGGGCCGCTTTAATCTCGTCTACAGACTTGACCAAAGCAAGCAATATGGCTTCGAGACTGTCGATGCGCTGGCGATCACTGGAACCATCTTGGTTGCTGTCTGTCATGAATACCGTCTTCACATAAGGAGAGATAGACGGAGCGGTGGAGGAAGTGCCCTCTGAATCGTACCCCTGTAGTGAGAAGTCATCGGGGTATGTAGGTATGTTCCCTTCTGATTCGGACTTGGAAGGAACAGTACCCCCAATCTCCGAGTTCGCCTCGTCTTGGGAGTTGTGGATGTCGTCGGGGACGTCGAGGTTTGCTGTGTCCGATGGAAGAGTTGTCTCCCCTGGCTCGTCTTCTTAGAACATCGGATTGCTGTAGAGGCTCGGAGGGGTGCTACCCCCAGCCCTGGCAACCCCCTGTGTTGCGGACGACGAATCCCCCACTGTAGCAGATTTCGTCTTAGAGCGAGTACCTTGGAAAACTCCGATGGTGGGCACCCGCTTAGACGACAGTCTTTTAGTCGCAGTGGTTGAGATCTTTGGGCTGGGAACATTTGTCTTCTTCCTCCTTCCATCAGCAGGGATTTTTCGAGCAGAGTTGCAGGAGATGACGGGTGGTGCCTCGTCTTCTGATGATGGCTGTTGCGGTCTTTGAAAGACAGACTGCCAGTCTTCTTGTATATTACAGCAGCAGTTGACGATAACTTGGGTGCAGTGACGTCCGTGGGAGGACTCTTTGCACCGCGATGCATCTTCTCTTTCCTTGCGTTTGTGGAGGATGGCCTCACGCAAGTCGGATGGGTCTGGACAGACCACGTTTGCTCTCGGGATTTTGGGAGACTTTTGTGAACCTCTCTGTCCGTCTGCCGCCGGGGGCTGGACTCGAGTGGTTCTGTACAACTTCCCATCCGAGGCCCACGTAACAGTATGCGGAATACTCCGATGGTCAGAGGTCAGATCAGCGGACCGAACTCGCCAGGCTCGCGCTGCTTTAGACTTCTTCGCTCTAGTGCGTAAGGGCACATAGTAGGAAGAGTCTAAGTGATACTGGAGAGAGTCGGACATATCTTCTTGGGAGCACAAGAGATCAGGACCGTACGAGAGGCGGTCGAAGACAGAGCCGCGTGGAGTAGTTGTCATGCGGTTGTCATCATTGGTCCATATGCGGCTGGCAGACGTAGCCATATAGGCTTTCTTCATGCGGCTGGGAGTCTCAGCCGCATGGGTCTTCTTTATGCGGCTGGATGATCTGGCCGCATGGATTTTCTTCATGCGGTTGGTAGATCCATCTGCATGAGCCTCCTGCACGTGGTTGGCAGATTTGGCCACAGGAGTGCTCGGCTTTTTCTTGGGACGCATAGAGTCGCTCTTTGTCCCTGCAAGTCCAGCATCGTAGTACTTTTCTTTGCCGGTCTTGGGGACAGCAGAGTTCTCTACTGCTCGAAGTGGAGCCGCATGAGAATCGCCCTCGCCGTCTTGGGTAGCAGCGAGTACCCCGTCCAGAGCTTGTGGGGGAGCAAATAATTTTGGCCTCCACTCGCAGCGAGCTTTCTTTGTGCGTATTTGCTTCTGGATCGGAACAGCACTTCCTTCAGAGAGCATCTCTTCAAACGCCTGTTGGTCGAAGCGAAAGACCATCTTCTGTTGTGTGGAGCCGAGTTTGGCTGCATCCGATTGCGTCACCAACTTCTCAGCCGTGGAGAAGTTTATCCCCAGTAGAGTCGCCATCGTGTTTGCCATTGATTGTAAAAGTACAGAACAGTTTTATAGGAGGACTGAACTTAGACTCACAATACAAACTCGCTTATACAAAGAAAGCCTAGTGACGAAAGCCTATGTACAGCAGACTAAGTACAATTATTTATTTTAGATTCTGGGGGGTGACGATAGAGGCTCGGGAAGGCGACGACAGCCCTGCCTTACTCCTTGGACGATCGGTGTGCAGCCTTGGCTCCAGAAGATTTGCTTAGCGTTGAAGAAATGCTCTCTTTGCTCTCTCTCTGCTCTTCTCTCCAAGTACTCTGGTGCTCTCTCTGGTCTCGAAAAGTGCTCCTGTGTGCGTCTCTCTCTATGTAAGTATCTGTCTCCTCTTTTCGCAGGGGAATGGCACCCTACTATTTATAGGAATAAGGAGTGATCATTAGGGCTGCAAATAATTGCTTCTTGGGGATGGCGGCGGCCTGTGGATTGGTCAATCTAGGCCATTCGTTTTGATTGTGATGAATCTGGACCGTTGAGTGTAGATTACACCAAATCTCATCAGCAATTAATGCTGATTAGAATAAATCTTCCTCATAATGATCTTCTGATGTCTGCGAATAAATTTGATTTATTCTCCTGCCACGTGTCCCAAATAATTGGGATTTGATCCAATCTTTGATTGCAATAAATCTGAGAAATTGATCGGCTTAGGACACGTGTCCTAGGAGCCACTGGGGGGATCTGAACCGCATGACGATTGAGCCGCATAAGATTTGGGCCGCATAAGGTTTGGGCCACGTGTCAGGGCTGCTCGGGTAGTGGCCCTCCCTCGAACCTTTGGACCGCATAGAGGTGATCATTGCGAGCCGCATAGGGATACATCCGCCTGAGCCGCATGGAAATGGTCTGCTTGAGCCGCTTGGGAAGGCCTCCATTTTGAGCCGCATGAGACTGTTTCGGCCTGAGCCACATAGGACGGCTTCATTCTGAACCGCATGAGAAGTCTCTGCTCGAGCCGCATATGAACGCCCACGTGGCAAGGCCACGTGGCATTTTTATGGATCTCGGGGGATTGTGTCAGAGATCTCTTTCTCTTCCCTAGAAGTCTGTCATTATGACAGAGTCATAATTACTTCTTTTTGTGTCAGGGCTGTCACTTTTTTAGAGTTGTCAGCCGTCAAAATAATTAATACAAGAGGGCAGAGGAGAGGACTGTCCCGCCACGTGTCTTTTGAGCCGCATAGGATGTCTTGAGCCGCATAGCCCCTCGTGCCGCATGAATCTGTGAGCCGCATGGGTTTCCTGAGCCGCATGGGATTTCCTGGCCGCATGGATCCTTCTTTAATATTTTCCATGCTTCTACAAAGTCGTCCTTGAAGCTTTCAAGTGAAATCCCTTCGGGAAATTGAAATAATCGAGCTTCAACAAGCTTTTTCCATGAGTTAGGCTCTTGGATCAAGATATTCGGCCAATTCGAAATCGTCAAAAGAGATATCGATTCCCGCAACCTGTGAATAAATATGTGTATCATCATGGGTTAGGTTGCAGTGGAACATTTGAATAGCACTACGATAAATGACCGAATTTGTGGTAACAAGTTCATCAAGGCAAAGGTCATGAAAAAGTGCATCATATTGTGAGAATATAGTAAAGTTGATAGGGTGTCCCGCAAACACTGCACTTGTCCGAAAATTACTAAACCAATCATTTGATGCGTCTAGTGATACAAAAATTCGGTCGTCAAAAGTGTTTGGGTCATGTGGACGCGGAGGATTGAACAACGGATGGATAGATGGTTGTTGTTCAACGACCGATGCAACGGGCGGTTCAACGCGAGGAGGAGCATTCGATGAGGATGCTCCCTCGGTCCGAAGTCTCTTCCCGTGGTTGAACAAACATGGAGCCATAACACAATAAAGATAATGAAGGAAATTGAGATATAGAAAAGTATGAAATTATACCTCAAACAAGTGATAAACAATGAAGGAGAATTGAAAAAGAAGACTTCTCCTTGAGTTTGGGAAAGAGATGAGCTCTAGAAAGGAGAAATTAGGGTTAGGGTTTTGAGAAAAAGAGTTTTGAGAAGTAGAAAAGGTGGTAATGGAGGTGAAGAGGAAGAGGATCCCGAATATATGTGAAGGGTTTCAATTTGTCGAAATCAATAATGGCCATTGGATCTAAATTTTGATCAACGGCGGAGACTGTTCCCGGTTCTGGAACAGTCAGGCCAAATTCGGCCCGAACTCTGGTAAGGGCAGAGTTCGGCCCGAATTCCGGATTCTGGTCACAGAACAGGAATCAGGCTGAAATGAAGAAAAATTGGTTAAGTCAGAAAGACCAAAATAAATGTGAGTATAAATACAAGAGAAGATCCAAGTGATAAACAACGAATAACAGATAGTGAACACGAAGCAGCAAGGTGAAGTTGAAAGAATATTATTTCAGTATGTGATAAATAAAAATGAACCGTATAATAAACAAGAAATTATATCATAATTTAATATTTTGAAGCTGCCATGGGTTAGCTGCAGGGGCCGGATCCCAGCTAGCGGTAGTCCTGAGGACTAGTGCACTGTGTCGCTTAGGCTTTTACGCCTTGTTGTCAGAAGGACCCTTTCGGCTTGTACCCATAACAAATTTATTATAAGAGAATCACGATATACTCGATATTTACGCAGGTTGATTTTAATTTATAACAACTTCATCTAAAATTCCAAGTTCACGACAAAGAAAATTGAAGCGCTCTTCGGATAATAGTTTTGTAAAGAAATCTGCTAACTGATGATCAGTGTCAATAAATTCTAAGTTAATCGTGACATTTTGCTGATGATCACGCAAAAAGTGGTGACGTATTTCAATGTGCTTCGTGCGTGAGTGACAAATGGGGTTCTTAGTGAGATTTATAGCACTAGTGTTGTCACAAAAGATTGGAATATGGATGAAAGATAAGTTATAGTCTTCAAGGGTTTGCTTCATCCACAAAATTTATGCACAACAACGCCCAGCTGCTATGTATTCAGCTTCTGTTGTGGATAGTGCGACAGAATTCTGCTTCTTGCTAAACCAAGACACTAAAGCCTTTCCTAATAAATGACACGTACCGCTCGTACTTTTACGGTCGACCTTGCATCCAACAAAATCAGCATCAGAGTAACCAATGAGGTCAAATGATGTTGACTTGGGATACCATAGGCCCACTGTAACCGTACCCTTAAAGTATCGAAAGATACGCTTAACAGCAGTCATGTGTGATTTCTTAGGATTTGCTTGATATCTAGCACACAGGCAAACGCTAAACATAATATCAGGGCGACTAGCAGTTAAATAGAGTAGACTGCCTATCATACCTCGATACTTATGTTGGTCCACGGGTTTGCCGCTATCATCTGGTTCAAGTTTGGTTGAAGTAGCCGTTGGAGTGCTGATTTGTTTGACGTTGTCAGGGTCAAATTTCTTCAGCATGTCCTTTGTATACTTCGACTGACAGATGAAGGTTCCATTTGACATTTGTTTGACTTGCAGCCCAAGAAAGTCGTTGAGCTCTCCCATCATGCTCATCTCAAACTCGGTCTGCATACACTTGGAAAAATCTTGACAAAGGGTTTCATCAGTAGAACCAAATATAATATCATCTACGTATATTTGTACTAAAAGAATAGTATCTTTAAAAGATTTTATGAAAAGTGTGGTGTCAATTTTCCCTTTTGAAAAACCTTTCTCAAGCAAGAAATTGCTTAGCCGTTCATACCAAGCTCTAGGGGCTTGTTTGAGGCCATACAGCGCTTTCTTTAGCTTGAACACGTGGTCAAGAAATTTGTGATTTTCAAAGCCAGGAGGTTGTTTCACATAAACTTCCTCCTTAATAAATCCATTCAAGAAAGCACTTTTAACATCCATTTGAAATAATTTGAAATTTTGAAAATTTACAAATGCACAAAGCATCCGAATGGATTCCAATCTTGCAACAGGAGCATACGTCTCATCGTAGTTGATACCTTCCTCTTGGTTGTATCCTTGGGCTACTAGACGAGCTTTATTGCGTGTGACTGAACCATCTTCATTTACTTTGTTTCTAAAGACCCATTTAGTGCCAATGATCGAGTGATTGGCCGGTCTAGGAACGGGTTCCCAAACTTGGCTCCTCTCGAATTGGTTGAGTTCCTCTTGCATAGCAGAAATCCAAAATTCATCATTAAAGGCTTCTAAAATGTTTTTCGGCTCAATTTATGAAATAAAGGCAGTGCTAGCAATAGAGTCTCTTAATGATGATCTAATAGTTACTCCACGTGAAACTTCACCTATTACCAAATTTTCTGGATGTGACGGCTTGAAAGAGAATTTCTTTGGCAAGCCCTAGAGAATTGGTTTCGGTTGTGGTATTCATTGGACTAGAAGTTGATGGCTCAACATCATCATCAAGAGTAGCTGCTGCACTGTTATCTTCATCAAAAGTCACATTTGTAGACTCTTCCACAATTAATGTGCGTTTGTTAAAAACTCTATATCCCTTGCTCTTGGCAGCATAGCCAAGGAAAATACCATCGTCAGCTTTGACATCAAATTTGCCTAAGTTGTCTTTGGTATTAAGGATAAAGCATCTACAACCAAAAACTTTAAAATAAAAAACATTTGGGGTTCGCCCAAACCAAAGTTCATAGGGTGTTTTCTTCGTAATGGGACGAATAAGCACCCTATTTAAAATATGGCATGCTGTACTGACAGCTTCAGCCCAAAAGTATTTCGGAAGTGAAAACTTGTTCAATATGACTCTAGACATATTGCCAAGAGTCCTATTCTCCCGCTCCACAACACCATTTTGTTGAGGAGTTCTTGGACAAGAAAATTCATGATCAAAGCCATTAAAATCACAAAACTTTTTAAAATCAGAATTTTCGAATTCGCCTCCATGATCACTTTGGATTCGAGTAATCATGTAGCCTTTTTCGTTTTGAACTTTCTTTGCAAAAATCTTGAAAACTGAAATAGCATCACTTTTATTTGTAAGAAAAAAATCCAAGTAAATCTAGAAAAATCATCAACAATAACAAAGGCGTAGAGTTTTCCACCAAGACTGGCTACTCTACTAGGGCCAAATAAATCCATATGGAGAAGTTGCAAAGGTCTAGAAGTAGTTACAGAGTTTATAGAATGAAAAGAGGACTTAGTTGCCTTATTCAATTCACATTCGGCACATGTCGTGTCCTTTTTGAATGTGATATCGGGCAAGCCTCTAACTAGCTTCTTAGTCGATAGCCTGGATATAGTATCCATGTTGGCATGACCAAGACGCTGGTGCCATAATAATCTTTCATCCTTATGAGCATATAGGCATCTACCTGCATTGTTAGTATCTATAGACAAATAAAAAATATAAATATTATCCTCTCTTACCCCTTCAAAAGTAATGTCTCCTGTTGACCTATCATAAATAAGGTATTTATTTTGTCCAAAGTTATTGTCATATCCATGGTCAGCAAGATGACTAATGCTGAGCAGGTTATGCTTTAACTCGGTCACTAGGCAGACATCCTTTATTACGGGAGAGGGAGGATAGCCAATAATACCATTACCTATAATATAACCTTTTAGGTTGTTGCCGAAGGATACATATCCTTCTCTCTTCATCGATAGTGATGCGAAAAGATTTGCGTCTCCCGTCATATGCCGCGAGCATCCACTATCGAGAATCCACTTACTCTTAGTTGAGGAGGGAAGGTCCACCTACATCAAGAGTAGATGTGACCTTTGGTACCCAAGTTCTTGAAGGTCCTGAAAAGTTAGTTTTTGGAAACCATGCATATATCTTTCTATCTACTAATCTTCTAATTCTACATTGTGGTGAAATGTGTCCATGTAAACCACAATAAGTACATGTAGCATTCCTATTTATATTAGGAGCATGCTGATGATGTCTATAAGTAGAGTGATGAGGAGAAGTATGATGATATGTAGAATTAGCATGGTGATGATGACTATGTGTAGAGTGATATGGAGTGGCATGGTGATATTGTCTATATGGAGTAGCATGGTGATGATGTCTATATGTAGAGTGATGGTAGTATTGTTTTTGTGCAACATGGTGATGATTGTATCTATGTGTAGCATGATGATTTTGTGACATATGATAGTTATTTCTATGTGCATGTGGTTTGTGTGCTTTGTGAAAGTGTGTGTGTATATGTAAGCATGATTACGTGTTGCAGGTGGATGACGTGGGTGACTAGTATGAGAAGTATTATGCTTTGTGTGTGTCTCTTGGGTTTGAGGTTGAGCAACCTGTTTTCCCAATTTAGTCTCTAGTTTCTTAGAGACAGCTTGCAGTTCAGTAACCTTAGCATTCAAACCATGTATCTTAGTAATAGAAATATTGTGTCTACTCTTTTTTTCTGCAAGCTCCGTGTTGAGTGCTGTGATTTCTTATGTTTGTTGTTCAATGCGTGCTTCGGCATCATGTAAGCTTATTTTAAGCTTAGATACCTCATCTGTTACATCCGTGGGTGAAGTGTCTCTAATATTATCAAGCAGTAAAGAAAGTCTTTGAATTTCGACTTCATGACTTTTGATCTTTTCCTTGGCATGTTTATATTTACCAATAACCTTTTTATGATCATCAAGTAAATCGGTAAAAGTATCGCCAAGTTCATCAAAAGTGAAGTCGTCAAGAGTTTCGTTTGATACCTTGTCGGATGTTGTCATTAGGCACACATTTGCAGTATCTTGAGGAGAATCCTTTCTTTCTCGGAGTCACTAGCTTCGCTTTCATGCCAAATGCTCATGTTGGCATATTTCTTTGAGGAAGTCTTCTTGTAAGGTTTCTCATAGCGGTTGCTCTTCTTTAAGAATGGACAGTCTTTTCGGACGTGTCCTATCTTCTTGCAACCGTAGCAGATTGGCTCTTCTTCGTCATCTTCTTGTGGTTCCTTCTTTCTTCAGTTGAAGCGAAGAAATTTCTTGAAGTTGCGGACAAGGAGAGCTTGATCATCACCTTCTGAGTTCTCGTCATCCGTCTCTTCGGGGTCAGCCCTCCGTCGGTGAGCTTTGAGTGCGATCTCCTTAGCCTTAGGAGCAGGCTCTTCGAAGTCCTTGAGGTCAAGCTCATGAGTCATCAGCTTTCCTATCAAGGTCTCCATGGACATGGTTGTGAGATCATTTCCTTCTATGATGGCTGTCACCTTAGGGTTCCAAATCTTTGGGAGTCCCCTAAGTAGCTTTCGAATCTTCTCATGATTTGAATATTGTTTGCCGAGCGAAGATAGGGGATTGATGATGTCGAGGAATCTTGTGAACATTTGCGTGATCGTCTCGTTTGGCTTTATCTTGAAAGCCTCATATTCTTGAGTGAGACAGCTTATCTTTGATTCCTTGACTTGGGTGGTTCCTTCATGCGTAACTTCTAGAAGTCTCTATACTTCGTGAGAAGTGGTGTATGTTGAGACCCTGTTGAACTCATTCCTGTCTATAGCACAGAATAAAGCATTAATAGCTCTCGCGTCTAGACTTGCCTGTTTCTTCTCCTCGTCAGAATATTTGTCATATGATTTTTCAACGAGATCACCATTGACAACTATTCTGGCAGGCTTTTTGTAACCGTCAGTGATGATAGTCCACAGGTCAAAGTCTAGCGACTTAAGATAAAAGCTCATCCTTGTTTTCTAATATGTGTTGTTAGTTCCATCAAATAGGGGAGGCCTATGAGTGGACTGCCCTTCACCGTGATTGAAAATCAAGGATTGTGTGGTTGCCATGGATCAGCTCTAGGATGTTAGTCCTTGTTGAGAGAACAGAGCTCTGATACCAATTGAAGAACAGATGGCAAACTCTAGAGGGGGGTGAATAGAGTTTATAGTGATAATAGCCAATTAAAAATTAAACTCTTTCACAAGCTAAAATTAATCAGAGTAAATGCAAATAAATAAGGAGCAAGAAAGCATACGCAAACACAGCCGATTTTAACCTGGTTTCCCTCGTAGAGGACTAGTCCAGGCCTGAGAACTCTAGCTCAGGATTAAATCTATTATTTGTGAAATAGTAGTTACACCCCGTACCTTTTCTTCAGAAGAGCACGTCAACTTCTTACAAAGATCGCAGTGGCGATGCTTGTAATTTTCCAAGCGACTTCTTGAACTCTTGCACAAAACTCCTAACTGAAAAATGCTGAGCACTTGAGGCTTAGGAAGCTTGTGGCTAGTAGATGAACAAGGGTATGGCTTGTATTGAGCTTTAGAGAGAAGAGAAGAGAAGATTGGATGAATGAAAATGAGAGAATTTATGGCCTATTTATATGATACTAGTAGGCAGAATTTGCCAGAATTCTGGTAGAATTTTCAAATATTTGGCCGTTGGACAACTAGCAACCAGCCAACCCTAAAAATTAGGGTGCTAATTTTTAGGGGACAGAGTTCGGCCCGAACTCTGTGTGGAGGCAGAGTTCGGCCCAAACTCTGTCTCCAGAGCACAGAATAGGTCTTAAGGTCCAATAGGCTTATTTGGATGTGTGGAGCATAAGGATTTTGGGTAGGTTATAGGTTAAGTCTCAAGAGCTCAGCACAACTCAGCTTACATCAGTCTAGACTCAATAAATTTATAAAATACAGACTCAAGAATGACTTGCATTACAAAGACTGAGCTGTCGTCTAACTTGAGCTGGATGTAGTCATCGTGTGTCGTATTGAATTATTACAAGTATTATTTAGTCAATGTTATCGATATTTGGTTGACTGTGACTTTGTGTCAACACTTTTTTGAATGGATTTATTAAGGAGGAAGTTTTTGTAAAACAATCCCCTGGTTTTGAAAATCATAAATTTTCCGACCATATTTTCAAACTCAAGAAAGCGCTATATGGCCTCAAACAAGCCCCTAGAGCTTGGTATGAATGCTAAGCAATTTCTTGCTTGAAAAAGGTTTTTCAAAAGGGAAAGTTGACACTACACTCTTTATAAAATCTTTCAAAGACACTATTCTCTTGGTACAAATTTACGTTGATGATATTATATTTGGTTCTACTGATAAAACTCTCAGTCAAGATTTTGCTAAGTGTATGCAGACTGAGTTTGAAATGAGCATGATGGAGAGCTAAATTACTTTTTTGGACTGCAAGTCAAACAAACATCAAATAGAACTTTTATCTGTCAGTCAAAGTATACAAAGGACATGTTGAAAAATTTGACCTTAACAACGTCAAACCAATCGGCACCCCAACGGCTACTACAACCAAACTAGAACCAGATGAAAGCGGCAAACCTGTTGATCAACGTAAGTATCGAGATATGATAGACAGTCTACTTTATTTAACTGATAGTTGCCCTGATATTATGTTTAGCGTTTGCCTGTGTGCTAGATATCAAGCAAATTCTAAGGAATCACACATGTCCACTGTTAAGCGTATCTTTCGATATCTTAAGGGTACGGTTACAGTAGGCCTATGGTATCCCAAATCAACATTATTTGACCTTATTGGGTACTCTGATGCTGATTTCGCTGGTTGCAAGGTCGACCGTAAAAGTACAAGCGACATGTTTCATTTATTAGAAAAGGCTCTAGTCTCTTGGTTTAGCAAGAAGAAGGATTCTATCGCACTATCCACAACAGAAGCTGAATACATCGCATCTGATTGTTGTTGTGCATAAATTCTGCGGATGAAGCAAACCTTGAAGACTATAACTTATCTTTTATGCACATTTCTATATTTTGTGACAACACTAGTGCTATAAATCTCACTAAGAATCCCATATGTCACTCACGCACGAAACATATTGAAATTCGTCACCACTTTTTGCGTGATCACCAACAGAATGGCACTATTAATTTAGAATTTATTGACACTGTTCATCAGTTGGCCGATTTCTTTACAAAACCATTATCTGAGGAGCGATTCAATTCTCTTTGTCGGGAATTAGAAATTTTAATGAACAGTTATACATTAAATTGGCCTGCATAATTATCGATTATGTCACGATTCTCTATGCTGACTTTGCTATGGGTACAAGCCGAAAGGGTCCTTCTGACAACAAGGCGTAAAAGCCTAAGCGACATGGTGCACTAGTCTTCGGACTACCGCTAGCTGGAATCCGGCCCCTGCAGCTACCCCATAGCAGCTTCTCCATATTGATTTATGTCATAACTCCTTAGTTATTATATGGTTAAATTTTATTTATAGCTGCCTCATTTGAAAATTTCTAATTTTCAATCTTATTTTTATTCATATCTTTGCCTATTTATTCAAATTTATTTCAATCTTATTTTTTATTTCCTTCTTGAAGTTCTGGCCAAAGGGACCAGAACTGGGGCCAAACTCTGCCCCACCCAGAGTTCGGGCCGAGTTCGGTCTCCTTGTTCCAGAACCTCAGATCACTATCAGCCGTCCATCTTTTCTTCATCCGATGGCCCATATTTCACCCCCAGCCGACCAAAGGGACATAAATGTGAAATTGTCTCTATCTCTCTCTCTCCTCCATTGTCTTCTTCCTACATCTCCACACATATTTCTAAAACCCTAACCCTAGAAGGCTCCAATCCTTGGGAAATTTCTCTCCAAACTCAAGGAAGTCAATTTTGGAGTTATTTTCCTCCATCTTAGGTCTCTTTTAAGGTATATCTCTCTCTTTAATCTTCACATCTCAATTTTTTTCCATGGCTCCTAGGTTGCTTGGTAGGGATAAAAGACCAAGGAGAAGTATTGGTGATTCCTCTACTAATCCTAACCCAAACCCTCAACCTAATCCTCCACCACAACCTATTCCTCATCCTCCTCCTAACTTGGTGCACCCTCTTTCTAATCCACCTCCACCCATGCTGACACATACGATGACCGTCTTTTTGTGTCCTTAGATGCGGCCAACGCATGGTTCGCCGACTTTCGTCATCGTCGTGTCTTTGCGGGACGCCCTATTAAGTTTACGGTTTTTTGATTTTCTTCCAAATTTTCGTGACTTATGTCTTGATGAGCTTGTTGCAACTCGTGAAACGATATATGTGAATGTCATACAAATGTTTTATTACAACATGACTTGTGACCGCACACGCATCTATTCACGTGTCGTCGGTGTAGACATTTCTTTTGATGATTTTGAGTTAGCCGACCTACTTGGTTTGCCCGACCCAAACACTTGGGAACGGCTTGATGATGTCCGGGACTTTGTTTTCCCCGGAGAGACCACGTTGGAAAGTTTCAAGGGTGATCTTTGTTCTCCAAATCCTTCCCTCGAAAACTTATGGCTAAATATCTCAATAATCATTTTTATGAACTTCATCGAATTATATGTTCTTCGGTCTTGCCAAAAGCTGGATCAACAGATGAAGTTACTTACTTTGAGATTACTGCTCTCTTTTTTCTCAACTTTTGTGTCTCCTTCAACTTCCCTCGCACGATGATGGATTGGATGATTCGTTAGGCCTAAACCAAAATCTTTGGTTTATTCCATGTATCTTCCTTTGATCTTTTGTGCCTTTCATGTTCTATTGGATCAGTGTCAGTCCTTGTCCCCTCCGCCTTTCTGAATAAGGCAAGGAGAACTGTTGCTGCTATAGCCTTCTGAGTCAGATGCTGCTGAGGAGCCTGATTCTCCTGCCCTTTTTGCTCCCGATTCACCTGCTCCCGAGTCCACTGCTACCCTGGACTCGCTTCAGACTATGCTTCGTGATGCTTCCATTTGGAGGACGAGCGCTGGGCCGAGATGGATGATCGCTGGACTCAATGGACTACCGCACTACTCTGCAGATGAGTGCGCTCAGCAACTCCATCCACGATATTCAGTACTCCATGGCCTCCCATCCGACGATGCCGATTCGATGATGCGTGATCCGTCTCGCAACGATTATCGCATTGACGATTCGTGGGTTCGTCGCTACCTTGATCCGACTTCTACTTTTGTGGATCCCATCATACCGGTTCTGATGGTGCGGGGCCTTCACATGCTTCTTGATGGATATGGCCATTTGTACTACCACTGATGATTAGGACTATGTTTATTTTGCACTATGTTTATTTTTGCTTATGTCTTTATGTTTTTAAACTCTTTCTCTGTTTTCTATTGGTTAGCACTACTCCTTGCATGTTCTCTTTCATTATATGACTGGTAGTTTATTACTTCTCTCTTTTATTACTTCTCTTTCTTGTCTCCATTTTTGCTATTGTCAAAAGGGGGAGAACCATTGATATTTGTCTTCATACTATGATCATTGCTATATGTATTAGCACTATAAATTGTATATCCTTGGATATGTATACTTGGATGGGTATTTACCGAAAATATTAGTTTACGGGGGAGTATGATTGTTCAAGTACGGGGGAGCCATAATGTGTCCAGGTATGAATATTGGACATACAAATATCATGTTTTGTCAATTATCAAAATGGGGAGATTGTTGACCCAAATCGAATCACAGTCAACCTAATCTTGAAAATTAACAAAACAATATTTGTCATAGTCCAATTTGACACATCGAGCTCAAATTAATCTACTCAGCTCATTGGTTCAAGATCACAGCTGCTTGGAGTTTTACTATTTTTTATATACTGGAGTCTGTATTTTTATTGTTCTTGAGTATAGGATGATGTACGTTTGGTCATACTGAGCAACTTTGGACTAGCCATAGCTTTATAGGTTTACTTATCCAAATCCCAATCAACCCATTCATCCAAAGTCCACAAAGAACTGTCCATAGAAGACATAGTTCGGGCCGAACTCTGCCTCCCGCAGAGTTCGGACCGAACTCGGTCCCCTAAAATTCAGGATGCTAATTTTTAGGTCTTGATCACTGCTAGTTGTCCAACGGCAAAAATTTGAATTATTTATACCGAATTCTGGCCGAATTCTGCCTACCCGAACCCTATAAATAGGTCTTGGTTTCTCTCATTTGAAACCATCCACTCTTCTCTTCTTCTTCTCTTACATAGCCAATATATTCAAGAGCCTTACCTTCCCATCCACTTAGCATTCAAACTTTCCAACCGTCCAAGTTGCTCGGTACAATCCAGCTAGAAGTTTGAAGTGCAAGAAGTTATAAGTCACTTGGAGAAGTCCAAGTTTCGCCAAAACGATCATTGAAAGAAGTTTGGCGTGCTCTTCTGTGAAAAGGCACGTGGTTGTAACCCTATTTCACAAATAGTGGATTTCAATCCTTAGCTAGAGTTCTCAGGCCTGGATTAGTCCTCCATGAGAAAACCAGGTTAAAAATATTGATGTGCTGTGCTTGCTCTCTACTATTTATTTTGTATTTCTTTTACTCTGATTATTTAGTTGGTGAAGAGAGTTTAATTTTTTAATTGATCATTTTTGTTATAAACTCTATTCACCTACCTCTAGAGTTGCCTACTTGTACTTCAGATAGGCAAACTTGTTTGGTTGTATAAAATCAGAAAACGTTGCATATGGTCAATAGACTTGGATGTATGGCCCGTGCACGGGCGTGCTTCCCTCGAACGTAGGATCGCTGGGTCGTCGGACCGTTCGACCGCGGAGGGAATTAAGGGGTATTGGTAGTGCACTTCATTCAGACGGGATGCACCCTCATATTGATGTGATAAGCCACAATACCAGTAAGTTTGGGATCCTTTGAGTAGTGGGCTAACAACCCGTGCCAAAGCGATCGTTGGCTTACAAGTTAAGATACTAGTCCATTACGGCACGGAACGTCGTGACCTTCATATGGATAGGACCATTAGGCTGAGACTAGTATTGGATGCAGGCGCGGAGCCTGCCACCCTTATGCATATGTTTAATTTGATTGGTTGGCTGCGTGGCTTGTTGGTTGCTTATGCAAATTTCTAACAATTGTAGGCTAGGCAAAACGAGAGGGAGAAATGCAAATTACTATACTTATGTTCATATTATGTCTAACTCTATCTGCTGCAGGGACACGATATTGGACACATTATATTTAGTTGCTATCGATAACTGTATTAAATGCTGCCATGAAACTGATCCTTAGGCTAAATAGAAAGATCACCAAATAAAGATGCATGCTTTACTAAATTTACTTAGTGTTGGTTTGGCTGCGAGTGTGTCTTGATCAATGCAGCGAGGACGAAATCACTAATCTCCACTAGTTTGCTTGCAGGTTCAGGATGTATTTGGCTTGGGGCGGAGCTTGGCTTGGACGCGTCGAGGCATGGAGTCCTTAGCATTTCGATGCGAGCTACCGCATTGGTGTTCGGACTTGCAACATGAAGATGTTCTGCCGAAGACTACTTGTTGGCTATAAAGTGGCATAATATATGGAACAATATAGTCCTTTGTGAGCTAGAAAGATCATGAGCATTGTAGCCTATTGGCATTTTCAGTTGGGTTATTCAAGCCCTTGTAATCTTCATTTTATTATTAATAAGAGAGATTCTTACTGTATACTCTGTTTTCTTCCGTTGCTTATGCTATCAATTTGAGATAAACTTACGTGAACATGTTATATTGCCTGCACGAGCGCAACTTCAGGCTCGTGCGGCATCACGCCCCATCAAGGACGATAATTCGGGTGAAATCTAGCGAGGATGAGCGTAACATTAGAGATAGAAGAGATGGGACATTTCTGGAAGAAGAATGAAGGAGAAAAATATGGAAAGAGACTTCTAGAGAAAATGAGAAGAGGAATAGAGGAGAAACTTCTGGAAAGAGAGAGGGAAGAAGAAAGTTAGAGAGAGAAGGAAGAAGAAAGTTAAGAGAGAAGGAAGAAGAAAGTTAGAAGAGAGAACGGGTCATCGGTGACTCTTAGCATGCATCCCCCCCCCCCTTAACACTGACTCCTTGTAGCTAAGCCTTGTTTTAGTGCTTTGAACCCTTCTCCGTCGCCTTCCTCCACTCTTTGTTTTCGAAAGTGTCTTCAAAAGTTGCTGGCTCCTTAACATTTATCTTATTTAGTAATGGCAATATTCATTTATTTTGAATTCAATTTTTGTTGTCTGGTCGTCTTTCTGAGCACTGGTATCTTATTCTCAACCTCTAGGTGATTAGGATATCTTCCTCTATAACTTTTCAATGAATAAGAGTTTTGTATTGATCTTTATGTGTAGAAGATTCTAAGGACACATGCTCTTCATCAACAACAGATTCTTCTATGATCTTAGGTTGTGGCTGCAACTCTTGTCTCTGTGATTCTTCCTCTCATTTTTTTTGTAATTGTTCTTTCAAATTCTTCGTATCAGGAAGTACCACCTCTTGTGGTGACCGCCAAGATGACGCTTTGTCAAGGACTACATTTTTTGATGTGTAGCACCGATTTGTTGTGGGATCACAACATTTTCATCGTTTTTCTTTCATTGTCATACCCCACAAAGATACACAAATCGCTTTCTTGTCGAACTTGTTTGTAAATGATCAGACACAAACACATCACATAGACATCCAAAATTTGAAAGTGACTTACCTTGAGTTTTATGCCCCATAACTTCTGGAAGGGATAGACAAACTCCAATCTGGCTTGAGGTAGTCTGTTGATCACGTGCATTGTTGTCTTCTTACACTTGGCCAAGAATCGATTTGGAATATTCTTGACATGTAACTCCTACATATTTCTACATTATGTCGGTTCTTCCTTTCAGGGACACCATTTTGTTGTAGAGTGCTGAGACACATCAGCTGCCGTCTGACTATCCATTCTCTAAGATGGTTTGATAATCCATTAGACATATACTCCTTGCATATGCTAAATGAATATTTTCTCTCTGTTTCTAGTATGTAAGGGTTGTTGCAAAGAAGAGTGGAAATATGTTTTCTTTGATCTAAGATTTGTTTTTTCGGGTTCACGTCTAATATACATAAAGAATACAAATTCAATCTCCATTGTGTTATATAATTTTTCAAGAGTTACCTTCTTCCTGTCTGATTTTGGCATGATGGCATGTTTTTTCAATAAACTTTACAATAACATTCCACATTAGACAGGTGTTGTTGGAGTTATGCTGAGTCAACACTCACGAAAATTTTTGGCCCCACATTGCCTAGCTTGAACCCCAAGTGTACATCTGAATATAATGCTTTCTATTTGTATTGTCTTCTGCATGTGGGGGTGTGGTAGCCCATGTGGCTTGTGGAGTATTTTTTCAAAAGGGTAAGGATCAAGACTCCATAGAAGCAATAATTTTTTGTCACTTGTTCATTGGAGCTAACTTAGCGACTCAGACTTGGACTCGATATTTGTGTGGAATTATGCGTGTTGCCATTATCTTTCCAATAGCATGATGCATAATAGGAGCCTTTTATATAACTTGAGATTAATTTTAAGGCGCTTATCAGACTTGGATGGAGAGACTATACGAATTGGCTTCACTCCTAAGGTGAAGTTTGTACATAAAATTGTCCAGGTATGAGACCTATGGATGGAGAGACTATACGAATTGGCTTCAAAGTGGGTTCAGCTATCGGGGTCAATGTGGAGCAAAACGTGCGATTCGTACCTAATAGTGGTGTAGTTTGGTGAACATGTAAGTTTAACTTAGTGTTTGAATGGATTGTGATGATAATATGTTGGACCTCCTGGTTACTCAGGCTCAGCCGAATACAAGCTAAGGTTGTATCTTGCACCCGGTTGAGCGTTTAAGATTTGTAAGTGTGGCAGCAATATATAAAGGGAGTTGTATATATATTGAAAGTTTAATCCCCATCAAATAGAAAATGAGAAGGTATGATATTTATATATGTGATTGGTCCTGAACCTCACAAAAACTCCCTTTTATGTTATGAGACAAGTGCAATATTATACATCATGGATAAACTTCTTTTCCAAACTCAAAGTGTTCCCAACACTACGTTATATAGTAGTGTAAACCCCCCTAAATTTTAGAACATTTTTAGTTTACTTGATATATTTTATAGCATTTTTATTAATATTTTGGAATTAAATTTTTGATCTTGTATATAATTTGGTAGCAGGTCAATGTTGCATTACCTCCGTACAGGGATAAATTGTACAAGTTCCTATACTTAATAGTTCAGATAAATATTTGCATTATTTCTTTTTTTGAAATGATTATTATATTATTTTGAAAATTTTATGTTGGTTGAAGTTATTTTACATTTTTCTTGAGTATGTATAGGAATATAAATATGTGTATCTATATTGAGATATAGGAGTAAAAACTACTGGTATCAAGTTTTGAGTATTACCTCTAGTTTATTTGAAATTTTTGAGTTTGCATCAAAAAGAAAATAAATAAAAACAATATATTTTATTAAGAAGCTTTATGATATAAAAAAATAAAAATAATATATATATAAATATAGGCATGATAATAAAGTAGAAAGAAATTTCTTTTTGGAAAATTTTAGAATTTTATAAAAACCTATATATAACATTTTCTTAATTTTTATATATATTTTTTAGGTTTTAAAAGAATAAAATAGAATAAAAGAAAAGAAAAGAAAAACTAACTCACGTTGCGGTTACTGTTCATTACCGCAAAGCCCCGACTCATCTCTGTTTATATACAGAGAACAGGAAAAAAGAGAGGAAAGAAAACGAGAAAAACCCTAGTTGCAAACCCTAAAACACCACCGCCGCATGATTCCGACCTCCCCTGGCATGTGCACGACCGCCACGAGGCATCGCCGGTAACCGCAGCGCCTCCCAGGGATGGCCAAGCCACTCAGGATTGGCAATAGCAGCAGCAACGGCTGCTAAAGACCCTAACTTCGTGGCAAAAATCCTCCATTGATATATTCTCGATCGTTCTTCAAGTAAATTTTACAGGTTCGAACACCATCTAACCCTCTTTAATCCCTGTCAATTATATTACTTAGAAACACTTTTATTCGATTACAAATCGAGATCAAACTTCGAAAAAAACCTAATTTTAGAAGAACCCAAAACAGAGCAATACCCCGACCCAGACCCCTCTTTGAAAGGATTTTTTTAACTGGATAGCAAGAGATTTCAAAAAATAATTTGAAAGAGTGAAAAACAACGTATAGTGCATACAAACCCTTTTTACAAATTAGATTTCGTCGACTGTGCGTCGGGAAATCGATCTCCTAAAATCAATAAAAACTGTTTTCAAAATGCTATATTTTTAGGAAAATTTCTTCGATACGGCGTGCGTCCCGATAAATCGGGCGATGTGGTCGCAAACTATACGCATCGAAAGGCACATATGGATGTTGTCGACGTGTGGGAACTGACAGAACTCGATTTCGTTGCGTGTGTGCGACGAAATCAGTGCGTATCCGTCGAGATACCCCCATATCGACCTTTTGCAAACTTGACAATAACTTCGTGTACGTTTGTCGTATCGAGACAAAACTTACGCCAGTAGGAACGTATCAAATTTTGGTCCTGTCTGTCAAGTTTGGTCCAATTCTGAGAAGGTCGGCCGGAACGTCTATTTGGAGGGCCCGCAACCCGCTCAAACTGACAAAATTGTGCACGGTCCGCCGGAATCCAACTTTGGACATATGGTTGGGTTCGTCTCCTCAAACCGTACCCATAGATAGTAGTTTAATGACTTTAGAGACCATAGATATCGGCATGCATTTCGGTATAAAATGGATCCAACGGCGTGTAATGCCTCGTTCCGTACGGCATAATACGTTGAGGCGTTGAGTCAAAGAGTCGCGTTGACCGAATAAAAAGTATCTATGCGAGTCGATACGAGAGTTACATTGTCCCGAGCAATACAGCGAACTAAGTCGATGCATCGAGTTGCATTGTCCCAAAGAATGCATCGAGTTGAATCGATGCAAAGTGCCGCATTGCCCTGAAGGACAAGTACGTTGAGTTGGCTCGAAGATTCTAATAAATCGAATCGACTAAGGCACAAGTCCGAATCGATGCAAGTATTGATTTTAGTTGGTTTCATGGTTTTACGGACCCGTTGAATTCGATTTGGTTTTAATTTCACTTCGTGCTTCATTGAATTTGAGCACTTCGTGCTGCACATGAAACCAACTAAAATCAATACTTGCATCGATTCGAACTTGTGCCTTGGTCGATTCGATTTCTTAGAATCTTCAAGCCATCCCAACGTACTTATCCTTCGGGGTAATACAGCGCTTCGCATCGATTCAACTCGATGCATTTCTTTTGGGTCAATACAACTCTTCGCATCGACTTAGTTCAATGCATTGCTCGGGACAACGTAACTCTCGTATCGATTCACATCGATACATTTCATTCAGTCAACGCGACTCTTTGAGTCAACCGCTCAGCGTAATACGTCATACAGAGCGGGGTATTACACGCAAAATCTAAACCAACACCTTGCAACGGCTGGGACTTGGGCACGGTAGACGGAATTGATCGAGTAGTTCAATAAAACAAGAAATGTCCGAATAGCTAACTCAGAAGATTTGGCCGTGCAACAAAGATATAAAATCGAGTCGCATCGGCTCGACAAAACGACAAGGCGTATCGACTCAAGGTGGAAGGATTGACTCTTCTTTTACTCCTTCATGCCTAAGTCAGAATATATCATTGTATGCTAAGTTAACCTATCGATGCCACGGGCATGGTCCGGTCGAAAGATAAGTCGTAGTGTGTGTCGAACACTAATTAGAACAATTGAAATGAAACGTGCATCAAATGCACGAGTCGCTATGGAACATTGGATATTGCAAAGACGAAGCGCCTCGGTGCATAAGCCGCAAGAACATGGGATCACTGTATTCGGCGAGTGCCTTCGTGCACGAGCCATTCTGTGCCTTCGCATACGAGTTAGAAAGGCTAGTACATTGAAAGAAATATAGGCGAGTGCCCTAGTACACGAGCCATGTACATTGAACACTAAGGCATAGAACATAGAAATACGGCTTCGATACGTGCAACAAGTGCACGAACGAAGAAAAAGATGATAAATGTATCAAAATGTGCCTACATGCATGAGATCATAAAAGATGGCTTCATTGTGAAAGAATACAGTTGTGGCATGAATATGGCGGAACTGTCGGATATGATATGATACCTTGAAAGGTGTTCGGGACCTTCGGGTCGTTCGGTTGACGAACATTGAGTTGAGGCATGATGCCATTGAACAATGAAACGAAGTATAAAATGTAAGAACATAGAAAGTTAATGGAAAAAATACGAGATGATAAAGTCTGTGAGAATAGAAAGTTAATGGAAGAAATACGAGATAATAAAGTTTGAGTCTCGAACTCAAGACTATATTTGGTTGTTTGAATAATAGAGCGTTGCATGGTCGAATAGACTTGAGATAATTGTGATAATCTTCCATGCACGAAACATTCCCTCCGAACGGGATGCGTCGGGGCACCAAAACCGTTCGGCCTAGGAGGGATATAATCTTTGATAGGCGCACATCTGTAAGACGACTAGCCATCGGTTATAGATGTGAAAAGTCGCAAATGATGGTAGGCATGCGGTATGTTTCGGTTGTTTGGGATAGCAACCCAACCCGTAAAACGTCGGGCTACCCAAATTCGAGAAAGAAAAGAAAGAAAGAAAAGAAAGAAAGAAAGACCTTTAGTCCATTTTGGCGTGGATACACCAATGACCTTTTCATATAGTTAAGGAATGATGGGTTGAAAGTTGTCATGATCCGCTACCCAAATTGTTGGGCCGGGCCGAGTCATATCCAGCCTACGCTTGAGATAAAGCGTAGTAAGCTGTTCTAAAGATAACAAGATAAGACTAAAATATGCTAACAGTTCTATATGTAATAAAGAGTCGTAAATGTCCCAAACACAAAGTCATCTCGTATATCAATAAGATCCAAGTACAAGTCCAAAATGTAAAGCTGGATACAGGTATAGTCACAAAACATAGTCTAATCAATGACTACTCTCAAAAGTCCAAAGTAAATAGACAACTAGACGAGTTTCCCCGCAGGTACATCCTCGTAAGATAAAGCCTGGTCCTCGGCAGCAACTCCATAATAGGAATCAAAAAGCAACTCCTCCTCAGTAAGTATACCTACAACGTTATCCTGTCAGGACGGGAGCAAGTACTGATTCTAGCAAACTAAATATATGAAACATAAAATGAATAGGAATGTAATAAACTGGAATCATGGCACATCATAATCTATCATGGCAAGGACACATATGTCATAGAGACAGATGCATAGTAATGTTTAAAACTGTAGCAGGTACGTAATCGTCAATAGGTGTACAATGTGCAGGGGCACATAATGAAATGTACTTCCGTACAAGTGTAAAGGTGATAGATGTATATACACACAAATACAGCTTTAAGATAAAGGCCTACGGCGCAGTAACATGTAAAATAAAACTTTGCTCGCTACGATAAAGGGGATGATCACGTACTCAACTATCAGTTTTTCCATAACCCAGATTCTAAACATGTGAGAGATATAAAAACTTTCCTAAGCATGGTAGGGACTGAAAATAATACAAATGTGAAGATTTAACTTGCTACCCCAAGGATCAGCATTTTTAACATGGTTGGAATCGCAGTTCATTGTTGTAACAGTATGTAAAGTTTGTAGAAGTACTTGCCTTTAACAAAGCAAGGTAGTGATAGAAATGCTAGAGATGCCTAGTGACTCATTACTGTAGAATATTATATAAACTTAGTTTTCATACTAAGTTAAACACTAAAACACTAGTTGTGCGATACGACGTTCTGACTGGACACCTAGCCAAATGGTAACTTTAGCATAGGAGACCAATGTGGGTGACACAATACCCAAACTAACTTTCTAAGGTCTTTACACTAGTGCGGGGTGAGGTCCAATACTATAATCTCAAAATAATGCAAATCATTGCAAGTCGTAATTATTCAATAAATAAATCAAACTGTAAACTATGTTCCAATAATTTTTGAGATAGACAAAAAGCTCAATTTTACATAAACTAAAGTACCAAATGATCCTTGTTAATTATAGAAATTTATACTAATTTTTCAGGAATTTATAAACCTTCATAAACATTTATTAAAAATCAGCAAACATTTGTATCCTGAAAATGAGTTCTGTTTTCCTATTTTTATAAAATAAAAAAGTACCTATTAAATGCTGGAAAAATTATAATAAATTAGTTAAACTAACATAGTTTAAAAACAATTTTTCCCAGATTTTTACAGTATTTAAAATAATATAAAAATTCAAAAACAACAAGTAACAGTTTCTAGAAAATAATTAATTAATTATTTACTATTTTGTCCATGTATTCGAAATTGAACCGAAGTCTAGATACAGGACCCAAAGCCATGAATCAAGTCCAATATGACTTGTACAGACTCTGAATGTATTAGACACAATTGGGCCCAAAACCCATGCTAGATTTAGACATCAATTGGCCATGATTAAAAATACAGTAATATATACATAAATATATTTTAAAGTGCTAAAATATACAAGTCACAAATTATAAAATAACTTGTAAAATTTTATAATAATATTAGCACTAAAATTTGTATTTGAAAATATATACATAATTATACAACAAACACAATTATATAAATAAATAAATAAATATATATATATTATATATATTTATATATATTATTATATATATATATATATATATATATATA
Source organism: Iris pallida (assembly GCA_029216955.1). NCBI lineage: Eukaryota > Viridiplantae > Streptophyta > Magnoliopsida > Asparagales > Iridaceae > Iris > Iris pallida. The sequence goes on along the minus strand of JANAVB010044535.1, from coordinate 20,190 downwards.
TTTTAATCCAAAACAGATCTTTATTCAATGAAGGAAAGAGTACAAAAACACTAAGTGTGCCTACATTTGATAGTAGCCTTCTCCACTTGTCTGTGGACTTCATTGATCAACATAGTAGTATATATATATATATATATATATATATATATATATATATATATATATATTATATATTATATAATGGATATATGGAATATATATAATATATATATATATATATTATATATATATATATATATATAAAACAGTATATATAATATAATATACATATAATACATACACACACACACACACCCACACACACACACACACCACACACACACACACACACACACACACACACACACACACACATATATATATATATATATATATATATATATATATATATTTATATATATATTTTTAGGTATCCGCGCATCCCCATCCACCCCGTGGCCACTGCCACCCAGCCGGGTGGATGCGGGAGGGGGGGCTCGATCCTGGGTCTCCCCGAGAGCCCCCTCCTCGTGCCACTCGCACTACGAGCGCCGGACATATATATATATATATATATATATATATATATACATATATATATATATAATATATATATATATATATACATATATACATATATACATGTGTACATATATAAATAAAATAAATAAAAAAAATACATATATACATATATATAATAAAATAAAATAAAAACAAAACAAAACAGAAAAAGAAAGGGGGCTCGAACTCGGCCAGGGCAGGGGGTTTTAGCGCGGTCGGGCTGGCCAGGGGTCAGCCCGGGTCAGTTGTTAGGGTTAGGTTTTAGTTAAATTTATTAGGGTTTATCATATTCTTCGTGTCCTGACAGTCAAGGACACGAAGAACGGTTGAGTCCAAGTGTCCGGGTCGTGCACGACACGCACGACTCGAGTTAGACGTGTCCAGACTTACCTACGCATTGCTTGTGTCCTGGCGAGTCACATATGTGAATACGAGTCGTATCAAAGAAGAAAAGCATGGTGACACGTACGTGTCCGACTTCGAGTCGAGGAACGGTGTTGCTGTAGGGCGGAGGGGTCGTCGTCGTCGAAGAAAAATGGAATGGGGTCAGCGTGTCGAGACGCGTCGGTTGGCGGTGGTGGCTCGTCGAAAGGTGGACAGTGGTGAAGGAAAACCTAGATCTAGGGTTCAGGCGAAGTGGCCGGAGGAGAAGTGGAGGCGACGGTTAGGCTGGGCTGGGTGGTCGAAAAAATAGATTAGGGTTAGGGTTTGGGTCTAGGGTTATTTATAGAGAGGGTAGGGCGGTGAGAAGGGGGCTAGGTCGGTGTCACGATGGCGGTCGCCGCTCGGTCGTGGGTCGGGGGCAGGTGAGAGAAGAGAGAGAAAGTCGTGGGGGGGTGACTGTAGGTTTTGCAGCAAGGCCCCCATAGTTTAGGGCTTTGCAAAACAACCCCACGCCTATCGGTTTGCAAATTATAATTTGCAAACCGCAGTTAAAACAAATCATATATTTGTAAATTAATATTTAAACAAATCAACATATTGCAATTCGATATTAAAACAAATTTAAATATTACAAAATAATATATTTTGATTTAAAAAATTATTTAAAAATCAATTAAAAATTCTAGAAAAATTCCTAACAATTATATTAATTTATTTTAAATATATAAATATAATTTAAAATTATAAAAAATACTATTTTGAAATCTAGGGGCTTACAAAAGTACAGGCACGTATGTATCCTGCGCACATAGATCCTGCTTAGATATGTACTTATAAATGATAGGAAAGGAATGGGGCATATTCACCTTGTGTCAGTGCAAGTGCGAGTGTCTATATTGGTCAGAAGTCACGCCACGAAACAAACATGAGATTGCTTGCCTGCTTGCCTATTCAATTCGAATAACATGCTTGCCATGATAACATGCTTTATCGCTTTCGAATATGCCATGAAATTGACCCTATGAAAAATATAGCAAGATCATAAGCTAAGTTGCATGATTGAACATAAATACTATTACGTCGGTTTAGAAAGAAGGTCTTTGCATCAGTACATGCGAGGACGAACGGATTGATCCCCCACCAGCTTTCATGCAGGATGCAGGGAATGGATTGCTCACGACAGAGCTTCGCTTGAATGCGTTGAGACTTGGAATGCCAAAGCGTATTGAGCCATGCAACCATATTGACGCTCGGACATACAACAGGATTGATGCGGCTGAGATATAGAAGGCATGATGCATGGAACGGTAAAATCCTTTGTGGACAAGAGAGAACCTGAGTATTGTAGCCAATCTGGCATATATTGTTGGGCTATCAAAAGCCTTTGTAATCTCAGTTCGAATATCAATAAAGAGAATTGTTTCGTATACTCTGTTTTTCTTTCGTTGTTAATATCAACCCAAAGATAACCATTTTAGAACTTTTCATCTTGCCTTGCACGAGCGCAACTCCAGGCTCGTACGGCATCACGTCTTCTGCGAGAACGATGATTCGGGTGATTCCGGGTCGGGGCGTGACAAGTTGGTATCAGAGCTCTAGGCTCAATTTCCTCTGGACGTTTGCTTTGTTTCAATTCCGAAGAGTTGCCCACCACCAATCAAATCACTCTTGACCCTACTCGATACCGCACTGGATGTTCCATACAATAAGTCTAATACAAAGTCGGATAACGTTACCGCAAGTACTTTGAATTTACATAATATTGCGTAGAAAGTCGTAAAAATTTCGTTGTATTGAATGCAACGAGCCATGAAATGTTAGTTGCTGCAAGTATAACAAATTGTAAAATACAATTTGAGATGTTGTTGCAATGTAACATGTTGAATGAGAAATGAAACGATGCACGAGGTACAATAGGTTGTGAATATTGGTTGCACCAATGCAGAAACTTAAATAATGCGTTACGGGAAGTACAGTTGATTGTGAATATGCGTTAAAATGAAAGTGATAAGTCAATATCGAATGTGTTGAATGGATTTGGGCTTTAGCTTTGAATGTCGGGAGTAAATCGTTGCACGAGGTGCAACAGATGTCAAAAATAAAATCGTTGCACGAGGTACAATAAATGTCTGAAATAAGTCGTTGCACGATGTGCAACACGTATCGGAAGTAAATTATTGCATGTGGTGCAATGCATGTCAAAGTAAAATCGCTGCACGGAGTACAACGATATCGAGAATGAATTGTTGCACGAGCAATGGAAGGAACTGAAATTATAAAGGGTAAAGTGCAAAAAACCCCTCGTTAAATATGTGCCTTTTGCACTAAAAGACCCCATGCTCTTAAAATTCCCAAAAGTTTAAATATGCTCATTTTGCCCCCAAATGACAATTTTACCCCTCCCTTCCCCTCCTTCTTCGGCTGTGTTCGCCGGCGACAGAGACGGAGGGGGGTGGCGGGCGGGGGGGAGGGGGAGGGGGCAGGGTCGGGGGGTCGCTCGCAGGCGAGTAGGAGCAAGGGGGTCGGGGCCGGCGAGGGAGCCGGGGGTGGGGGCCGACGAGGGAGCGGGGGGGTCGGGGCCGGCGAAAGGAGGAGGGTGGTGGGTCGAGGCCAGCGAGGGAGGAGGAGGGGGTGGGTCGGGGGCGCGCTCGTCGGCGATGAGGGTGGGGCTGGGGGCTCGCCGGTGAGGGTGGGGATCGGGGGGTCGGAGGGGCTGGGGGATCGTCGGCGGGAGGGGGGTCGGGGGGGCTGGGGTATCGCCGGCGGGGGGGGGGTCGGGAGGGGGGGCTGGGGGATCGCCGGCGTGGGGGGGGTCGGGGGGCTGGGGGCTCGCTGCCGATGGAGTGGGGGCGGGTTGGGGGCTCGCCGGCGCCGGCGCCGTTGGTCGGGGGGAGGGGTATTTTTGGTATAAATTTTTTAAAATTTGGCTGGAGGGGCCTAATCGAGCGGATATATAATCTAAGGAGGGATAAACTGACAAAAAATTCTAAAAGGTCTTTTAGTGCAAAAGGCACATATTTAACGAAGGGTTTTTTGCACTTTACCCAATTATAAATCGATAGAACGAATCGTTCGGTTGCACACCGAACTTGAGTTGGCAAATAAAATATTGGCCGAGTTGTGTTAGATTTGATTAATCGAAAGTTACGGTTGTGATCAAACACAATCACTGCAGAAATCGTGAGTCGGAAGAGATTGTTGGTTCATACCGAGTATGATACGAGGAAAATGACTTAATTTCTGAGTGGTATATGTCATACCACATATGCGATGAATGACTCGATTCTGAGTGGTATATGATATACCACTTGTGCGATGAATTGCATCGACGCGTTGTAAGAATTACGGAAGGTTTGTCCGCAACGGACGGAGGAGTATCGAGACTCGATTAAAAATTTGTATGACGGTATGTTGATGCAAGTGTTCTTCGATAATCGATTATGATGATAAGGCGAGACTCGTATCAATGAATGATACGTCGGACGAAAATTTATAAGTCGATCAAACGATCGAGACTAGCAGAACGATTATGCCTTGAAGCAATAATCGGATCGATGGGAAAGAAAAACTTAAAGTTATAAACGAGTCGCACGACTTGTGATCTCGATAAAAATGTTTGGCGATACAAATTATAATCGAATCGTACTACTTGTGATCTCGATAGAAATGTTAGCCGATGCAAAGTGTAATCGAATCGCATGACTTACGATTTTGATGAAAACATTGGTTGATTTGGATAGCCGTGCCCAAGAAAGATAGTAGGTTATGTCGAGACGAGACTCACTGTGAGCACAACGAAATCATATGAAACTTAGAGGGCACGATTGAATAACTCGAGGGCACGACGTCGAAAAATTGTAACTTGGTGACACGATCGAAGTATAACGAAATACAGCGGATCAAGAAACGATTTGAGACGTACGAAAATATTTGTGGAGAACTTGGACGTATGCAATGCAAGTTGTCGACGTTGAAACAGAATCAAAATTGACCCTTACGCTATCAAAATTGATACGACGTATCGAGATCGACACGTAAGAAAACGTAAGCATGATTGAGAATACAAAATGGAGTGTGCCTCGTGCTATCAAAAAAATTTAAATAACAATACGAGAATGAACGATCTGGTTGATCATGAACTTTGGATTGATCAAGACGAGACTATAAGTCATCGACGATTGTTCGATGCGTATAGCATCTCGTGGGTCGACCGTAAATAAGATAGAACTCGAACTCAATGCGAGTAGATGCTTCGTAAATTGTAGAATCATCGACAGTAGTGCATGACTTTACTTGAAGGATAGTTGCACATCGTTTGTGCCGATAGAAATAGTTTTTGTCCGAAATTGGGTAGTCACCTAGAAATTGTCAGAACGTGATTTTGTTCCAAAATAAGATATAGCATGGTTCGTAGTAAATTGTCTTTCGTTAATGATCCACAATTATCGAGCGTAGCTTCGAGGCAGAACCCTAAAAGACTTGACCGCCAAATCAAATTGAATATGCAGACCGTAAGATGACCCATACGATATCGCATATAAAATTGCATCGATAACAAATATAACGGGATGCATATTGATGATAAGTCTAGGCGATTTTGAGAATCGTGCTATGCATGAGCGCGAGTGGTAAGAGAATGACTTACGAGTTATGTCGTTAGATTTGGTTTACCCTGCAATTGAGCTTGCGTGAATCGAAATTATATTCGATGTTGCGAGACGGATAAGTTAGAAATTTGGCTAATGAATTCCTACTCGTTAGGAATCGAACGTAAGAATGCATCATAGTGACTTTGAGTCAAAGTGATTATTGTCTTGAGCAAGTCGCCTCGATGTGAACTGTTGTATAGAATAGATTGTAGCTTTTGTGTAATATCAATTTAAAGTTACATCGGGAGAAGTTAAGCATGGTGTCTAGGTAAGTAACCTAGTGGGCGTAGCCCTGAATGTTGATACATTTGCAAGTCAACAAAGGAGATCGTATCGAGATAAGTTGCATAACCAGACTTTGAAAATAGTTGGGTGGCGAATTCGAACGCAAGACGCTGTGGACGATCGTTGCGATCAGATGCACGACGGCTCGACGTGACGTATAGAATTGATTGTCCACACAAAACATACGAAATAAAAATGCAATTTTGAATCGCGTCGCATGTAGTGACTTATTGAATGAATCACGTAAGTATCGAATATGCGTATGCGATGAAATTTTAAGAAAAGTTGCTAAAGATAAGTCCGATAGGGAGTACGAGATGGCAAGCATAGGATTGAAATTACCTGTCAGCTTTGTTCTAATTTGCTACCACCGGACTTGGTCAAAATACATATATCTTTGAGACGCCTTGAATATAGGTACAGATCCAAATCGAGTTGTATACAAAATTCAAATCGAGCTACATGAAAGACTTGGAATGTTAATGAAAAGCTTGTAAGATAGTGTGAAACTGAACAACATTGGTGGGACGAGATCGTGAAACGATCTATAAAACACTTAATTAGAGTGTTGGTTTTGGTTTGAGGATGAACCTTGTTTTAAGTGGTATATTCTGTAATGCCCCGCTCCGCATGGTATATTAAGCTGAGGCGTTGACTCAAAGAGTCGCGTTGACCGAACGAAATGTATCGATGCGAGTCGATACGAGTGTTATGTTGTCCCGAGCAATGCATCGAACTAAGTCGATACGAAGAGTTGCATTGTCCCAATGAATGCATCGAGTTGAATCGATACAAAGCGCCGCACTACCCCGAAGGACAAGTACGTTGAGTCAGCTCAAAGATTCTAAGAAATCGAATCGACCAAGTCGCAATGCCGAATCGATGCATGTTGGTGCTTTCTTTACATAGAGAGAGCTTGCTCTCAACATGCCTTGTAAATTTTAGTCCCACATTGGAAATAAACCATGAGTTATCTCAACATATATACTTGGGTATGTTGTTGAGAGATGCACATGGGGTGGTGACCCTAAGGAGGGAACCATGTGGGTGATTTTACTAGGAGGTAAGAATAAGGCTCAAAGGATTAAGCATTAATGCTTTTGTCATTCTCCTGGATTAATTCCATTTGGAGCTAAGCCCCAAAGGGGCTTAGCGACTCGGACTCGGACTCAGACTCGGACTCAGGCTCGGGCTCGGGCTCGGGCTCATGGGCTCATGAGGCGTAATGTAGCGTTTTGTTGGCGCACTTTGCACTTAGCACGTCAGCAGTCATGCGGTCTTTATGCGTCTTATGCGGCATACGGCTCATATACGGCCTTATGCGGCTCATGCGGCTCATGCGGCCATACGGCTCATGCGGTCCATGCGGTCCATGCGGCACATGCGGCTCATGTGGTCCATACGGCTCATGTGGTCCATCCGGTCCATACGGCTCATGCGGTCCATGCGGCTCATGTGGTCCATACGGTCCATGCGGCTCATGTGGTCCATGCGGCTCATGCGGCCCATGCGGTCCATGTGGCCATGAGGCTCATGCGGCCAGGCTTCTGCTGCTGCTGCCGCATGGAGGGCTCCGCTGACTGTGTAGATTACAAGTCAGTTATGGAAAGGCTGAATCAATGCGATTAATTCAGATCCTATCTTTGTGGGATTTGAATTAATTTTGTTGCTATCTTTGTGGGATTTGAATTAAATCTCGTTGCTATCTTTTGAAATTTGATTCAATCTTTCCATAACTGAAGAGGCGGCTAGGGTTTCCACCCTCTCTATAAATACTCTCTTCTGGCCTCCTTTGTGGCATTACGAAAAATACAAGTCAGAAAAGGAGAAAGAGAGAGAGAGCTGCTGCCGCCATTGCAAGTCCATCCGAGGAGTCAGAACAGAGGTGACTTCGAGCGTTCCACAAGTTCTTCAAACTTGCTGGTTCCTGGAAGCAGATCGTGTGGGCAAATCTTGCTTTGAGCAACGGTGTTTTGACACACCAGCATTGTTCTTCTTCTCATCTCTCTCTAGATTATTGTAACTCGTTCTGTCCCAATTGCAACATGTTTGCAAGGAAGAACGAGAGATCTTCTCTTCTCTATTTCCCTCCTCCATATTGTAATCGGATTATTTGGTTTTTGTATCATCGTAGATCTCTGTTGCATCTATTTTACCATCTTTGATCAAGCCCCGGGACTAACAATCTCAAAGCAAGATCCGTGTAGATGGAAAACATTAATGCTTCGCTCCTCCAATCGGACTTCTGCAAGTTGGAAAAGTTCGATGGAGAGCATTATCAAGTCTGGAAGTGAAAGGTTTACCTAACTCTTCAACTAAAGGACGTTGATCATGTTCTGTTGGAGGAAGAACCCTCTGTTCCAGACACTGGATCTACTGCCGCCATCAACGCGGCTACCAAACTCCAGGCCAAGTGGAGAAGGGAAAATAGCATCTGCAGGCTTCTCATCCTGAATGCTATGGAGGACTCCCTGGCAGAATCCTACTCGAAGAAGGAACTTGCCAGAGACATATGGGAGTTTGTAGAAAATTTGTATGAAGAAGACAAGAACATGAGCAAAATGTTTGTGGTTGAAAAATATCACAAATTGCTCTTTGAGGACGAAAAGTCCATGCTGCCACAGGTGAAGGAATTTCTGAAGTTGCGTCAGAAACTGGAAGACGAAGAGATGCCCCTTCCCGACAAGTTTGTCGTCGGAGGGATCGTCTCAAAACTTCCTGCTGGATGGAGTACCTTCTATATAAGGATGCACAGAAAGAAGCTAGATATTAGCTTGGGAGATCTACTTCAAGAGATCCATGTTGAGGACGAGATGCGTTCCTAATAGAAGGTGGATACTCTGTCCAAACAGTTGGCTAAAGCCAATCTTGTGCAGATGAGAGATCCCAAGGGGAAGCAGGCGGCTTCTCATCCCAAGAAGAAGGACTTCACTAATCTGAAAGTGAAGGGTCCTTCATTCAAGCAACAGAAGACTAACTCCCACGTGACTTGTTACAATTGTGGCAAGAAAGGCCACTACAAGAGTGAATGCAGATCTAAGCCTAAACAATCAGAGAAAGGTGAGCCTAATAAGGTTTCATTAGTTTCTAACATTGTTGCTATGATCGGACAGGTCACAACTGTGGGAGTTGACTCTGACTGGTGGATAGACACTGGTGCGACTTGCCATGTCTGTTCTGGCAAGGAATGGTTCGTCACGTACCAGCCGATATCTGAGAAGGTTGTCATGGCAAACCAGGCCCAAGCTGAAGTCCTGGGGATCGGGACCGTGGAACTGAAACTCACTTCTGGGAACACTCTGACGCTTCAAGGTGTGAAGCATGTTCCGGCGATTGCGAAGAATCTGATCTCTGGGAGCCTGCTCTGCAATGCAGGCTTAAGAATAGACATCAATGCTGGTCAGATGGTGATGTCCAAGAAAGGGACATACTTCGAAAAGGCTTATCAAATCGAAGGAATATTTAAAATTCAGGTTGTCAACCAGTTTGAAGACATTAATGCAGTTGCATTTTCTGATTATTCTCTTGAGTTGTGGCATAATAGACTAGGACATGTTCATTGTAAAAGAATTAACAAAATGTCTAGTCTAGGACTTATCTCTAAATGTGGGGGTAAGGTAGAGAAGTGTAAAGTGTGTGCTCAGACGAAGATCACAAGGAAACCCTTTCATCGGGTCAATCGAAGCACAGATCTTCTGGAGTTGGTGCACTCCGATAACTGTGACTTCAAACATTTCTCTACGAAGGCCGGAATGAAGTATTTTATAACCTTCATCGACAACTTCTCAAAATACGCGTTCGTCTACTTGCTCAAGTCTAAAGACGAAGCCTTCGAGAAGTTCAGAGAGTTCAGGACCGAAGCTGAACGACAGACTGGACAACAACTCAAGAGGTTGAGAAGTGATCGAGGTGGAGAGTACAGGTCTCATGAATTTGCATCATTCTGCAAAGAATATGGAATCATATGCGAGACAACTGCTCCATATTCTCCTCAATCTAACGGAGTAGCAGAGAGGAAGAACCGAACATTAACAGAAATGATAAATTCTATGCTGCTTACTGCAGGCCTTCCAAAATGCTACTGGGGAGAAGCTGCATTGACGGCCACTTTTATTCTAAATAGAGTACCATATGCAACTTCGGACGTAACTCCTCATGAACTCTGGTTCAAAGTCAGACCAAACTTGAATGTCATTCGAGTGTAGGGGTGTCTGGCGTATGTGAAGCTCCCAGATCTGAAGATTCAGAAGCTAGGGACAAGGACTACGAAGGCGATCTTCTTGGGGTATGCCGAGAAGAGTGATGCTAGGAGATTTCTTGATATTGAGTCAAATTATATCATCGAATCTCGCGATGCTGAATATTTTGAAGACAAGTTTGCAAAAGACAAACATTATTCTTTCGGACATTCTGAAAAAATGTAAGTACAAATGAGACTGAAATCTTATATGGGCCAGTAGTCCAAGAAGAAGCTGTTGTTGATGAAACAACTCTTGTACCAGGACTCGCAGAGCCGTCAGCTAAGCGAGCGAGGAGACCGAAAGACTTCGAAGATGACTTTGTCACCTATCATGTGGAAGCAGATCCGCTTACCTATGATGAGGCAATGAAGACCAGAGATGCTATCTTCTGGAAGGAGGCAGTGAATGACGAGTTTGACTCTATCACCTCCAATAACACATGGGTGTTGGTAGATCTACCTGAAGGAGAAAAGCCCATCGGATGTAAATGGATCTTCAAGAAGAAGATGAAGGCAGATGGAACTATTGACAAGTTCAAGACCAGGCTGGTAGCCAAGAGATTTTCTCAGAAACAGGAGATAGACTACTTTGACACGTACGCTCCAGTAGCTCGGATGACCACCATCAGGATGTTAATTGCTCTAGCAGCTATACATAAGTTGGTGATACATCAGATGGATGTAAAGACCGCATTCCTGAATGAGGAGCTGACCGAAGAGATTTACATGCAACAGCCAGATGGATTTGTCGTCAAAGGTCTTGAAGACAAAGTCTGCAAGTTGGTGAAATCATTATATGGTTTGAAGCAAGCTCCCAAGATGTGGCATGAGAAGTTTGACAAAGTTATTAGGTCAAACGGCTACAGAGTCAGCAAGACGGACAAATGTGTTTACACAAAGTTCGCTGATGGAAGAGGAGTCATCGTTTGTCTATACGTGGACGACATGCTAATCCTAGGTACGGATATAGGCTGTGTCGCAGAGACAAAGAAGTTCCTCTGAACCAAGTTTAGTATGAAGGACTTGGGGGATGCAGATGTCATCTTGGGCATAAAGATCATCCGAACAGACACTGGAGTAGCACTGTCACAATCTCACTACATTGAGAAGTTGCTCACACTCTATGGGTATAAGGATCTTCTAGGGATCGATACGCCATATAGGTGTGATCAGAAGCTGAAGCCAAACTCAAAGGAAAGCGTCAGACAGCTGGAGTATTCTAGCGTCATCGGAAGTTTGATGTACGCAACCACTGCCATAAGGCCTGACATAGCTTTTGCTGTGGGAATGCTGAGTCGGTTCACAAGCAACCCAGGGGTTGAGCACTGGAAAGCTGTGAAGCGGATGATAAGATATCTCAAGAAGACTCAGACATATGCACTGTACTACAACGGGTATCCGACAGTAATGGAAGGCTTCAGTGATGCTAGCTGGTGTTCAGAGGTAGAAAGCGAGAGATCCACAGGTGGATATGTCTTTTCCTTGGGTGGAGCTGCTATATCGTAGAAGTCGAAGAAGCAGACTATACTCTCTCGTTCCTTCATGGAATCTGAATTCTATGCACTTGAAACTGCAGCAGATGAAGCAGAATGGCTTCGGGAGCTCATGTATGATCTTCCAGTGGTTGGGGCTCAGATACCGACAATACCGATATACTGTGACAACCAGGCGACTGCGGCGGTAGCTTCAAATGATCTCTTCAACGAAAAGAAGAGGACTGTGCGGTTGAAGCACATGGCAGTACACGATCTTATCATAAGAGGTATAATTGCAGTGGTTGATGTTCGGAGTCAGGAGAACCTGGCAGATCCGTTCACAAAGGGCCTCAAGCGCCAGTTGGTCGATGACATAGCTTGTAAAATGGGCTTGAAGGCATTCTGATAGTGTGTCTTTGTAATCCTACCATAAAGTTTTATACTATTAGTTCAAAGAGAAATCTACTAGGCATTTAACTTTTGGTCCAAAGGAGGATCACTGACTGGGAAACTATCAGGTAACAGTGGGTACTTGTTCTCTGGAACATGGAAGGGATACGGACCCATAACCACTGTTGTCTACTATGTATTCTGTTGTCTACTATGTATTTTTCTGCGGAAAAAATAGATACTGTGGAAGGATGGCTTAAACGCCTTAATGAGTTCTCAAGCAGAGTGAATGCCTAGTGTGCTTTACAGGAAGCACGGTAGAGCAGCACTATAAGGAGTAAAACTCTATGCTACAGTGGGATGACTCCACCATGAGGTTCCCAGGTAGGGGTAATGCCTCGGCTTTGTAAGCCAAGTCATAGCGGCGTAGCACCGCAAATAGGCAGGTAGCCTAATGTTGTATGATGTAATTAAAGATTTGTAGACAGCACTACAAAGGGGGGGATGGCCCCATGTTACAGTGGCACGACACCACGATGAGGTACCCAGGTAGGGGTAATGCCTCGGTATTGCAAGCCATGTCGTTGCGGCGTAACACCGCAAGGAAGCCTTAGGCTTCATGCTGGGTAGTTCGGCACTACAAAGAGGCTTGTGACCTCATGCTACAGTAGTATGACACTACGATGAGGTTCCCAGGTAGGGGTAATGCCTCGGCTTCAGGCCATGTCATAGCGGCGTAGCACCGCAAGGAAGCGCAAGGCTTCATGCCATATCCCTTTAATAAAGAACTCACCTATAGTGTATGGAAAGATATCAGGCCGTCTCTTGAGGGTAAACTTGTAGACGCCCAAAATTATACACTGAAACCAGGCTGGCACAGGGCCTTTAATGTGCAGCCAGAAGCACATGTAACTACACTTTGTGAGTGGGAAGAATTACAATTGTGGTGCAGAATTCAAGGCGTAGTCCATTCTTGTATCACATTGTTATTTAAACCATGCGGGAAGATTCAAGTCGTCAACGACATCTATCCTAATGCAAAATAGACAGTTACTGTGGGGAACGCTCAACCCTGGACACATATATATGTTATGATATATGGGGGATTGTTGGTGCTTTTTTTACATGGAGAGAGCTTGCTCTCAACATGACTTATAAATTTTAGTCCCATATTGGAAATGCACCATGAGTTATCTCAACATATATACTTGGATATGTTGTTGAGAGATGCACATGGGGTGGTGACCCTAAGGAGGGAACCATGTGGGTGATTTTACTATGAGGTAAGAATAAGGCTCTAAGGATTAAGCATTAATGCTTTTGTCATTCTCCTAGATTAATTCCATTTGGAGCTAAGCCCCAAAGGGGCTTAGCGACTCGGACTCGGACTCGGACTCGGGCTCGGGCTCGGGCTCGGGCTCGGGCTCGGGCTCATGGGCTCATGGGCTCATGAGGCGTAATGTGGCATTTTGTTGGCGCACTTTGCACTTAGCACGTCAGCAGTCATGCGGTCTTTATGCATCTTATGCGGCATGCGACTCATATGCGGCCACATGCGGCTCATGTAGCTCATACGGCCATGCGGTCATGCGGCTCATGCGGTCCATGCGGCACATGCGGCTCATGCGGTCCATACGAATTATGTGGTCCATGCGGTCCATGCGGCTCATGCGGTCCATGTGGCTCACGTGGTCCATGCGTTCCATGCGGTCCATGCGGCTCATATGGTCTATGCGGTCCATGCGGCTCATGCGGCCCATACGGTCCATGCGGCCATGAGGCTCATGCGGCCAGGCTGCTGCTGCTGCTACCGCATGGGGGCTCCGCTGACTGTGCAGAATACAAGTCAGTTATGGAAAGGCTGAATCAATACGATTAATTCAGATCCTATCTTTGTAGGATTTGAATTAATTTTGTTGCTATCTTTGTGGGATTTGAATTAAATCTCATTGCTATCTTTTGAGATTTGATTCAATCTTTCCATAACTGAAGAGGCGGCTAGGGTTTCCACCCTCTCTCCATAAATACTCTCTTCTGGCCTCCTTTGTGGCATTACGAAAAATACAAGTCAGAAAAGGAGAAAGAGAGAGAGAGCTGCTGCCGCCATTGCAAGTCTATCTGAGGAGTCAGAACAGAGGTGACTTCGAGCGTTCCACAAGTTCTTCAAACTTGCTGGTTCGTGGAAGTAGATCGTGTGGGGCGAATCTTGCTTTGAGCAACAGTGTTTTGACACCCTAGCATTGTTCTTCTTCTCATCTCTCTCTAAATTATTATAACACATTATGTCCCAATTACAACATATTTGCAAGGAAGAACGAGAGATCTTCTCTTCTCTATTTCCCTCTTCCATATTGTAATCGAATTATTTGGTTTTTGTATCATCGTAGATCTCTGTTGCATCTGTTTTACCATCTTTGATCAAGCCCCGGGACTAACAATGCAAGTATTAATTTTAGTTGGTTTCATATGCAGGCTATCCGTTTACGCTGAAATATTAGTGGTCGAGATTTTGCCTCATTCCCGACGGGTCTGCAAAACCCAAACCACCGCCTTACAACGGACAGGAACTTGGACACGGTAGACGAAATTAATCGAGTAGTTCAATAAAACAAGATGTGTCCGAATGGCTAAGTCAGAAGATTTGGCCGTGCAACAAAGATATAAAATTGAGCCACATCGGCTCGACAAAACGATAAGGCATATCGACTCAAGGTGGAAGGATTGACTCTTCCTTTTACTCCTTTATGCCCAAATCGAAATATCATTGTATGCTAAGTTATCATATCGACGCCACAGCGTGGTCTGATCGAAAGATAAATCATAGTGTGTGTCGAACACTAGTTAGAACAATTGAAATAAAATGTGCATCAAATACACGAGTCACTATGGAACATTAGATATCGCAAAGGCGAGCACCTCGATGCGCAAGCCGCAAGAACATGGGATCACTGTATTCGGCGAGTGCCTTCGTGCACGAGCTATTTCGTGCCTTTGCGCACGCGTTAGAAAGGCTAGCACATTGAAAGAAAATATGGGTGAGTGCCCTAGTGCACGAGCCATGTACATTGAATAATAAGGCATAGAATATGGAATACGACTTCGATGCATGCAGCAAGGGATGCGAAGAAAAAGATGATAAATGTATCGAAACGTACCTACGTGCACGAGATAATAAAAGATGCTTCGTTGCGAAAGAGTACAGTTGTGGCATGAATATGGCAGAACTGTCGAATATGACATGATGCCTCAAAAGGTATTCGGGACCTTCGGATCGTTTGATTGACGAACATTGAGTTGAGGCATGATGCCATTGAACATTGAAACGAAGTATAAAATGTAAGAACATAGAAAGTTAATGGAAGAAATACGAGATAATAAAGTCTGTGAGAACATAGAAAGTTAATGGAAGAAATACGAGATGATAAATTCTGAGTCTCGCACTCAAGACTATGTTTGGTTGTTTGAATAATATAATGTTGTATGGTCGAATGGACTTGAGATAATTGTGATAATCTTTCGTGCATGAAACGTTCCCTCCAAACGGGCTGTATCGGGGCACCGGGACCGTTCGGCCTAGGTGGGATATAATCTTTGATAGGCACACATCTGTAAGACGACTAGCTATCGGTTATAGATGTGAAAAGCCACAAATGATGGTAGGCATGCGGTATGTTTTGGTATTTGGGATAGCAACCCAACCCGTGAAATGCCGGGCTACCTAAATTCGAGAAAGAAAAGAAAGAAAGACAAAAAGAGAAAAGAAAGAAACGCCTTTAGTCCATTTTGGCACGGATACACCAACGATCTTTTCATATAGTTAAGGAACGATGGGTTGAAAGTGCATACATGCATGTATCCTGCGCACATAGATCCTGCTTAGAAATGCACTTATAATGACAGGAAAGGAATAGAGCGTATTCACCTTAAGTCAGTGCAAGTGCGAGTGCGTCTATGTTGGTAAGAAGTCACGCCATAAAAAATATACGAGATTGCTTGCCTGCTTGCTTATTCAATTCGAATAACATGCTTGCCATGATAACATGCTTTACCGCTTTCAATATGCCATAAAATCGATCCTAAGGAGAATATAGCAATATCATAAGCTAAGTTGCATGATTGAACATAAATACTACAACGTCGATTTAGAAAGAAGGTCTTTGCATCAGTACATGCGAGGACGAACGTACTGATCCCCACCATCTTTCATGCAGGGTACAGAGAATGGATTGCTCGCGGCGGAGCTTTCTTGAATGCGTTAAGGCTTGGAATGCCGAAGCGTATTGAGGCATGCGACCACATTGACGCTCGAACATGCAACAAGATTGATGCGGCCTAGATATAGAAGGCGATGTATGGAACGGTAAAATCTTTTGTCGGCAAGAGAGAACCTGAGTGTTGTAGCCAATCTAGCTTATATTATTGGACTATCGAAAGTCTTTGTAATCTCAGTTCGAATATCAATAAAGAGAATTGTTTCGTATACTATGTTTTCCTTTCGTTGTTAATATCAACCCAAAGATAACCATTTGAGAACTTGTCATCTTGCCTTACACGAGCACAACTTCAGGCTCGTGCGGCATCACATCCCCCTACGAGGACGATGATTTGGGTGATTCTGGGTCGGGGCGTGACAAGACGGACATCGTTTTGACCCAAAATTATAATTTTGCCCCTATTCCAGAATTGGACTTTTGGACATGCATTTCCTACATATATCTTTTACATCGAGAACATTCTTGATATTTGTTTCAGTATCTGGAGCCTTTCATGGATTTTGGCTTTCTTGCTTCATCGATTTACTAGTTTGAGGTATTGGATCCTTTGCTTTTACACACAACCTCAGGAAAGATACCTTGCCATATTTACTGTTTATATTTAATTACATTGTTATTACATATTCCTGCCTGTTTATTTCTAGTTATTTTAGTTGATTTACTTGTTTCTTTTTCGTGATACATGATGCAAGTACTAGTCTTATTTCTTCCTTGTCTTTAAGTTATGCATATGGACCTAGATTTAAGGGACTACCATCTGTAGTATATTACATAAACCTTGACACAGTTGTACCACGAGATATGTGTGAGATGAGTAGCATGTAGAGGTACTTGCGTGTTGGCTGATCACCCGTGCGCATGCGTTAGGTCTAACTGCTAATAGAGACATGCTAGGAGACTTAGCAGTTAGTAAAGGTCCATGATCGTGGATGCGACTTAGATAGGTGCATAGGGAGGGGAGAACATTTCTTGTCGTATGGGCTTCTATTACACATTTCCTTGTAACCCGGAAGCTCCGCCGGAGATACGGGTATGATGACCCCCTCAGGTTGGCTACTGACGTTTTTGAACATTATGCGCTTTGTCAATGGTGCCCAAGAGGGGACTATACAAGTTCCTATTTACAGGCAGGACTTATACGACTAAACGTTTGTTCTTAACTGCATAAACACATTAGAATGGTTAGGTAAACCCTAGTCAATGTCATGTCACCTCCGTTCCATCAGTAGCTTGGGACAATGTCGCATCGCGGTATAGTGTGCTACCTCTTGTCCTTGTTTGGTTGTAGTGGTAGTCCACTGTTTCGATGATGAGATATTGAACCTTGTTACGATTGAGACTATTTTACTTTACTTGTGGCTTATGACATATTATATATTCAATTTATTATGGCATGTTCTTTCTGTATCTTGTTACGTTCCTCTGAGGACCTGGTGATCTCTCCTGGTGTGTGCTTTTATGATATTTACAGGTGTTCTAGCCAAGGCCATGATCTTCTCCATTTTTCGCAAAGGATTGCCCTTGGGTCGACTTGCTACCTTTCCTTCGCATTTTCTTCCGTGTATTATCCTTCTCATTTAAATTGTTGGTATTAGATTTGTCTCCGCCCAACTACATGTATAAATGACAAATTTTTTAGTTGTATATTATTATTCTCTTATTTGGTGGATGAGATTTAGTTGTCTTGGTTTACTACATTTTACAGCTTATGTATACATACGAGGTTTTCATATATTGGAGTATACTTCGTATGTATGCAGCTGGCATGTCCACATACTTAGTCCCAAGTATTTTGGGACTGGGGTCTTACAAGTAGAGAGTAATTACCCCTCTAGAACTTATGTTCTATCGTTGTGGTGTCATTATCTGTCACAAATTACAACAATACTAACACTCCGAAATGCACTAATACATCAAAATCAACGTTGCGTTTGTGTCACCATATTTGTATAGGGTTAGTATCCATGTTGCTTAGAGTGTACAATTATTAATTAATCTTGCACTACATATCTAAGGGTGAAGAAAAAAAGAATTAACAGCCTAGTTGCAACCTCAAACCTCAAGAAATTAAGGACATTCAATATCAGCATCAGAAAAACCCATAACCAACTTGGACTGAAGAATCCCCCAAGAAACAAAAAGTAGTCTAAGTAGAGAAGGTCAAATAATTTCTTTCAGTTGTAGTTGTTGTTGTTGATGATGATGATACAACATAAATTAATATACAATACTCAAGACAATTCGATAGGAAGGATACTCAATCCAGATCATTATTATAATATTACCGTTTTCCATTTCTATCGTGCTACTGACTTGCATAGGACTACTATAATTTTGCTCCATCCAATGTCTTCTCCTGCCATCAATTTCTCGCAAAGTAGTTGAGTATGAGTCTCGAAGAGAGGCTCTATAATCTCTTCTCCAAAATGGTGGCAAATCAACGACTTAGTAGCAGCTATGCAAAAGTTTGATAACATCTTTGGAGTATATTTAATCGTCCAGTCATGGTAATCTTGTTTCATAGAATCAATAGTAAAAGATCCTTCTCTATATACTTGATCTTCTAGTTCTTGCGTGGATGGAGCATAGTAAGGAAGATTAAAAGAATCCACCTTCTCTTCTGCGACCATTTTCTGCATTTTGAGTAGAGAGGAGTTAGAGGATTAAAGAAAGTAAAAAAAAAAAGAATTCACAACTTTATAGAACAAGACCCTTATGCACACCATTTAACCAAAATCTTCATATATTAAACGCTATTTTGTTGAAAAAAATGATTATCAAAAAGTTCTAAGCAAGGTTTGCACTATCGGTCGTTATATGCATGTATATCCCCCATGGATATATACTCATACTCAAGTGATACCAGACTTTTGGCTCTCTTTCGCAATCAATTCAATAATGAAAAGGTTGAAAAAAGAAGACAAGTATGATAATCCATTCCACTTAAAACTGATCAAAAATAAATAATATGCATTGTTGCACTTACTTGGGATATAAGTATAGAGAGTGATTTCCCCAACGTTTCGAAAAAGGGACACTCATTAATCTTCTCCTGACTGTCATGGTTCCTCCTCCCTAACATTGAAAATACTATTCTTCCTCCAACAACAAGTTCTTGTGATCTTGACCTAAGAAACTGGCTGAAGTCCTCTTGGAATTGTTTAACGTATCGAGTTGCTACTGAAGGCGGACTCGCTGGAGACATGTAAATGTTCCCTTTATTTATCGACTCCCCCTTGTTGAGAAGTCCAGCGGGCACCTATATTCATTTTGATTTACATTAACTTCATTGGAACACATGCAAGTGAGCAAATTATAGAGGGATCATATTGTTGGACAATATGTTGTACAAGTCTAAAGGACTAAATAAGAAATTGATTTTTTTAGCTCTAGCATTATAAATCGTTTTAGAACTTGTTAAAGTATGAACTGCTTTAAAGTATGTTGGAAACAATAATAACTACTATAAGATTGTTGCTAGTATTAGCAGAATAATGATCAGAATCATTGTTGCTCAAAACAAGATTCCACATTCTAATGTTGATTTGTTTTCAAGTACTAGTAAGTTTTGATGCAAAAGCTGACTGCTACCTCTGTGATTATTCCTTTTTGTTTATTTGACTATCATTTTTACTAAGTGATGGTGCTCTCATTATATAGAAAATCCAACACTTGGTCAGTTAGAAAATTACTGAACGATCCACTGTTACAAATATGATAAAGACATATAATTACAGTAGAGCACTCAATTAGGAGTAACCCTTGAATCTGAACAGACCCAAGGGTTGTAACAGTTTATCTATAAACTAGAGCATTCAATCAAGAGTAACCCCCGAATCTGAACATACCCAAGGGTTGTAACAGCCTTCCTTGCACACCATTTAACCTCCTTGGCTGCCAATGAAGCTACCTCGCAACTACCCGATGCAAAGTGCAAAGTACACTAGCAAAGC